>JAOPHQ010005121.1:95000-437500 GCA_030340625.1 Merluccius polli
ATGTTTAAAAAGTAACTCAAAGACAAACAACGAAGGAGAAATGGTCTAATGGACGGGATCAAGGGTTTCATTAAAGTATATGGGTTTGGCTCAGCAGCCCATCTGCCCTTCGCCTCCATGCTCTCTCTTCCTCTTGACACCCTCAACCCAAGTTTGCTCCCCGGCCCCTCCCACTCCTTATTCCGGAAATGATGACCTCCCTGAAAAATTAATGGCCATCGCCATGACAACCACCTTACACACACACACACACACACACACACACACACACACACACACACACACACACACACACACACACACACACACACACACAACCACACACACAAACTGGATGATCATGGTAACAGTGGCAGTTGGCCAAACCGACAGCCTATCACCACCCAGGCGCCGTAGCCGACCTGCAGGCTTTAGGGAGTAGACGCCATTGGCACACAGTGGGCATTGTGTTGTGAATGCACAAGGATCATGATCACAATCACATCTCTAATGACACAATGTGCGTTTGGATCCTGTTTTGTGGTGCCACTCAGGAGCCGTTGTCATCACGTCTCCCAGCCCACTCTCTCCCGTCCGTCTTCACTGTCTTGTCCATAAAGGCACAAAACACACTTCAGGAAATATCCTTTAAAAGGAGCTGTAGTGGAGCTACTGGTCTCGGCGGGTGAACCATCCTGGTTGGTGTCCAAGTCTTTACTTCCGTCTAACCCTACCTGCCTATATATGACACCCCCAGTTCAGTTTCGGGTTTCTGATGGCCAGGACACCGGCGTCGGCCTACATGACCTGCGTAACTATAACATGCCCTTTATGTCATCACATCTCCACCGACAGGGTTTCACTTCTGCTTCTTGCGGAAGGAGTGCTCGCCAGGGGCTTCAGATGATGCGAGCGGTTCGGTTGTGAGGGGAACACACAACCTGCGGTGCTCTTGGCCCCATCGTGTCCACTCTTGTGTCGTGTGGTTATGCCAGACAGACACGTTTGAAAGCGTCTGGCTTGGCTGTGTCATTTGAGAAACCACTTCCACATGTGTCTCTTCTGTGTTAATAGACAATGAAGGTTATTGAGAAAAAAAAAATGTTACGTGTGCCGTTTGAAAGGAAATAATATGGCATTGTTGCATATATAATGAACTACTCATAAACCCTCTGAAACCTGATCTGCATGAAATAGATCCTGAATGGGGTCATATTTCTGCCAATAGTGTGTTATCTATTTTTTTTTCAACAAAGCTTAAAGGGGATGTAGGTAAGATTTAGGAGCTGTTGAGTACAATTTGTTAGAAATGGCTGAGCCATCCATCAGCTATTATCATTGTATCATATCATTTAATTTAATTTCATTGCATGAATTGCATGAGAATATATTTTGCCAGTTGACTGTGTCTGCCTCGGCATGAGCCAATTTAGATTAAAGACCGCGCCCGGCTCAATTCTGACCAATCAGGGCATCTCTTCCCTGATTGGTTTGGGGAATCCATCTTGCCTGTCAATCACATTCACGCACACGGCGTTATCAGTCTCAATGGCAGAGAAGCGTTGAAAGGGCGGGAGCGGAGAGGGAGGGTGTCTTCTTGCTCTCTTGCTTACCTACAGCCCCTTCAGGTGTAGTGTTACATGCTTTGTATGAGCAGCGACTCTGCAGTCTAGCTCTTGCATATGTGAGTATCTCCGCTGGGCCGTCGAGCTGCCGGAGGGAAAGGTCCGGGTGGAGTGCTTCTCCAACAGCTTGGAGCTGCGAGTCCGGCCCTCGCGTCCTGGCGGTGGCACAACGAGGGGCCGCTTGTCCCACCGCATCCGCCCCAAGACCATCACCATGAGGAGCTATGGCACCAGTATGCAAAATCACACTTTATTAGCCCTTACTGGTAGCGTACATATCAACGTGAAATGAAGATACATTTGACCATGATGCACAGCTCAGAGATTTTGCCATTGTGTCAACATTTTATATTTGCTTTACATGCCATTATCAATTATTCCATAATCGCCAAACTTCGTTGGGAACATGCACGGAAAACACAGCCTGCACTGAGCTGCCATTGCTCTTCTTCACAGCCATCGAATGTCAGGTTCTCAAGAAGAGAACCAAAAAGGTGCGCAGCACATAATGAAATAAAAGCCGGCATTATGGACGGCTTTGATCGGAAGCAGACAATTTTTATAATGCAGGCCTGATGGACACATAAATAACGGGAAGCCGTTACACTGAACAACACGGGAGCCTGATGATGCCCCAGCTTGCGTTTCAGATCTTAGGATCCGCAGCTCATAATGAATGCAGCATGCAAGAGGGGATTCGGGGAAGTTATGCATGGGCAGGGCATACAGTGCATACAATACATACAGTGCGGGGCTCTCTTGGGGAAGGAAACACATTTCTAATTACATTCTATTTATGCAGTGAGGTCGCTGTGCCTGCATATTATAAACAGGGCCAACAAGAGAGCCTTATTATCTCCATACCATAACAGAGATCGGCCAAAAGATTGGGTTTGTGGTATAAATTATAAAAAGTATAAAAAGTGTTGCAAATCATTAGTAAGCTTTTTATCAGGCCTTTCTCACATCCAAACAAGCGGCTTCAGAAGATGATTTCGTTTAGTCTCGGCTTTGAAGTGTCTTCGCCTGCTTAAAGGCAAAGGAAATAACAGATATACTGCATTAGCATCTTCTTTTTTTTTTATTAGACGTAATTGTTTCAGAGCAGCAAATTAGAGATTCTGTGGGAGACTTTATCTAAATGAGGAGCACGCAATTAGCAGTAGGAACGCAATTCTGCCCTCCACTCTGCCTTTGAACCACTGATGCACTTCTTCTTCTGGGTGCCTCTGCTGCTGTGTAAATAAACAACTACAATCTGAACAGTATCACGGAGGGAACGCACTCATGTTGTCGCCAATAGGGCTTGCACATCGCGATGTCACATCGCAATGACCGCCTCCATTTTGGAAGCACAGGGGTATTGGCATGTTCGTTATTTTGTTGGTAGTCATGGTTTTTTGGTTTTTTGGTTTTTTGATTAATTGAATTAAGGCATTATTGTATCGAATTAAGGCATTATTGTAGCCAACAAAAAAATCCTATGATGCATTCTGACGTACAAGCCCTATACTCCAGCTGCCTCATCCTGACCTCTTTTGTTGTCTTCTCTCCATGCATGCGAGTACACCCACACACACACACACACACCCACACACACACACACACACACACACACACACACACACACACACACACACACACACACACACCTGGGAATTATACCACTTTAAGGCAGATTACACACAGGTGATGTGCATATGTATATGTGTGAGTGTGTGTGTGTGTGTGTGTGTGTGTGTGTGCATCAATTTGTGTGTAATTGCATGTGTGTGTGTCTGTGCGTGTCTGCTGAGAGTGCACACAGGGCGTATGCAGACTGCTATCTTGAATTGTGACGTGACATAACCCAATCATAAATCTGCTTACACAAGCACATCAGGAATCGGGACCCAAACTACATAATAACAGGATGTTGTAGCAGTTCATGTAGAAGGCCCACTCCCATAATAACACATTTCTGTGAACTGTTGAAAAGCCATCTCAGAATCAGCTCCTCTTAATGTCCAGCGTACATGTCAACATCCACCTCCCAGTGGCCCACTTTTACACCAACTGGCATATCCAGAGCGTCCTCACTATTCTCCTAGCAAACCAACCCAGTCGCCAACACTGCTCCTATTCTCTCTAGCAGAGGACTAGCTTCACATGCTGCATTCGCCGCTGCAGAACAGATTCTGCCAAGTTGCCAAGCTTCACATCAGCAGGTTTCTTCATCGACCTGACCGCAACGTTGTCCAAGACGACGACCGACCCAAAAACCTGTGGCATGTTACCTCCTAATTCAAGCTGCTACCTGTGGCACTTTTGCTCGGCCCCACTTTGTTTTGATTAAATTGTGTCCTGGTTTGCGTCTCACGGTTCTCATGCATTTGGCTCTATAGAAACAGGCCAGTCGTCAAACGAATGCATGAGAACCATGAGACTCAATCGAAACACAATTTAATCAAAGCAAAGTGGGGGGACAAAACAATTGCTGATTGCAGCTTCCTTCATGTTGAACCCTTTACCTTTATGTTGAACTCTAAAAAGACAGTGAGAGAGGGTTTAAGAGAGAGAGCGAGAGAGAGAAAGATAGCGAGAGAGAGGGATAGCAAGAGAGATAGCAAGGGAGGGAGATGGGAAGAGAGAGAGAGAGAGATAGCGAGAGAATTGAGGTAAAGAATTTAACTCCAAGAAGAGTCAGGCGGTGACTCCATAGAGCATAACAGTGACCGCCCCCTTTTTAACAGCTCCGGTGCCGGAAGTAAATTTCCCATGCATTTATCTCGTCCACTTTTCGTAGAATCCTTATAAAAAGAGTATTAAGCCTTTAACCAAGCCAATCGTTCGTTATGGTAGTCGTGACCATATTATGTTTGATTCGGGATGAGTAGTTCCTCACTCGGTCAACAAAATAATGTACCTTTGCCTTTTCTTCCGTTTTCCAAATTCTTTTTATGCCCGAATCAAACATAATATGGTCACGACTACCATAACGAACGATTGGCTTGGTTAAAGGCTTAATACTCTTTTTATAAGGATTCTACGAAAAGTGGACGAGATAAATGCATGGGAAATTTACTTCCGGCACCGGAGCTGTTAAAAAGGGGCGGTCACTGTTACGCTCTATTAGTGTCATCTGTGCTTCTGTCCCGGGTCTGGGAGTTTCCCGTCTCCCTTAAAACCGCCGTAGCGCTCCATCATAAAAACTTCAGCAGCTCTCCTCATGCTCGCTGGAGTAGAGTAATTCAATTGTAGATCAGCCAGCGGGTTATCAAAAAACAAAGGCTAGAAAGAGCTAAACGTACAAAGAAGCATGAAGAGCCTGCACAGCGTTCAGCCACACATTGCACAGCAATACCAGCAGCATGGTAGCGTCTTGTGCACACCGCCACCTATTGTTTTTCTTTTATGTGGAACGTATACACTATAGGTGCGCTGTTACAAATAATTAGATATCCTTATTCCCTGCCCCCCCCCCCCCCCCCCAGAGGGATGGAGAGTCAGCTGGTGGCTCTGCTGCATGATGGATGGTTGAGGGACCAAAAATGGGCCTCACATTGGCAATGAGTGTGTGTGTGGTGGAAGACCCTGTTGCCATGGCGACAAATGAGGCCTTCTTCACTGCCTTTAGTGGCTTCATGCTGGATCTCCGGTGACGTCGGCGGCGGCGGCTGCGCTGGGCTGGCTGCTCCTCCCCTCTCCCCCGCCATCGTGCAAAAGTTTACACGCGTGTGCCACATAAACGGCTGGGAGGGAGAGTTATGGTGAATGTCAGCGAGGTCGTTTCCATCAGAACCGGTGTTTGGATGGGACCATTAAATGTGCTGTGGTAATATTTAAAGAGCTATTAGGTGAGTGTAATTTGTTAGAAACCGTCAGCTATTAGTGGGTGAAATGCACTGAGAATATCTGTATCTTGTTGACTGCGCCTGCCTCTGTATGAGATTTAGATTTTGGACCGCTGTCCTGGCTCATTTCTGAGCTCCTGGCTCATTTTCAGCACATCTTTTCCCTGACTGGTTCTGGGAATCCATCTTGCCTGTCATTCACAGGTGCGTGAAATGCAACACTTCTCAATGGCGGAGAAACGTAGGGAGAGGGGGAGCAGAGAGGGAGGGCGTGAGAGGGGAGACAGGTTTTTTTTGGTTGTTGAGTTTCAAAATCTTACCGTCTTCCACTCTCTCTATTTACAACTCTCAAATGTCACCTATACAGCACCTTTACGACATGAAGCCGAATCAGCACAAATACACCGGAAGGACGAAAAACAAACAGACAAATAATACGAACAAGGAAATGCAATGTTCATTTGTAGGGGAGAAATGTGAAGAGAGAATAAGCACAATAGTCAGAGGATAGAAAACTAAAAACCAGAATGGTAGCCGGTCTCCCACGAGGGTTGTGAGAAAAGGGCACCAGCCAGCTCAAATCTGAAGGTGTGGGGAGAGAATGGAACCAGGGAGATGTGTAAGATGAGCTCAGACACAGCGTCCACCGTGAACTTCTACCATGTGGAAATGCACGGTCACCTCGGGACACACAGACATGACCACGTAGTTGCAGATAGCTGATACAATTCAAGAAAAAATAACACGCAATCACATGGGATCTGCATCTTGCTGCCGCCCCCCCCCCCCCCCCCCATATAAATCTGCACACTACCAGGACCTAATTCCAAAGTAGGGCATAATATAGGGCACATCAGAAAATGTAGGTCCAACTAAAGAATCTGATCAAAGACAAACTGTGTTGCTGCAGAGTCACACTCCTGCAATGTCGACACACACACACACACACACACACACACACACGGACAATTTGACCAATGGGATAAACATCTCCAATGCAATGTGACATTTAGACATTGTGTTAACGCTGAACAGTCAATGTTACACACACAACAGTTTGATAGGGTTGGGGCAGTTTGGGACAATTTCAGTGGAGAGCGCACCATTGGCCCAGCGCTGGCTCATCACTGTGGCATCTCTCCCTTTTCTCACCTCACTCCCACTCCGAACATCCATTTGTCATAGCGAACCCCCCTCCCCCCCACCCACCCATCCCACCCCAAGGATGTTTTTCACCTCTATCGCCGCTCCACACTCCTGTCTTGCTTTCACCGCAGCCTTGCCTTCGCTGCCGGGGACAACTGGGTCAGCGTGGGACGGACTGTGCTTCCCATGAAGGACGAGGGTGGGAACAGGAGGTGAAAGGACGACACATGGGTCCTACCCAGACCAGACACTGTCCCTTTCATGACATGAGGCGACAAGGTGATGCTGAAGCAGCGCCCCTGGGGCTCGTTTGTAACAAATGGGCGCTTGTTGCGACATTTAAACGCTTTCCACAACATCCATGAGCCTTTCATTTCTATGCAAGCTAAATAGGCAACGTTATTGATACGTTATTAATCCAATCATCTAGTTTCAGTGAAATATCCTGTAGAATAGGACTATAGGCCTAAACTGTTCATGTCTCAGGTGTAAATGAGATTTTGCAGCCTGGTCCTTTCCTATATGACATAACAGGACTGGGCTGGCAAAAGCCCATTAACACTGAACTCAGTGACTATTTAAATACACTGAGTTAAAAAATGTTACTTGAAACTGTCTGTAACCACTCCGTATGATTATCCATGAAAAAGGAAAGGACAACACTGGGTCACAAGGTGTAATACAAAAAAAAAGACCATTCATTCAGAAAACGGATCATCATATTACCTGGTGGTAACGGTACTTACAGCCGTCGCCCCGATGTTGCCTACGGTAGCAGCGACATCTGGTGGACATAAATACATCAGGTGCACAGAATATGAACAATGTTATTATAATAATACTTTTGTGAAAAATTTAAATTGTCTATCAAGAGAATAAAACATGAAGCCTAATTGGCAGCAGATGAACAGCCTTAAGGACATTAATTGCAAATGAAAACCGGAAAGCTGGTGATGAAAGCGGAATAATAACAATTAAAAACAATTAAAAGAAAAAATACAATTAAAAACGCCTTAAAAACAATAATGTAACATCCAACTTGAGTTTTGAATCGCTAAACAAAGCATTGATCCGCGTTCCTGTCTTTCCTGATGTAAAACGACACCGTGTGCCGTTAGCTCAGCAGGCACGTCTGTACTCTGACCCGTGGACGCGAGGTCGCGGGTTCGAGGCGCGGCCGAAGCGCTGCAGACCCGTGGACGGTGTGGCTACACAGCTCCCTCTAGTGGTACGGTTCTGGTATCATACTTGGACGTCATACTTGCAGCGCATCTAAGAGAAACAATTAAAGACAGAAGAAACCCGGGGGGACAGGCAGGGTCCGGCGCCCCAAACAAATCTCACTTAAAACACACCTTTTTAACATCTTAATCTTTAAAGGGGCAGGAAAAGGGACAGAGGTGGAGACCTCTTTCCCTCTTCCTGCACCTTAATTTGTATGCTTGTTAATGTAACCTTTTATTGATATTTTGTTTTGTATTTGTATTTTGTATTTATTGTATTTATTCCTGTATTTTGTTGTAAAGTGGCAGTCCACATTGAATACCTAGACAGATAGATACCTAGACCGCTATTTAAATAAAATGCATTATTATTATTATTATTATTGTAAATCATGGCCCAAAAATTGTCACAGCTTTGCAGACTTTTCTGTCTCAACAGAAGAATGAGCTCGGCTGCTTAAACTTAACCTACCTCATATTCCTTACCTTTACGAGTGTTAACCACTTAACCCAGGGAGAACATGCAAACTCCACAAATGTGTATGTTAAATGCAAACAACATGCATTCACATCTAATGACCTACTCTTTATCGTATTTTATATTTGGGAAATAAAACATGGATAGTGTTTCACTTGTGCTTAAGTTGCGGAAATGTGTGAACTGTGACAAAATCCCTTCAAAAACAGTCAGAGTTTTTAAAAATGGACAGTTGTTAAAAAACAAAGTGTGATTAGCATGTCATCGGCTAAACAAAGTATCACTTACCTTCTTCCTGGTCAAGCGGGATCTCAGGGCCTTCCAGAGGCCAGAGAAACAGTTTCCTGGTGGTGTGTTTGGTCTCATCCACCCGAGTAGCTGAAAATAAATCTCTAAATACACTGATGTGTGAGTAGTATACATGTAAACGCAGAGGGTAAACATGACTGCATTGTCTACCCAGCTGTCGATGTAGGAGGAGAGGGAGGAGAAGGGGGAGGTGGTCAGGGAGCTGGGGTCACAGAGATGCTCTGCTCCACACCCACTCTGACCATTCGAAACCTAATGCATTGGTGTCAGTGGCAGTCCACATAGGTATTTATATTTCATTTGAAGGGAAAGAACATGGTGTGTCTGCTCAGACAGAGCAAGTTGGTCTGCAGTGAAAGCATGGTTCATGTGAAATTCACTAGAACTGGAGGCAGAGCTCACCTTGAATGAAACAGTAGCCCACTTTAGTATCTCCACTCCTTGCCTTACTGTTCTGAGAGCAAAGTCGTCTTGTTCTCCATCAAGCTGAGGACTATGAGCTGCTGACTGCAAAAGGATATTTCGCTCTGACCCGCCATCCTGAAGTGCAAAGGTCTCCAAGGTGTAAACACTTTCAAGAAGACAATGACCTGTGAGACTTGGACGATCAAGATACAGGGTGTGGGCTGTGGAATTAACAAGGTAAGAATTTGTATCAGATTTCTTGAGGACATTTTGGGTTCCCTATGCTCACTGATGCTGTTAGCGCCATGGAATATATGTACAGAACCCAGGTCGATGACAAATATGACCTCTCTGACCTTTCTGAATGGCTGCAAATAGAGTACCGTCAACCTCGATGGGATTACACAGGCCCGCATCCCTCTCGATCGCACGGACCACTAGCTTCTACCCATGCAACCACAACTATGATGTTTGAAGTGGCTAACCTGTTAATTCGGGAGTTTCTCCAGTAGCCTATCTATGTGTAAGCCACAGAGAAGTTCAGCACTGCCTTGGTTGGCCATAGTTTTAAGAGTCCAACCAGTGCTTGGACTCGCAGGGCAAAGGCGTCGAGGGCATGACCATCTCCAGGACGTACAGGAGGAAGAGCCATTATGTTCTTCAGTTGCTTGAGTGCCAACTGACATGGTTGGCCATAACGTTCATCTAGGGCCCTTAAGGCTTCTGTGAATGGCTGATATGGGCATATGGATATGCTAAAGACAGGCGTGTGGCCTGGTCCACCTTAAGATGGTCAAGAAGAATTGGAATTTCTCAGTTTCGTCTGGATCGAGTAGGTTAGTCAGTGCCATTCGCAACATCCTGTATTGTGCGTATTGCACCTCATCCTCTAGTAAAGTCAGGAAATGTAGGGGCTTTGACTGGTCTGTAGCGCCTCGAACGGCCAGCATGGCGTGCCACAGCAAGACACAGGCCGGTCAAGGACCGGATGATACGAGGAGACCGGTTGATGATGGGCTGAAAGAGGAGAGTGTGGGTAAAAAAGGGGGGCTAACTGCGTGGGCTGGTGCTTCATTTTCCCTATGATGGTTTCTGGGCTGGGCCAAAGCTACAGGTTCATGGCGGATAGCTGGTGGCGACTCGGAGTGACCCAACTGGAGTGTGACTGGGTTCTCGCCTTGCTGCTTTACCATTGTCACCGTTTCAAAGAGCTGTTTAATGATGTCTGCTTGGCTGAGTTCTGGAAAGGCGTCTCACCCTCTGGCAGCAGATGCAGAGGGTGACTGGGTTCCACTATAGTGCTGGCGGTGTGGTCAGGATGCTCAGAATACTCCTCTTTCATGCTCTTCCTGTTGTCACTCATGTGGGTTGGTGTGTGCATTCTGTATTAGTAGCTTTATTCCCATAGTCAACTTCATAGTCCTCTAAGGGCTGAGGTGATGGGTTTGGCGTCGAGGATGGAGAGCTCCATGGGTTGGAGTTCACTTCCCTTGAGCCATGGCGATGTTCACAATTCGGCTCAAAGGACCACAGGTAGAATCTCTCTCGAAGATCGGTTCACAGGAGATCAAGCATCATCTTGGTACCATATCGATAAGAATGTAGGACGGCCAACTGATGTTTCCATTTAAGCCATTTATTGCTGCGCACATATGTAGAGCAATAGGAGATGACGAGGCTTGACGGTTGTTTTTTTTTCATCACACACAATAGGTGTGTATCTGAATGACAGGGACAGAGGTCCCTCACATGTGGTTTGTGGTGCTGCCAGACATTCTGGTAAGAATGGGCGGATCCATGCCATGGAAGTTGGCAGAGGGTTGCTGAATAGGATGGCTCTATTCTACAGGCTGGCAATGGCCTTGCAGATAATGGAACGTTGTGCATCCTTACAAAACATAAAGCTATATGCACAAAATGAATAGTATAAATGAAACACATTCATAGTGTTTTTATACAGTATATGGCTCACGGAAACTGCTTTCTATTGTATCGTAATGGGCTGTGTGTAGAAAAATGTGGGTAAACAATTATGCCTAAGGCAGAGAACCAAAGTCAAATGGTTTTATTCAAATGATCCCCTGACCCCTTATCATACATAGACACACGGTTGCACATTTAACCTGGCCATCAAGGGAAAACAATATATTTTCTAGAACTCTTTAAAAAACAGAAAACAAAACAAATCCATTAGAAAATATGACATCATAAATATTTCAGTAGTAATCTAATTTATAAATAGATTTTTCTTTGTCGTGATCAGCATTATATACATATCAATACAGAGATACCAGCAAAAGCAGTATCATCCCACTAAATCGGATCAATAAACAATCAATCAAGACTTGCCCGATTTCCAGTCACTCATCCGTTGTTAGACCCAAATGAAGAAATGTCTTCTGAATACAACCCACTCGATTCAAATGTAACATTACATAACAAATCCAATTGATCCCATTTAGTGAGCCTCAGCTTTTAACAAAACCATGTACATTTGATGTGTGCCAGAGCAAATAGAATTGTATAAATACATACATTTAACACAATCATGTAAATCTTTCTAAATACAAAGCAAAACTCATTTTACCAGCATTCACCACTCGCATTATGCGTTCTCATTATACGTGTACCGCTTCCGATTCGGGATTTGTTTACAAACCGTTATAGGACGAAACAATCCTCCACAGCCATTAGCCATACATTTAAAGGGGGTAACGGCGTGTGCGTGTGTGTGTGTGTGTGAAATATACACAACACAGTTCGGAGATTGAGTGCATAGATTCTCTCGGTAGCAGCAGCAGCAGCAGCGGTATTATGTGCAATATTAAGGAGGCGGGCAGGGCCTTCACCGTCACAGACACCTACGGGTGCCAACGCTCGGAGCGCAGGCCTTCAGCACTTAGTGTTCACACACAGCAGGGTCAACGAATGCCTTGACATTAGAAAAACGAGGTGTCAAAGTCGTGACGTTCACATGATGGATGTTATTAGCAGATATGAATGGATAAATGCAGCTAACGCAGTTTAATAACCACTAATGCAGTTTAATGAACTGCATTGTGCATCAATCATGACAGGGATACTGCAGTCACATTGCAGCTGAATTGTAGCTACATGCTTCTTCGTCTAAATCCTAGATTTCCGGCCCATACTTGGAAATGCATGAAGGAGGAGGATTTCCTGTTGGATGTTTGAAAAGTGGTGGTGGCCCTCTGGCCCCCGCTAGAGGGTGCCAGTGAGGCACATAAGAACGAGCACGTGCAGCGTGAGCAGGTAGCCCAGGAAGACGTATCTGGAGCGGGCGCGGCCCGTCAGTAGCTTGGAGCAGTACAGGCTCCTCCCACGCAGCCAGCGGCGGCAGGCCAGCATGCCGCCCTTCACCTGGGAACATAGAGATGCACGCACACAAACACACACACACAGGAGAGAACACATGGTAGTTGGGTCATACAACTAGAAATACCACACAACCGGGGAAGCCTTTTTTTTGCATTTTGCAAAGTCAAATTCATTTCCTGAAAGTAGAACGGCATTTTAAAGCCATTTTATGCAAATGACTGATTTTATACCACTTGTTCCATTAGTGATGGTGCCCTCCCATCTCTATGACCCTCCTTAGTGTAACACGTGGATGGGGAGCCATTCCCACTGTAAAAAGCTGGAAAATACCTTGCGTGTGATGAGGGGCTGGTTGGGGTTGAGGATGAGGGCTTCCCATTCCTCTTCTGACTCCAGCTGGATAGTGAAGTCCCTCTGGCCCACTCTGGCAGGGCTGCTGGAAGCCACGCTGCAACACACCGATCAAACACATCACATACACACCATACCAGTATCATTATCGATAATACCATCAACAGCTCTATTATCTGGGTGGAGTGAATGAGTGAGAGAGAGAGAGAGAGATGGACCTCTTTGCTCTGTCCTCAGCATGAGTGAGCGCTTCTTCTGCTGCCTCCCTCCTGTTCCGCTCCTCCGACAGAGTCTGCTCCACCTCCAACAGCCTGAAGAACACAGGGGAAACATGTGAAGCACGCACCAGGCTATTGTTGGCTTAAAATGCTAGAATATATATGAGGGGTAATCATCATCATCATCATCATCATCATCATCATCATCAGCATTATTATTATTAGACTAGACCAGTAATGGCAGCTAGCAGGGAGTCGCACCATCATTTATCATACTGTTCACTTATGTTTACACATTTTCCCCATTCAGTTTTAATGTAAGTCACACACAAGGCACCCCCCTCACCTCTCTCTGAGCAGAGTAGCCTCAGTGGTTTCCATGGTGACAGAGTGGCTACTCTTCTCTTGGGGAGCACCGGGCGCCACTTCAGCGCAAACCGACACCAGCTGGCGAAGATGACAAACTACATGTTAAGTCATTTAATTAACCCAGTCTGCTCATTGCAATCACAGAGCCTTCAAAATAAAGCCCACCCACACAATGCTGTGTAAATAGTCCCCACAGCATCATCCAGAAAATCTAATTCCCTTTTGTATGATGGGGAGATTAATTTGTACAGCTGCAGCAGTCTAAACTAGCTCAGATAAATCAAAGATCCACCCTCTCCTCTGTAGTTCCTTTCAATAACTGGTCACACATGCAATAGCACACGTTCAAACCATACATACATAACGTGACGTTAAAGTTAACGCTTATATTGAATCTCTATCATCCAGCAGTCAACATATAGAGGCAGTATTACAGGTGTTTGGCCTTGGCCCTCGAGCCAGTGGCAGCGCTGCTGGGAGTCCCGCAGCGTCTGGGAGATGGCTCTGAGTTGGGCGGCCAGAGAGCCCTTCTCCTCCATGGCCTGGTGGAGCTACAGGGGGGAGGAGAGAACATCAGGCTCCAATTCAATATGGATGGAAGGACATGGGGCTCAAGTGTATCGGTCAATGCCTTTGTATCTAAAATAAAAAATATTCATTAAAACTGCCACAGAATTGCCAAACTATGGACAAAATAAAAGATAAAGGAGTGGCTCATAGTTAATCAATAGTAAAACAAAAATAAATAGTGTTGTTGAAGTTGTGGTGGCCGGGAGCAGCTTCATCCTCATTAAAACATTTGCCGGGCATCTCCACATTAGCCTTGCTTAAGATGGATCTGTCTGCTGAGACTCATAGTTGGACCTGAGGTGTTACAGCACACACACTGGTTTCCTTCATTTCTTTCTCATACACACACACTCATATTTCTAGAGGAACTTGAATAAGAATGGATTAAATCAAATAACCTTTACCCCGTGGAACCCATCGACTATCAGTGTGACGACGATTTAGCCTCTCGGGGCAACGGACAATATTTCTGGGGTTCTGGTGTAGCACTAATTGGACTGTAAACAATGACCGGCGCACGGAAGAGGAAGTTGTAACTCGGATATCTGCTGGCTACACCGGAACCCCAGAAATATTGTCCATTGCCGATGGGTTTATTTGTTGTTATTTAATCCATTCTTAATATAATGGCCATTGCCCCAAGAGGCTAAATCGCTTAATGTTTAAATGCAAACCCCTGAACTTGCCGTGATTACAGTCAGTCAGTCAGTGTGTTTGTGTTAATGAAACCTTGGCATTGAGCTGCTGGTAGTACTGGTCCCTCTGTTGGATCTCAAGCAGACACCGCTGGAGATCTCGGTGGAGCTGTATCCTCTCTGCCTGCAACTGGTTCACCGTCTCCTCCTGTCGACTGTCACCCACCAATGCCATAGTCTCCTGCAAGAACACATGCCAAGAACACAAGACAACACACACATGTTGTTGCACATGTTTTGGTAAAATACAGTGTTGGTGTTTTTAAATTCTAGAGCAATTTCTTTAACCAGCGTTTACGTATTGCAAAAAATATTATTGTTGTTTGTACGAACAGATGTGAAACCAAATTGTCACACATGCAAACCTACCTTGACAGACTGTTTAGCGTTCATCTCTGTGGCCTCCTGGTTTTTCCTCAGGGCTTGACAGTCACTACGCAGCCTGGCAGTTTCAGATCTACGCAACAGAAAAGGCATTTTAACAAAGACTTACAAGGAGTAGGAAAATGTGCAGTAATACAGTAACATGCAGTAATACAGACACAAGCAAATTATTTCAATGGCAACATATTGCCAATAAATATTTTGCGAAATTGATATGGTTAAATGTGGTTGGACAATACAAAACTGCAACTGCTAAAAACAAGTTTACTGCATTTCAGCTAGTTGGGCCTGGTAGCTGCTAAGCTCCTGCTCCGTGTGCCGTCTGCAGGCGTGCTCCTCCTCCAAAGCCTTCTGCAGATCAATAACCTTAAGACGTATCTCCTGCAACACAAAAGGCGAACACACTTACTTCCTTGGTATGATAACAATAATCAAATTGAGATAAAAATAAACAGGGACAACTGAATTGACACCCACATCTCTTTAGTCATTTGTTTCAAATGAATAAAATAGATGTATGAAATGAAAAACCATGCAAATCAAAGCAGTGGCATGTAGAAGCGGCATGACTCAAACCCTGCATGCCGTCAGAAAAATGCACAGCCAATGGCCCAAAGAAAAGTCAAGACAACCACTCGCATTACAGCCGGCAACTTACCAGCCCATCCCTCTCATTTTGGAAGGTTTCAATGTGGCTTCTATTTGGTTCTTCCGGACCGTAGGAGATGACAGCCCCTGGGACTGACCCTTGCCTGGACTCAAACACTCTCTTTGCCCCCACCAGCTCGCCCATCAGCCTCTCACGGTCGTTTTGGAGGCTCGCCATGGACTTGGAGAAGGCAGACACCTGCTTACTGAACGTGTTGTTCTCCAAGCTGACTCTCTTCAGTTCACCTTCCTTCTCTGACAAAGCTTTGGACAGCTCATCCACCAAAGTGTTGAGCTCAGATTGCATGTTCTGGCTGCTCAAGGCATTCATTTTGTGAACAAGGACATACTTCTCTTTTGCAGACACGGCTAACTCAGAGGTAGCATCCTGAAGGTCGCGCTCAGCCTTGGTCAAGGAAGCCCGAGTCTCTCTGAGTTCTTCGTCATATCTCTTCTGCAGGGTTTTAAAATCCTCAATGAGTATGTCACGATCATTCTGCAAAGCGGCAATGGATTTTCCCAGGGACTCATTCTTGGCGGTTAAATCTTTGCTTTGACTCTTGGAGTCTGATAAATATTGTTCTGTTTGAAGCAAATCTCTGGCCAGTTCTTGCACCCTTTGATCTGCAGTTTCCCGCTCATTTCTCATCAGCTCCACCTCTCGCTCAAATGTGTCTAACTCACTGTTGTATTTATCCTCAGCTTCTGCAAGTTTTTTATCAGTGTCGCTTTCGAGCTGCTGCATGTTTTTCTTCAAATTGTCTGTTAAGAGTTTCTGAGCAGAGAGTTTTTGCTGTATGCCATTACATTCAGCAGCTTTTGCGGCCACAACCTGCTGCAAATCGCAAATCACCTTGCCTTCATTTGTCTCTGCTCTCAACCTTTTCAGGGCCAATATGTCCGCTTCCAGATTTGAGACCTGAGTTTTCAGAGTAGATGACTCTACTGTTAAGGTATTGCTTATTTCCTGTTCATTTTGAAGTTCTAATATAGAGTCTCTATACTTCTTTTCTACAACAGCTTTTTGGATCTCAAGATTTTTTATCATATCTTGCTGCCTTTTGAGCAACTCCTTCAACTGGTTGTCCTTGAGCGACAGGACTTGATTCAAGTCCTCTCTATAGCGAACCAGCTGCGCCCTGAGCATTGCATTTTCTGAATTCAGATCATCCATCTGATGCAAAAGTTTCCTTATTTCATGTTTCATGCCTTTGGTTGCACTAAGGTCCCCACTGACAGAGCCATCTTTGTCTCTCAGCACTAACTGATTCTTCTCCTCTAGCATTCTGTATTCAGATATCAACCGCTCCCTCTCAGTCTGCAATGATATCATGGAGTTCCTGAACGAATCCATTTTCTCAGCCATCTTCTCTTTCTCTTGAGTAACCCTGTCCACTTTCTGCTGCAGACTTCTCACAGTGTTCTCTAGCCTTCTCATCTCTTTGTCAGCCCTGTCCCTTTCAGAATATAAAGACGTTACCCGGTCCTCATAGCCTGCTATTTGAGCACGATGATTGGCTTGGAGTTGTTCTAGATAGCCTGACATCTGGCCATCTCTGCACGATAACAAGGATGATATCTCTGCATCCTTATTCTGTAGAAGTGTTTTCAGCTGAAGAGAGATGGTCTCTTGCTTCTCAAAGTCAGCCTGAAATTTGTCCTTCTCAGACTGGAATGTGTAGAGATGGGCCTCCATATCAGAGCTCATTTTCTCTAGTTGCTGGATACTGAGTAGCCTTTGGGATCCAACATCTTCCTTGTCAGCAAGCTCTCTGTTCAGTTTGCTTTTATCCTGTTCTAGCCGTTCAACTTGAGCTTTAAGTTTCCCTAAGTGCATTTTCATGATTTCAACTGTTTCATTGAGTTCAGTATTGCTGACGCCTAGGACAAAAATTTGACGCTGGTGTGCAGCAGCAGCAACTGAATATTCATTGAGTGCCCTTTCTAGCTTGGATTTTGTAATTCGTAATTCATTGCTCTCTCTGTCTTTTGTCCTCATGTCCTCAAGAAATTGTTTAATCACAAACCCTTGCTCCAATAGCTGGCTATCCTTCTCATGCAATGCTTTTTGGAATATATTGTTCCACTGCTTTGAGGCATCTGCCCCATGAGGATCAGAAGACATGGCGGCCAACTTGGCTACATTACTATCAGCCTCTCGCCTGAGAGTAGCAATCTCCAGATCTTTGGAGTCCATTTGCTGTCCCAACTCAATCAGCATTTGAGTTTCTTTTTCTTTTAAAATCTGAAGGTCATCTATTCTTTTCTGTAAAACTGCATCTTGCTCCATGTACATGTTTTGTTGAACATTTTCTTCTGTGACCTGATGTTCTGACTTTTTCCTTTTCTCAGCCATTTCCAAGACAAGCTGTTCTTTTTCACTCTGAATACTCACACAGCTTTCATTAGCCTTCTGGAGAAGGCTTTTGTGTGTCATCAGCTCCTCTTCAAGTTTTTGACTTCTGTCTTCTAAATGTAAACCTTTCTCTGAACTGTTCTTCAGTTCTTTTTTCAGCTGTTCACATCCAGATTGTGAGGCTTTCAAGGACTTTTCTAAGTCCAAAAATCTTTCCTGGTATTTGATGCAGTTTTGTTGGAGCTGATTAACTTCTTGGTGCTTTTCCTTGAGGAGTTCCTGAAGTTCCCTCTTGATGTTTTTGGAACCCTCACTGCCTCTCTGAGCTGTTTTGAGTTTATCCTCAAATTCTTTGACTAATCTCAAATGTTGTTGCTCCTTTTCTTGGCAAACCTGAGTCACATTTTTCTTACTAACTCCTAGTTGGGAGGAGAGCTGCATATTTTGGTTTTGCAAAACATTGACTGACTCTGTCAATTCACTAATTCTTTCTGAATTCTTGAGAAGCACAGTTTCCAAATATTCATTTTCATTTTTCACCTTGTCAGATAACTCTTGAACGTTTTCAAGTTCCTCTTGCAAAATAGATTTGTCGTCCTCCAAGATTCTTACCTTCTCGTGTAGGCTAATCATCTCTTGGCTGTGGTCATTATGAATATCTTGGAGCTCTTTAATTCTGTTATCCTTGTCTCCTAAATGCAATTCATGTTCATTCTCCATTTGCTCAATTTTTGACAAAAGACTCTGTTTCTGCTTTTGCAACACGTCATTAACTTGCTGTTCAGCCCCAAGTTCAGTATTCTGAGTCTGAATCTGGACAGTAAGTGAATTATTCAAACTGAGCGCTTCATCAAGTTTCAATTGCATGTTTTCACAGGACTTGGAATCAAACTGAATTTTTTCTAATAAGGAGTTGGCTTCTTTTAGCTCTTCTGACATTTTCAAATTCCCTGATTGAATCGCTGCAAGCTCTTCTTTTGTAACCTTTGCCGACTCTTGGAGGCTCTTGATCTCTTCCTCTAATTTTTGATTTTTAACAGTCACATCAATTTTGAATTCATGTTTCTGATCAAATTCAACTAATTCTTTCTTAATCTTATGATTCTCCTTCTCCAACTCATCAATCATGTTCTGCTTTGCTTTCGCAAATTTTCGCATCTTCTCTTTTATTCTAATATTTTCCTCTCCAACATTTCTAACCTGCATCTCTAAGCCCTCATGCTCAGATTCAAGTTGATGCAATTTTACGAGTGCCTCCTGCCTCTCTCTTTTGCCCCCCTCCAGAAGCAGTCTTATCTTATCCATTTCACCACTTACATTTTCATAAGCTTGTAAAAGAGACTCATAATCTTGTTTGAGCTCTGAATGTTTAGATTTCCATTCAGATAGCTCCTCTGTCTGAGAATCTTTAAGTGACTCAAGTTGGCATGAAAATGCTTGCTTTTGTTGCGTGATATTTTCTATGGTCCGCTTAAGGCTTTCACAGGCCGCTGATAGATTGTGGTTATCATTGAAAATGCGATCAACTTCTGCAATGAGTTTGTCCTTTTCCGTGCCTAGAGAAGCCACCACATTTTCAATGTCTATATTTCGTTGTTTCAGGTTGCACACTGTGGACTCCAATGCAAAGGTTTCGCCTACCCTTTCTTCACATTTGACCTTCATTGTTTCCAACTGGTCCTTAAGAGTAGCATTTTGTCTCATCAGATCCTTCCTGGACATCAAGGCAGCTTGAAGCTTTCGTGTAAGCAGAGCAGTTTTACTTAGATTTTCCTGATCAACATCTTTAGAGAAATCTTGTTCAGACTTCTGAAGCTGATCTACTTGCGTTCTCATTTTTTGCATAGCCATTTCATGTAGATGAATTTGTCGCTGAAGCTGGTGTTCGAGGGAGGCAATGAGTTCTTCCTTCTCTGCAACCAGAGACTGAGAAATTAACAAAGCATCGTCTCTCTCCTTAAGTTTGGCTTCAAGTTTTTCAGAGAATGTGTGCAAAGACTGCACTTCCTCTTTGCAAATAACATCCTGCTCAAAAACGTCCTCTTGTTTTATGGGTATGTTTTGGTTAAGCTGTTTATTATGTTCCTTAGCCTCACTTAGTTGACTTTTTAACAGTGCAACCTCATCCCGAAGTGTATCAACAAATCTGAAAGCATTTTCTTTCTCTTGTTCTAACAGTTCGATATGCAGCTTGCTACTTTCCTTTTCAGTACTATACAGCTGTGCCTTTTCAAGCTCCTTAGCCAGGACATCTTTTTCCTCATTTAGTTTCTGTTGTGTTTCTGCTAATCTGCTTTGAATATGTTGGATCTCTAAAGATTTTTGAGATACTGACTCAATTGCTGTCTGGAGATTTGCTTTCAACTGGCTTATTTGCTCAAGGAAACACGTTTTTTCTTCTAGTAATATCCTATGCTCATTTGTAATAGCATTTAAACCTCCCTGTGTCTCCTCAACTGCAGCCTGTGAGATGACCAACTGACTTTGTAAGGCTTGGTTGTCATCTATTAATTTGTGTTTCTCTTGCTGACTCCTTGATTCTGCTACTCTAAGTACCTGCTGATATTTCTCCAGCTCTTCAGTTTGCCATTTGATCTTCATATGAGCTTCTTCTAAATCATTCTCAACCAGTTTGAGTTTTAAAATCAATTCCTGTGACCTCTGCTCAAAGGCTACAAGAGACTCATTTTTCCTCATCACTTCAGAAGACATTGTCTCCAAGTTTGACCGAACAGCTTCAAGCTCTGAATGCAAGGTTGAAAGTGAGTGATCTTTATTGTCATTTTCAGCCAGGGTCATTTTTAGGTCTCTTAAAGTTGAATCTCTCTCTTCAACAAGCTGTCTTAAAATCTCCAATTCCTGTAGGCGAGACACAGAAATGGCACAGATTTCATCCAGTTCTATGCTCCTATGGTCAAACTTCAACTGGAGGTCCTTTAGATCATCGGTCTGCTGACCATATTGTTCGAATAGAGCCTTGAAGTCATCCTTCAGTTTAGAAAGTTCTTGAACCAACTTCTTTTCATTCTCTTGAGATTTCTTTAATGTTTCTTTACGTGCTATTAAGGCAGCTTGGGCCTTTTTCTGTAGCACTGCCTTTTCTTGTTTCACCTGTGCAAGTTCATTTTCAAAAACAAGAGTGGAATCAGACTTCTCCTTCAAAAGATCTTCACTTCTTTTGATCTCATTCTGAAGATATTGTAATTTTTGCTGAAGGTCATGTCTGTCATCTTCCGTAGCAAGCTCTTTTACTGAAATACTGGTCTGTAGTTCTGTGAGGAGGGAGGTTTTTTCATTGAGTCTATGCAATGTTTCTGACAAACAATCTTCTTTGTCATTTAACACAGCTTGTAAAGTCTGTTTATCTGTCTGGAAACTTTCCACAAGAGTATCCTTCTCTCTTTCCAGTAGGGAAATATCATTTTCTTTCTCTAGGATTTTGTTTTCCAGCAACAAAATATTTTCTTCATACTGTCTTGTTGTAACTTGGGCTTGAGATGTAATTTCTTGCAACCTTTCTTGTAGAGCGCATACCTCATCCGTATTTCCATTTTCTTCTTTTGGCTTCTCATACTGCTCCAGCCTTTTCATTAGATCCTTTCTTAAAAGGAGAGCAGCTTGAAGTTTCTTCTTAATTGCATCTTTATCTTTGGATAGTTTTCCATTTTCCGCTTTGAGGTGATCGTTTTCTTTATTCAGCTCACCATTCTCTGAAATCTTGGATTCAATGTCCTCTTGAGAGAGTAAATTACGCTCTTCCAACTGTTGTAACTTACCCTCCAGCTTTTTCATCAGGGTTCTGTGCTCCTGCTCCATGATTTGCAATTGTTCACGTAGACTACTGTTTTCATCAGCAAGTTTCATCCTTTCATTTGAGGCAAATTCTATGACTTGGGCTATAGAGATATCTTTGTCCTTCAATTCCTGACTGAGCCCGGCAAGTAATTCCTTCTGCTGACTTATCTGAATGCTCATGCAGTGAA
The DNA here is from genome assembly GCA_030340625.1 of Merluccius polli. Lineage (NCBI taxonomy): Eukaryota > Metazoa > Chordata > Actinopteri > Gadiformes > Merlucciidae > Merluccius > Merluccius polli. Next base: position 116,912 of record JAOPHQ010005121.1, read on the forward strand.
TTTGTTCAGCCTTTGCTTGCAACTCATGGTGCAGAGAGGACTGATAAGCAATGGCTTCCTTCTCCTTTTCACATTCACTGTGGCGCTGCGCTTGCAGATGGTTCACTTCTACTTGTAAGACATTAATCTGCTCATATGCGTCATTATGACTCTTCTCCCCTGCTTCAAGATTATATTGTGCCTTCTGCAATTGTTCTAAAGCTCTATCTAATTGGCCCTTTAACGATTCTAACTCCGATAGATGGCGCTGTTGCAGCTGTTTTAACTTGACCTCTAAAGTTAACTTGTCTTCTGCTGATGCTGCCAATCTCTCAGACATGGTTTGTGACAAAACAGAGAGATCTTTATCAGCATCCACTTTGCTATTTTTCAGTTTTTGCATCTCCCTTTTCACATCTTGCAATACCTGTTGCAACCGTTTGTTCTCATTCTCCTTCTCCTGGACAGAAGCCAATATCTTTTCCAGTTGTAGCCTTGATGCAGATGCCTCCAACTCTTTAGCTTTAAGCTGTTCAGAACCTATTTGGATTGCTGATGCTGCATCTGACAAGTTTTCTTGCAAATTATCCAAGTCTTGCTTTAATGCACTAACTTTAAAATCTTTGGAATGAATTTCATTTTCAACACTTTTCAACTGCTCCGAAAGGTCATTTTTATCTTTTGATTCTCTATCCAGTACCAATAGCCACTCTTTTTCAGAATCTTGTAGAATTTGTTCTATCTTATAAATGTTTGATTTCAATTCACAGATTTCTTCCACTTTGACACTAACCTCAGCTTGGAGTTTCTCTTTCTCGGACATCACTTTCTTGATGGTTTCATTCATGCTGCTGGTCTGCTGCTGCAACTCCTCCTGTGTCGACCTTGTATGTTCAACGTGCCTTCGCTCCAGTGTCTCCTTCTCTGCAACAAACTTGTTAATTTCCTCTTGCAAACAAATCTTTTCACTATTGACAGAATTGAGATTGATCTGGTGTTCTTCTCTCAATGAACTAATTTCCTCATGTAGTCTTTTATTTTGCTCCTCCAGCTTCTGCATTTCAGAAACCAGGTGGGCCGTTTGTTTGGCCTGGCCTGTGTACTGGCTGTTTATTGCATGAAGGGCCATTTCTCTCTGCTCAAGGTTTTCTGTCAGCAGATTCATCTGCACTTCTACCTGAACATGTTGTGATTTCAGACTCTCCATCTCTTTCGTCAACAATGACGTGTTTGTTTGGTAGCTAGAGAAGGCTTCTTCATTTTGCTTCGACAAACTAGAATTTAGCTGCAGAGTTCTCTGAAGCTCTTCCTTGGTTGTGGATAACTCCTTTCTCAGGACCTCTACAGCACCCTCTGCAGCCTGAAGAGCAGTGTTACTGTCACCATGGGACTTTGAAAGACTTGCCAGATCGCCAGTTGTTATGGTAAGTTGATTTCTGGCATTTTGTAATTCCTCTGAGAGATTTGCATATTTATCTTGGAGGCTGCTAAAGGCACTTTGCTTCTCTTCTTCAGACTTGCTGAAATTTGCAGACTCTGTGGATAACAGCTGAACTTGACTCTGTAACTGTGATACCAACTCAGTACTCTGCATGAACTGAGCCCTAACAAGTGTTGTCTCTTCTGCTTTTGTTTGCATCTCCTCAAGAGACTTAGTCTGGACTAAAAGAAGGGTTTCTTTTTCTTGAATTGTTTCTTTGAGACTTTGTATTTCAGATATTTGTGCTTGGAGACTGTTGTTTAGCTTCGCAACAGATTCTTGAATGTGTGAAAGCTGCTCTTTCAGGCTTCCACATTCTGTTTCTTTGGCTAGCAATTTTAAGGTCAGGTTTTCACTGGCCGCTGATGAAGCCCTCTGAAATTCAAGTATAATGTTTTCCTTTTCCTTCAGAGTCTCTTTTAACACAGAGGACTCTGAAGTTAGAGTGTCAACCTGATTTCTCAGGATTACAGTGGAATTTTCAAATTCGGCCACCAGTGATCCTAAACTGTGATTATTATCAACTGTCAGTTTCAACTGATTCTCTTGATCAGCTACCCTACTGCCAAGTTCTGTGTTCTTTCCCACTGCATTGCTCAATTCTCCCTTGAGTTTTGCTATGGTCTCTACATTTAAATCAATCACACTTTGGAGTTTTGTCTTTTCAGCAGTAAATTCTGTCTGGATAAAACAAAGGTCTTTCTCATTTTTTTGCAATACTGCCTCTTTATTTTCCAGACACTGCTGAATACTCTGAATTTGACTCTGAAGCTGGGTGATAACCAGTGACTTCTGACTTGTCTGGTCCTCAGTCTCTACAGACTTCGCCTGCAACTGCTGAAGGAAAAACCCCTGCTGTTTTAGAGAGTCTTCTTTTTCTTGGACAGTCAAACTAAGAGTTTCCTTAATTGTGCATGCCATTTTTAGTTCTTCTGTCAAGTTAGACAACTGGTTTTCCATATCAGAGACTGACATTTTGAGATGTGACACATTTTCAACTAAGTTGGACTGTTCAGTCAATGTATTCTGAAGCTCTAATTTTAACTGTGCATTCTGTTCATCCAGAGCTTGAATATTGTTCCTGAAATTGTCTACCTCCGTTTTCTTCTGATTCACTTCATGTACAAGTTGCTGGTTTTCTGCCGAAAGAGTTTCAACTGCAGATTTAAGGTTATGGATATCGATGTCTGTCTTTCCTGAAACTTTACTCATCAAACCAAGCTGATTGTTGAGTGATGTCACCGATTGATTCTGTTTGTTCAGTTCATCTTTGTGATTTTCAAGGTCATGTGATACATTTCTCAAAAACTGTTCCTTTTCTCCAATTTGTCGATGTAACTCCAAACATTCCTCCCTTAGTAATGTATCTTCGTCCTGCATTTTGGATACAATATCTTTCTGTCGCATTAATTCTTTTTGAATAGCGGAACATTCTTCAGCTTTTTCCTGATACATTGTGTCTTTCTCCATTAACCCCGACTTAAGAGCAGACCCTTGTTCTTGAAGAAGAGACAATGTTTCCTGAAGTTGCGCTATTTGAACCTTCTGGGCTTCCATGTTAGCACATTGCTCCAACAAGATTGTTTCCTTTTCAGTCATTGAAATTTTGAGTTGATGAACTTGCGTTGTCAAACAGTCCAATTCTTCTTGTAAAGCTGCAGCTTGCTCTTCCTTCTCCCTTAATGTGTCTGAGAGATTCTTACATTCAGTCGTTTTAAGCAGCAAACTTTCAGCATGTGTCTGTTTGTTTTGCTCAAGGACATTGTTTAATTCAAATGTTGCCAATGCAAGATCATCTTTGTTTTTCAAAAGGCTTTCAATTATTTTGCGATTTTCCGAATGCTGCATTTCTAGCCCCAGAATTTTCTCTTGAAGCAAATTCCTCTCAGACGCTAGTTCAGAGAATGACTGAATCTTCTGTACCAAGTCTTCTTGAAGTTTTTGATTTTCCTCCGTGAGATTGACCATTTTAAGGCTTAAATTTGAGTTCTGCTCAAGAGCCCCTCGAACTCTTCTATCTAGTTCAGATGCTACCTGTATCTGCTGGGCAAGCTCCTTTTCCCTGATTTCACAAGCAGCACGCAGTTGGTGATTTTGCTCTGTAAGTGCCTTGATGTGGCCATGGAAACCAGACATTTCTGCTTGCCTTTGTTCCAGCTCCTTTCTCAGCCCAATGTTCTCTGAAGTAAAGTTTTCCAGGCTTGTCTTTGTCTCTGCCTTATCAGATTCTAGCTTTGTGGCATTTTCCTCAATGACAGCGAGTTGGTTGGTGAGCATAGTAAGCTTTTTATCCCTCTTAACCAGATTGACTTTGTATTTTTCACATTCTTGTGTTGCATTTTTTAACACATGATCTTTGTCTGCAATTTGCTTGTGGAGTTTTGAGTGTTCTACTTGAAGTGATTCAACCTCCGTCTGCTGCTTCCATATAACAGCAGTCTTTTCGACAATTTCATTCTGCAAAATGGTGCACTCCTCCTCTTTCTGTGTTAAAAATACATCTTTCTCCATGAGTCCAGACTTCAGGGATAACTGCTGTTCCTGAAGAAGAGTTAATGTTTCTTGAAGTTCACTTTGCTGGTTTTGCTGGGCAGTGTTTTCAATCCTGAGATCAGCCATGGTCTGCTCTTTTTCTTTTATGCAATCCTGGAGCTCCTCAACCTGAGATCTTACACTTTGAATGTTTTCTTTTAGCAGTGTTACCTCTTCCTCCTTAGTCCTGAGCAATTGGTTGAGATTATTACATTCGTTGGTTTTCTCTAGCAGAGTTTGAGAACTTTGTTCAAGAACTTGTTTCAATTCATGTGTTTGAACACTCAACTCCTCCTTGTCTCTTTGCAGGTCTTGAATCATTTTGCTGTTCTCAGAATTTTGTTTTTCAAAGTCAAATATTTTCATTTGCAGATCCATTTCAAGTTCAGAAACACTTTTGGTTGTCTCTGTTACTTGCATTTGAAGTCTCTCCTTCTCACCAGTAAGGCAATTAACTTGGTCCTCTAGATTTGTGTTCAGCTGAAGAGCAGATTTTAGTTTTTCACTGAGCTGTTCTACATTCTGCTTTTGTAAATCAAGATCCTCATTCAACCCCTTAAGTTTGCCCTGCAGCTGCTGTTTCTCAGTTTTGGTGTTTTTAAGGAGGTTCTTGAGTTTGGAGATGTTTTCTGATTTACTTTCAAGTTCTTTTCCTAACTTTTTATTTTGAGATTCTCTGGCTTGCATTTCGGTGTTGAATTTGTGTTTTTCAACTTCAGCCTGTTCCTGGTTGGACTTAAGTTGGTCCCCTAAAATTGTTATTGTTTCAACCTTTTCTTTTGTCACCTTTTCTAATTGCTCTTGTTTCTCTAACTGTTCTTCTAGTTGTTTAGACAGTGTTTGCATATCATTGTTATGCTTTGCCACATCTGCTAAAAGATTGTTACGTTCTTCCTTGAGGGATTTGAGTTCTTGGTCAAACATCTGCTCTTTATCGAGAAGCTGCTGCTCAAGTTTTTCATTGCAAGAATCTTTGTCTTTGAGCTGCAAGAGGATTCCCTCTGACTCCTCCTGCAGTTTACAGGCTGACAGTGCCATTTGCTCCTTCAGTGAGGAGATATGCGTTTCACATTCAGTAACATGACTGTTATGGCTCACAATCTGCTTTTGGAGATCCTCTTTGAGGCCCTGAATGGTTTTTCTGTTCTCTGCGACCTGCTTTGTCAGTTCCTCTACCTCAGCCACTTTAAACTCTTTGTCTTGCTTAGCCTTGATCAGCTCTGTCTCCGTATCCTTGAGTTTCTCTGACAACTCAGTAATTTTGACATTAAGGGTTTGCTGGTCAGAATCCTGAGAGTCTCTGATGATTTGCACATCGCGCTCTGCCTTGCCAAGTGCTTTTTCAGCACGAGCTAGGTCCTCTTCCTTGAGCCTGACCGCCTGTTCCAATGCTGCGATTTGATCGGTATATTCCACCATGTTACTGGACAGGGTCGATATCTCCTTTTCCTTGTCGAGCAGGATATCTTTGAGATTATCGATTTCCCTCTCACAGCTTTGAAGGTCATGGATGAGCTGTGCCCGCTCTTCTAAGTGGGTAGTGTTAAGTTTATCCAGCTCGTCATTTGTCTGGTCCAGCTCCGTCTGTAATGTTTCCATGACAACTTCTTGTTTCTGTGTCTAGAGTTTTGGGGGAAACAGCAACAGTGCAATTGTTATTCTTAGTTTCAACAATAATATCACAACAAATTGCTTTAAAAAAAGTATGAAATAATACATATAACTATACATCTTTAGGAGTTTTCAGTCAGTCCTATGGTAGCTGGAATTTTAACTGTATTAGTTGGATACAACACAAAACAATTTATATTTAAAATGAAAATGGAACATACCTTATCTTTTAAGACACTGAGCTTCTGTGTGACATCTACAACCTCTGCTTTTAATTGGAAAGACTGTTTCTCAAATCCACTGGATTTTTTGGAAACTTCCATGAGCTATGGTGAGAAAAACAACATCATAGTTACTATCACTGTCAATACCCACAGTGTACAGTACATCAGGCAATTGGCCATGTCCATGTGTTGTCGACTTACATTGTGCTCAGCGTGAAGGAGTTTATCAGACACATCTTTGTGTTGGATCTCCTTTTCACATAAACTTTCCTGCAGACTGCTGATGAGCTCAAGTTTCTCTGAGGTCTGGGCAAGCGTGTTCTCCTTCTCAATCAGTGAGCTCTCCAGGCACTCCTGCGTGTCACTCAGCCTTGGAGAACACAAAACGGCACAGGTTTTGAACATATTTGACAATTATATTTTACATTTTTGCTATCCCAGTTTGATCTTAAAGGACCTATATGTAGGATTGCTCCCTCTCTGGCCAAAACTGTTATTGCAACCACGTTGTAAATACTGTACAGCGTGGTACTCCCTCCCCCTCCCCCCCCAGAGTAGCGGTTGCCAGATTCCCCGTTCCCGGATTACTCAACACAACACTAGAAGGAGCAACCATGACAAGTGTTTTACATACTGTTCTTTGCTTTTATTTAGGTAAAGAACATAGAATTGCCTCTGTGTATGAAGTGTGCTATACAAATACACTTGCCTTGCATAGATCCCTGATAATATTGACCAACTGCATCACCGTCACCGGGGCTTCATAGTAATGTGTCCGAATAGAGCAGCCCTCTCGGACACACACACATGTTACCGCTGTTTTATTATCATCCACACTTCCAGACCATCACCGGGGCTTCATAGTAATGTGTCCAAATAGAGCAGCCCTGTCGGACACACACGCAGGCTATTGCCGCTGTTTTATTATCATCCACACTCCCACACCGTCACCGGGGCTTCATAGTAATGTGTCCGAATAGAGCAGCCCCCAACGGACACACACGCCAGCTCTGACCGCTGTTTTATTATCATCCACACTGCAGTCGGTGTGCAGTAAATGGCACCCTCAATGGTGTGAAATCCTTACATACAGTCATTGAGCAAACGATACTGACTTCGTGAAAACGCCCATGAGGCAACGACGCAATGATTCGCTTCAAACATGTTTTTCTAGCAAAAACTGAATAATGGCGATAAGCCAAATATAATTCTAAAGATATACTGCAATAGCTCACTCCAGTGGAAACATGGACCATTTTCATTACCCAACTAAAATATATTTGGTAGGCTAATAGTGCAATGTAAACATGTTCACGAATGCATTTAGTAACGTCAGACATTTCTGACCCGAAACATTTGTAGCTGCAGCCTTCCTTATACAGTAAATGGCTGCAGCTCAGCCTATCTGGCAACCCGGATGGCGACACAGTACTGACTTCGCGATTGGACGCTAGGCAGAAGGTGGAGCAACAGACCAAAACACACAATGTAAACAAAACAGTTTTCCTGGCACAGAAATATTGCGTTTGAAATTAAATATTCTGGCTGGACTACTATTATGTCTGACATAAATACTTGAAATTAACATGATTCCTCAATGTCTATTGACATATTAGGGTCATTTTATGATTACTTTGAGTACATTTCTTACATATAGCTCCTTTAAATTTGATCTTAAATTATATTTCAAAGATTATTATAGGGTTTTTGAGCTGTTTGTTTGCTATAATCTGTGTGTAATGCACTGTCAATTCTACCATGATTCAAATTAAAGAAATCAAAGTATTATTACATATGGCAATCTTATCCTATATGGGTTACTTGAAGAGTTGAGATAGTTGCACTACTGTATATTTATATTTACAAGAAAGGTTTTAGCCATTGCATGCATTGCAAAAACTGCATCAGGACATGGACTTTTTCATTAGCCTACCCTTTTAGCTGTTCATTTAGACTGCTAACAAGTAGCTGGTGTTTCTCTGCATCTCTGCTCTGTTGACTTCGAAGGTTGGCGAGCTGGCCTTGTAGTCTCTCCGACTCATTCTGCAGTGGAAATAAAAGGAAGATCAATATGAGAAGTTTAATGAACTATAACAACACTCAAAAGACGCAAACAAATAATTTTTGGTCACGTTGTTGGTTACAATTGATGGTACACCTATGGTCTAATTAGAAGTCTATAATGATAATCATAACATTAGCATTGTATAGCAAAAATAAATTACAATATCTTGTATACATATAGCACACCCGGGGAATTTGTGGTAACACAGAACACTTTGCAGGACTTTGCAGGACATAAGCAATGTGTTTGATGTGAGATTAGAAGCACACCAAACCATTAGCCTTCACCGCCAGAGGTGCTCTCTAGCGCACACAAAGACACACACACCTGAGAGAGCCAACATTGTGGTACATCTTCATCTACATCAAACGTCACCTGTGTTAGAAGGGTTTGTTACAAAGTCCTAGACCTCAAGAGGGATACATGCAAACTCACACAATAAAGACCTTGCAATGGAAAGGAAGCATGATTATATCAACAGGCATGGATCTATTTATAACATCGAGAATGGTGATCGTTACGATAGGCGTTAAATTCGGTGGGGCGACTAAATAAGTGAATACCAATGTCTACCTGTAGCGACTCAATGCGAGCCTGTAGCTGCAAGCGATCCTCCAGATCCTGACAGTGCTCCTCCAGGCCCAGGATCTGCTCCTGCAGCTGATTCCTCTCGAGCTCCAGCTCTGTGACAACCGACCGCAAACCACCTGCACCACAGAGTACAGCATGGCATACAGAACTGTGAGAGGAGCAGCCTGGACAAGCATGAATGCAGAGACGTTGGCAGTTTAGAGGATGCATTGAGTGATTGATAAATATCAATGTGATGATGATACAACAGGAGAATGTTCAAGGTGAAAGGCCTGAGACAGGATGAAACACATCTTAGGAAAGATATCCATTGAGTTAAAGTCAAAAGAATGAATAAACTACAATGCAATCCCAAGCATGGAAGGAAAGAGCAACCAAAAAACATCAAAAGGCCTGCCTGGATGGACACTCCCACCTCTTGAACTCTTTAACTAACTAACTACCATCATTTATTAAAAGGCCAATTCCTTTTGCTTTGTGGTTTTTGATTGCCTATTCCACAGCACCATTCTAGAAGAGCAATAGGATGTCGAGAGGGAATGGGAGAAAAATGTTGGGGCGTGCAAAACAGTTATGAACAAAAAGACAACAAACACTTACCACAAATGGGGTGTATCTTTGCACGTACATTTACAAGATCTAACAAGAATTCAGAGCATTTAAAATGGACCATGGCTGATGAAACCACATTCTAGTCAGCTCAAGCAGCATGCACATGGTCAAAAAAAAATCAAATCATGATTAAAATGTTCTAGCTTTAAAACAAATGGTTCATGGTTGGTTCTGAGGTATAAAATTGAGGTATGGAATGTCTCTTATTGCACTAGGTGGATTCTTTGTTTCGCTTGCTCTGTTAATCTCGGAACCACTGTTAACAGTCTACACAAGACCACCAAAAGCAAACACAACAAAGCAAAGATATCAATTTTTGAAGAAACCCAAAGATGTTACATTCCAACAGAAATACAATGGGTTATGTTACCAAACAGAAACCAATGGACCACAATCCCACACGTACGGCGGAGAGTTATGTTGACCAATGTGACAAATACACCGCGCCATCTTGAAAAGGGTTAAAAGTCAACGAAACAGCAACATAATAGGTTTTCCATAATAGTGAGTGGATGACCGTGTGCATGCTAGTGTAAACTGTCTAGTGGCTCTCACACCTGGGTCAGGAGAACTGTACTCGGGCCACCAACCTCCCATGTTCTCCCCTTCCATCGCGTCCGTGCTCTCTGGGGCCCCGCAGGGCTGCTGGAACTGTGGCTGTCCGTCAAACTCAAAGTCCTCCTGTGAGAGAGGTTCAGCCTGGTTTTAGCTCAACAAAGCCAAGGCATGGGTACATGACAACAGCCCCTACCAATGGACTCACAAAAAAAAGAAGCAATATTCTTCCCATCATGTTCATTTGAACTCCCACCCTCATCTGCCTAAATGACACACTACTACAAGAGTGATACAAATAGCAATCCTTAGAAATAGGATTAAGTAATGGCACTTTTCTATTAGCGCAGCTACAGCTAGAACTGGAGACATGCGCACCTGTGTTCCCAATTTGCATTTCCATTGCGTTGGGCAGTGCGGTAGAATGTGTTGCTTTCGTGATCACGTGTTGTGCTAACGTGGCGGCGACAACTCTTTTCAAAACATAAACAGTAGGTCAGTACCAGTACAGTACGGGAGTGGGTCACTCCAGCTCAGATAGGGGCAGGAGAGTTCTCCTTTTCAGCCCTGCTGGCGAGCGTGACATCTTTGGTGCACAGATGTATAGGCATGGGTCTGCCTGTTTCCACTAGCCTGGGCGGACCCACACCAATGTAAAGGCAGCATGAGATAAACGTCTCCTTCAACGTGGGTTACAACATCAGTAAGAAGGTCACGTTGCAACATGATGCCACCTACCTGCAGGCTGCGTTGTGCCGGAGCTCCCAGCTTCTGGGCCCTGTGTTGGCCGAGCCCGTGGACCTGAGTCAGCTCCTCCTCTAGCTCCTGCTGCCGGCTGACCAGCACTGGATCGGAGCAGCCAGGAAAGAACCAGTCATCCTCAATCAGTTTTGTGCCACAGGGGAAGGAGGGGGGGGATATTGGGTCATGGATGGATTATGATGCGCGTTGAAGGACGATGGGCCCGGACATTAATAATGGTTCACAATAGATGAATGAATGGGAGAGAAAAGGTGGTAGAGAGAGAGGACATGAAGGATGAAGGGACGGTGGTGATAATGGTGGAGATTTTGAATATGCTAATGATGTCACAAGAGACGGATCATTCTTGAAATCCGCAGAGGTGAAAGAGAAGAAAAGACACAAAAACAGAAAGGTGTAGAACAAGGAAAAGAGACAAAGCCTAACCTCTGTGTGAGTGTGTGAGCAAATAATGCCATATGTATGTTTGCATAAACGGGCAAGTTGTATGATAAGCAACAAGTCTAGTCTAATGCCATGCATCACCTAATGTGCATTGCTTAGAAAAAAAAACAGGCAAGGATAGGTGAGTTCACCGCCATCACTTTAAGTGATAATTATTAAAGCAAATACATCAGCCAATGTTGACAGGTAGATTGGAGAAGGGTGGTAGAGGGCAGACACAACAATTTAATTTAAAAACTGGACAGGTACAAGTTCCTGGGGGGGGGGGGTATGGCAATGCTTTCATTGTCTGAATAATCAGGACATGTAGCTGCATGGGGGGGGTGAAAGCAGAACAAACGTATCAAGCAAACGACAATTTGAACAAAACAACGCTCCCATCTGTTTTGTGACAGGCAGAAACTGAGGTGGTGGAGGGATCGAGGTGGGTGGCAGCATTAAAGAAAGAATAGCTTTACGCAAACAGATGGATAGGGAGGGAGAGGGAGGAATACGGGCAATGGGTTTAGCTAGTGCAGTGGTCAATGCCTGAGCAATTTCACAGTATAAAAGCCTCTATCAAAAAGCTACTTCTGTAATGTATTAATATTTCTTAGTATAAATACTCCTTGACACTATAATAAAATACACATAATGTTCAGAATATTAATCATACAATTCTATAGTTATTCAACCATATTGTAGCTTATTTATATTGACCACAGCACTGGGGGTAATTATATGAAGGGTTGCAGCAAGAGAAAGAAATTGGTTGCATTAAGTAAGCCGTAACAGATCAACTAAAATATCAAAGAGAATCATTCTGGTTTACAGTAGGTCTACTTGTTAAAAGGGCAGCTCAAAAACACTCAAAACATGTCATTGGCAGCACCCATTGTAAACAAAAACTAATTACACAGATTAGCCATACAGCCATAATTTTTGCTGCATCACTCACATTTCCATTTCTTTTTACAATAATGTTATAATACATTATAACGATAATTAAATATGGATTCCAAATATTTATGTTGTATTCAATTATCTTTGGTACTCAATAAAAAAATGAAATTACCAATGAACTGGTACCTGTATGACCAGAATGATTCTCAACTGAAGTGCCTACCTAGCGCAGAGATAGAGAATATTCTAAAAAGGAGAACTGAATTGAAGGATAATGGCCGCATTTCTTTTTTACTTCAACCTCGATTGAGGTTTTCGTCCAAAAGGTTGCAAGCTTACCCTCTTCCCAGGGTTAGTATAAAACACAGACGGCCCAATACCAATATAAAAACATAGCTTCATGTTAGGAAGAGCTGGTCTATTATTCCAAACTACTGTGCTTATTATGATGGTCACCTAAGAGATGAAAAGAAGGTCGAAGGGGATGGAAAGAAAAGAAGATAAAGGAAAGATGGAATAATTGAAGGGAAGAGGAACCACAACAGAAATAAAGGAAGGAAACTAACCAAAAGACTAAACTACAAAGCACAGGCCACCACTGTACTGCCTGGAGTTTACCTATGAAGGCAATTCAGGGAAACAGCAGACAGTACAGTGGGCGGAGCCCATACTCGGGAGGGACAAGGGGGAAGGGAGCCTGCATGCACAAAACTGATGGGACACCGTTCTGTTGTGGCTGCCCCCATCCCTGGAGCCATAGGAGAGGGGAGGGGGGCTGAGGTCCAGGTGGATGGGAGGCAGCACAGGGCCAAATGCTCGCCACGGACAATAAAGGAAGGTAGAGGTAGGGGAGGGGGGAAGGGCAAAAAGAAAATTATAGTCATGCTTTGTCAAGATAATGGCGCTGGTAAATAATGAAAGAAAATAATAAATAAAAATCTTCTCTCTTTTAAAAATGCAAATGCATGCTCCCATTGATTTTAAAGATAACACAAGGACAATGCCATCGGTGTTTACTGTGATGTATGTATTTTGAAAGAGGGGCGTCAAGGCAGGAAAATGAAATGTGACTGGCATGGAGAGGTCCCTATTTTTTTGTTTTACCCTTATTATGGAAAACAGGTGTGTGCTCTATCTGTCTTTCCACTGGGTTGTGGCTGTCAGTTGTGCTTGCAATAAAAAGGGCCTTCATAAACATCTTCCTTGGAAATAATCATGGAAATAGTCAACCTGACCCAGACACCAAGACAGGTGTCGATCCGAGAGGTGGCACATAGAGTGACAGCTCATGTGATGTTGGAGGTGGTACATTTCATCTACTTGCATGGCTAACTCCCGGATTGTGTCAGCCTCTCGCCGTGCCCTTACCCTCTCTCTCCTCCTCCATGTGGGATATACGGAGCGCCATGGCCGCCTTCTCCTCCCTCGCCCGGTCCCTGCTGTTCACCGCCTCAGACACCATCTCCTGCCACTCCAGCACCTGGCTCTGGTGGTCGTCCGTGCTGCCCGACTCACTCGCCTGTGGGACGGAACAACACACCCCAAACTAGACTAAACTCAACAAAACCAGGGGCTGCATTCCATCAGCAATACATCAAGGACGGACACCATAAAAGTCCATTCACGCCAGTGAGACACGACATTGTGGCAAGGTAATGCAGGTTTTTAATTAGGATGGCGGTGAAAGTGATGTAGCGTAAACAAAATTGCATTGGTCAAGTGTCTTCTTAGGAACTTATGAAAATATTTTAAAATATTAATATATAATATTAAAATATTTTACTTTTTATAAATATCTGTGCGATATTCCTACTGATGTGAATGGACATTAAAAGAGACTAAGAGACCCCCGGAAGGCACCGGGCTCTGACCTGCGAGGCGGCCCTCTTGGTGACCTGCTCCAGGTCGGCTTGCAGCGTCCTCTGCTGCTCTTCGTACACCACCAGCTTGTTCTCCAGCACATCTAACACACACACACACACACACACACACACACACACACACACACACACACACACACACACACACACACACACACACACACACACACACACACACACACACACACACACACACACACACACACACACACACACACACCCCTCTCTTTGGTTACCAGCGATGCCAGCAATATCAGGGACAATCAGTTTGCTGTCTGTTTTTCTGTTTGTGATGCGTGTGTAGTCTTGGTGGGTAGGGTACCATTCTGGACTTTGAGCTCATCATATTGCTCCAGCTTCCAGATGCTCTCCTCCCGCTCCTCCTCCAGCTGTGTGATGCGGCTGCGCAGTGCCGTCAGCTCCGGCGGTGCTCCTCCGGCCTGGGAGAGTAGTGATGGTTAAACAGTGAGACACTCACATGCTTGCAGGCGGACAAACCGCCTGAGAACAGCAACCCTACTCACTAGGGGTGCACAATGAATGTCATATGAATTGAAATATTGATTTTGGCCTATTAATGAATTAGCAAATCGTGAAAGGTTGCAATTCATTCATTATTTAAAAAACAAATCAGTTACATTAAACTTACAAACCACTACAACACAGCAATTGCCTTATTATATACAGCAGGTCGCCACAGAATATTAATTGAAACAATTGTTAATCACAATGGATCATCGTAATCAAAATATATTGGGCAAAATAATCGCAGTTATTATTTTTGCCATAATCGTGCAGCCGTACTATCCACTGTCATTAGGCCTACTTACCCTCAAGTTTTAAAACAACAGTTTAAAACAACAGTTTGTGCTGTCTTGTGCCATTTGGTTTTGTAAATTCTGCTTCAATTCAGTACTTTACAGTGAGCAAGAATTAAATCATCTGAAACCTCATACTCAACATCTTCATTCATCTCAATGCCCCGTTATATACCACACATCGTAAATTGTACTTGAGCAGCATCTTATCTACACAATCGTTTACTATACGACACGGTGGCAAACCAAGTTATGGTACCTATAAACATACAAACAGTAAGTGTTTGTATGCATCACCATATCATAGTGAGGTTATTCACTGCTTCCAAATGAGGCGAGTGACTTTGTGTGACATTGTATTATCTGTTTAGGTTGACAACACCAAAGATAAGCTGTAATACGGTTTGAGTTTGCAGAGAATGCTTAACGCATATCAATGTAAAGACAGGAAATTAGAAAGCCTCTGAACTGTATTCATCCCACCTGGCTCTTCCTCAACTCCTCTTCCAGCTGTCGGATGCGAGACTTGGACCAGGCTTTCATCTTCAGAAACTTGGCTTCTGATTTGCTGGCCTCGTCTGTTTTTTGCTTTGCTTGAGCTGCGTGAAAAAAAAGATCAAATGTTAAGATTGGAGAATAAAAGCACCTGGAAATTACCACATTGCCTAAGGGGAGGAAAAGATAACATTTTGGCATTGTAGTTAAATATGTTTGCCTTTTTACAACACCAAAGCATCAAAAACATCAAAAGCAAATCACATCATCATTCTATTCATTGTTTGCATGGTGTTTGATATGGTGCCCAAATCTAACTCCACACCTATAAAAAAAATCTATTTTCTTTGGTTCTTGTTTTGGCTATTCTATTCTAATATTAACATCACAAGCAACTGCAGCAAAATAAACAGAGTAATTAGCTAAGAGACAAATGTGTCCGATTGGAAGAAAAAAAAACATCCCCAACCTTCCAGTTCTGCCAGCCTTGGACTGTCTGTGTCCATGTTTGCGGTGTCCATGTTTCCCTGTCCTGGACCCGGCTGGCTGGCAGCGGAGCTCCTCCTCAGCTCCTGCAGCTGTCCCAGAAGGTCCTGCTGGGTTTGGGCCAGCAGCGCCTGATGCTCATCGGTGAGCCGTCGCACCTCCGCCTGCTGTTTCTCCATCAAGTCACGGAGTTGTGCCCGCATCACGTGCTTCTCGGCCTCCATCCTGGACTCCAGGCTCTCGCGCTCCACCTGCAGACGCCGCATGCGCTCCGTCATGTCCTGTAAGCGGGGTGGGTGATGGAGAAACCAGTTGGATGGACAAAGAGACCCAGTTAAAGGTGCTTTAGGTAAGATTTGACAGCTATTACAGGGTATCTGCAGGTTTCAACCTGTTCAATGCAAGTCTTTTTAATACCTAGAATGCAATTGAATACAGATTTCATGGGCCAGCAGCGTTTAGGTAAATGACAGTCTTCAAACTGGAATTGTATACACATCTATTGACATAGCGCAATATAGCAGTGCTGCTTGTGTGACAAAAGTATCCAGCACGGGCATGAAGTTCGCGCCAGTGCAAGGCAAGGCAAGGCAAGGCAGCTTTATTTATATAGCGCATTTCATACACAATGGCAACTCAATGCGCTTTACATAGAACAATAAGAATTGAAATACAAATTAGAATAATAATAATAGTAATAAAAAGCAATAAAAAATACAAGAATAAAAGAATAGAAAGAAATAAAGTACTATAAGAGCAGCATAAAATCATGATTTAAAAGGACATAGTGCAATTAAATTTACAATTTAAAGTGCTTAGAACAAGCTCAATCATAAGCACAGGAGAAGAGAAGTGTTTTTAACTTGGATTTAAAAATGCTCACAGTTGGGGCTGATTTCAGTTCAGCTGGTTCCAGTGTTGTGCAGCATAACAGCTAAAAGCTGCTTCACCATGTTTAGTTTGAACTCTGGGTTTCACTATCTGACCTAAGACAGTAGATCTCAGAGCCCTACTGGGTTTGTATTCTACTAAGATGTCATTCATGTATTCTGGACCTAAACCATTCAGTGATTTGTAGACCAGTAGCAGAACTTTAAAGTCTATTCTGTAGCTGACTGGGAGACAGTGTAAAGACTTTAGAACTGGAGTAATGTGCTCTGATCTCTTTGTTCTGGTTAAAACTCGAGCTGCAGCATTCTGAATGAGCTGCAGCTGTTTAATGCTTTTTTGTGAGAGTCCAGTCAGAAGCCCGTTACAGTAGTCGAGTCTACTGGAGATAAAAGCATGAATCAACTTCTCCTGGTCTGTTTGAGACATAAAACCCTTCACTCTGGATATGTTCTTAAGATGATAGAAGGCTGTTTTGGTGATGGATTTGATATGACTGCTGAAGGTCAAATCTGAGTCTATCAGCACGCCAAGGTTTCTGACTTGGTCCCTAGTTTTTAGAGAGAGTGACTTGAGATGTTTACTGACGGCAGTCCTCTTCTCTTTATTGCCAAAAACAATTACCTCAGTTTTGTCCTGATTTAATTGAAGGAAATTTTGGTTCATCCAATTTGTTACTTGCTCTAAACAGTGACACAATGACTGTATTGGGCTGTAGTCATCTGAGGACAGTGCTATGTATATCTGCGTGTCATCTGCATAACTGTGATAGTCTACATTAGAGTTCTGCAAAACTTGACCCAAAGGCAGCATATATAGACTGAACAGAAGGGGTCCAAGAACTGACCCCTGAGGAACTCCACATGTCATAGCCATTCGATTGGATTCATAACTTCCAATGGTCACAAAATAACTCCGCTCCTCCAAGTAGGACCTGAACCATTCTAGGACTGTTCCGCTGAGTCCTGCCCAATTTTCCAACCTGTTCAACAATATACTGTGATCCACAGTGTCAAATGCAGCACTGAGATCCAACAGGACCAGAACTGACACCTTGCCTGAGTCAGTGTTTAACCTAATATCATTTAACACTCTAATAAGAGCTGTTTATGTGCTGTGGTGAGGTCGGAAGCCTGATTGAAATTTGTCGAAAAGGCCACTGGAATTCAAGAATTTGCTGAGTTGATTAAAAACCACTTTCTCAACGATCTTGGCTATAAAAGGAAGATTTGAGATAGGTCTGTAGTTGGTTAACATGGAAGCATCCAGCGATCTCTTTTTTAAGAGTGGCTTAATAGCAGCTACTTTTAGGGATTTAGGAAACGTGCCCGATTGGAGTGAGCTATTTAGTATTTGTCGCAAATCTATTTGGACAGAGTTCACAATAGTTTTAAAAAAGTCTGATGGCATTTTGTCAAGGCAGCATGTTGATGGTTTTAGATGCTGAACTGTTTCCTCTATGGTTTTTTGGTCAACTGTATTAAATTCTGACATCGCAGTTGAGTTATTCCTGGGAGGTCTTAGGGATTGCGTTATTTTATTGTTTAGTTGATTTGTGCTAATATTTAACCTTATGGACTGGATTTTTTCACTGAAAAAGCAAGCAAATTCATTGCATTTTACTGTGGAAAGGAGTTCTGGAGCTATCTGTTTAGGGGGGTTTGTCAGCTTATCAACCATAGCAAATAGGGTGCGGGTGTTGTTGATGTTCTTATTAATAATTTCAGAAAAGTGTCGCTGTCTAGCCTTTACTAACTCATAGTTAAAATTACAAAGACTTATTTTGTAGAGGTCATGGTGAATTTGAAGTTTAGTTTTTCTCCACTTACACTCTGCTTTCCTGCATTCTGTTTTTAAAGCCTTTACCATCATAGTGTTCCTCCATGGTGTTTTCTTTCTGATCAAGGTCGTCTTAGTTTTAATAGGTGCAACAGCATCCATGACATTTGAGATTTTCCAGTTAAATTGATCTAGGAGTTCATCAACTGACTCTGCACTCACAGTTGGTGACATAGCTATAGCCTCCATAAACTTTGCACTGGTATTCTCATTTATGTACCTTCTCTTAACAGACACAGAGGTTAACTGAACATTTGGAATGATCTGTAAATCAAAGAACACACAAAAATGATCAGAAAGAGCCAAGTCCTTAACATCCACAGAAGAAATGTTAACACCTTTAGAGATAACCAGATCCAGAGTGTGGCCTCGAGTGTGTGTGGGCCCTTTCACATGTTGCAAGAGGCCAAAAGTGTCAAGTAGAGCAGAGAGGTCTTTGGCATTAGTGTCCATGTTATTGTCTACGTGAATGTTAAAATCCCCTGTTATGATAAAAAAGTTATAGTCAGTGCAGATAACTGACAGCAGTTCAGCAAACTCATCAATGAATTTTCCTGAGTATCTTGGAGGTCTATAAATGATTAAAAAAAGGACTTTTGGAACACCTTTTAGAAAAAAACAGAGATATTCAAAAGAGCTAAAATCACCTAACGTAATTTCCTTGCACTGAAATACAGATTTAAAGATGGCAGCAACTCCCCCGCCTTTCTTACCAGTTCGACACTTGTTCATAAAACTGAAATTTGTTGGTGCTGCCTCATTGAGAATAGCACAACAGCTACATTCAGTCAGCCATGTCTCACTAAGAAGTAAAAAATCTAGGTCATAGTTCATAATGACGTCATTAACTAACAGTGATTTGTTGACTAGTGATCTGATATTGAGTAGAGCTAATCTTGTGGAGATAGCAGGAGACACTGGTATATTTCGAGGTTGACATGCTATACTTAATAAATTGGCAGATTTACCCTTTTTATTTCTCACCAGTTTAACCATTCTTCTGTTGCCTGTCATCACAGGGATTGAGAAGGCTATCTGAACTCCATAGGGCCCTGACTTTTCCTGGGGGAGAACATTATTGGTATCAGTATTGCAGCCTGGACCCGGCACGTATCAGTCCGACTCACAGATTATCTGAGTCAGAGGAGGTGAGGGGGCTCTGTGACGTGGGGCTGGACGAGGAGGGGGATTTGGGGGAGAAAAAATGGGATTTGGGCGTGGTGTGAGTTGGAAATCCAGAA
Source organism: Merluccius polli (assembly GCA_030340625.1). NCBI lineage: Eukaryota > Metazoa > Chordata > Actinopteri > Gadiformes > Merlucciidae > Merluccius > Merluccius polli. The sequence continues at coordinate 136,296 of JAOPHQ010005121.1, forward strand.
AATGGGGGGAATGGGGAATCCGGACTGCCTGGAGAGCTGGATGGGGTCCCGGTGGGTGAAAGTTGGGAGTCTCCTGGTGGGGCTGGGGGAGACTCCTCCTGTTGGGTTGGTGGGGCTGGGGGAGACTCCTCGTGTTGGGGTAGGGATGATGACGTTAAAGCCTCTCTCTCGGTGTGCTGTCCTTCATGTTCACTCCTTATCTCAGGCAGTAGTAGTTTTTGTCCAGAAGGCTGTCTTATCTGTTGTTTTGGATTGTCTCGCCTCTTGTCCTTGGCAGGGGCTGCTGCTGACCGACGCAAAAAATCAAAAATGTTGTAGCTTAACAGCTCTGCTCCTGACTTGTTAAGGCAAAATCCATCTGCCTCAAAGAGGTGTCTGCGTTCCCAAAAAATGTTGAAATTGTCAATAAAGTTCACTGATTGAGCAGCACACGTATCTTTGAGCCATCTGTTTAGCGCAGTGGTCAACACAGCTTGTGCATGCCGCAGAAGGCAAATAAATATGCATCGCACATAAAATATATAAACTAGGGATGCACCGATATGAACATTTTGGCTGATTCTGATATCCGATATTAATGTTGCTGTTATGGCCGATAACCGATATTTACCGATATCGATATGTTTTTTTTTTAAAGTTTCTGAGATGATAACATTTTGTACAGACTGAAAATCATGCAAACTGAATTTTTGAATGTCTTCCTTTATTTTCAGAACATATTTTACTTCCAAATAACAAGGTTACAGGGCTACCATAAAACATAAGTACCGTAAAACTTCTAATAATAGCCCAGGCGTTTATTTCCTTAAATCACTGAAAGCACCCTGCCTTTATTTAACCTGACTCCGCCAAATGGAATGATTCGCGTTGGCTCAGCATTTCCATCTGGAATCGTTCCGTTGGAGAGCCTTTGGGAGGGGCGAAAATACTGGTTGCTGATTGGATAAACCATCTGCCTTTGTTGGTGATTGACGGGCCAAATCAACCAATCAGATCAACGAAGCGTATGACGTGATAACAGAGCGTCGAGGCAAGCTCATCAAGTCAACAAGTCGGGAGAAGGACAAAAGCATCTTTTCCTCCGAGAAAAGCCTCCAGTGCCGCTTTTTGCTCATATTTTAGAGAAGGAATACACTCTAATTCTGCTAAAACTTGCTCGATAGCTGCACGCATCTCGATCACATCCGCGGAAGCCGCCATGTTGTTTAGACTGAAGAGTCGCTCCTCATGTCGCATGTCTCACAGGTCGTACTTTTTTCTCGGTGTTGCCGCCATGACGCTCGAACGTGAACGTTGTTTTACGACAGCGGAAGATTTACGACAGCCAGCATACAGACAGTAAACAGACAGTGAGCAACGGACTTCACATGATATTATTCACAACTCGGATTAATTTAATGAAACCCATTGATTCTTTTGATCGGTGGACCCTTACAGACTTAAGGAATATAAACAATGCAGGAACGGACACAGACCGTATGGACTTTATGATCGCTTCAAAAGTTGGAAGTCAGCCCTTTTTTCCGTCTCTCTTGTTTACCATGCTACCGGTAAGTCTGAATGAATTATGCGTTGGTGTTCATAGTTTGTGTTAAATTAACTGAATGATTGAACTGTGGAGAATCTAACTGATCTAACGATGTGCATTATGTCCATATTGACAGACGTTTAAACGGTTACCGTATCTTTGTGTAGGTGATCTAAACGGCTTAAGTCATTCAAGCGGGCGACCCGGTGGGTTTAAAGAGGTTTTATACACCGAAATAATTTAGATAAAATCCAGACCAGAGCTGTGTCCCAATTCAGGGGTTGCATGCTTCGAAGTACGCATTCGAAGGCCGCTTACGTCACAACGCGGCGCGAAGGCTGTCCCAATTCGCAGGCTCCTTCAAATGCGTACTTCAAATGCGCACTTCTTTTCCCTCTTTTGGAGGACGCACCGCAACTATCCTTCGCTGCCTCGTATATCCCAAAATCCTTTGCGCGCTGCTGTTCAGAGGCGGGAAAAGAATAATGGCGACACCAAGCGGCGATGAATTTATATTTAAATGTAATAAGTATTGGGTTTATATTTAATTACTTTTACTTACTACGAGTTATACTTTTACTCATTACTTATATTGTATTACTTTTATTATCCCTGCTTTATTTCCAGACTGTAAAACTGCAAACTCAGTTAAACGATTGGATTGAATAAAGAGCTACGTTTATGATTATCACTATTATATGTTATACTTCATTATTATCATTATTATGATCATTTTTTGCTTTATTACAACCCTTCCGTCTGTTTTTCAACTGACGACAAACTGACAGGCAACGGCTACGTTACTACCAACTGACGGCTGGTGACGCGGCTGGTGACGCAACCAGGAAATGCTTCGAAGGCTAGACCGTCTCATTTAACAACGGTTGATGCGGCCTTCGAAGGACCCTCAGAAGTACGCAGCCTTCGAAGGCCGCGAAGGCTGCGTACTTCAAAGCATGCAACCCGTGAATTGGGACACAGCTCAGGCCTCTATTGGAGACCTGCGTTTATTTGTCAAAACATGTAGCCACACCAGGCTTTTAATGGGGACCTGTGTCTATTAGGGACCCTGCTTTTATTGGAAGTTATACATCGGTTGTGGATATCGGCCCAATTTTACTCTTCGGACCGATGCCGATATGTTAAAAAATGACGAACATCGGCCGATACCGATATTAATGCCGATATATCGTGCATCCCTAATATAAACGTTTGACACTTATTGGTTTGAAGTTTATTACTTTTCCTCTCCCGACAGTCACAAAACATATTTAAGACCTATGCAAATGATATTGAAGACATTTTTTTGAATTTAAGACTTTTTAAACCTTTTAATATGTCCGCGGGTACCCTGCATTATTTGAGCGTAATTTGTTAAACATTACATAGCTATCCAGCTATTAAGTGAGTAAGAATATCTGTTTCGACTGTGCTGCCTCTGTATGAGCCAATTTAGATTTTAGACCAATCCTGATTTCTGACCAATCAGGAATCTCTTCCCTGATTGGTTTGGGGAAATCCATCTTGCCTGTTGATCTCAGGTGTATGAAATGCAACACTTCTCAATGGCGGAGAAACGTAAGGAGGGAGGGAGCAGAGAGGGCTGTTTGGCTGTTTAGGTTAAAAATCATGCTCTCTTCTGCCCTCTCTCTTTACAACTCTCGAATCTTACCAACAGCACCTTTAAATGGTGCTCTGAATCAATTCTTTTTGGTCAAATTTATTTGCACCATCCTTAAATGCGCAATTTCAGATGGTGTCATTAACTGGGAATGCAAAAAAGAAAACAAAAAACAGAACATTAAAAAAACTGTTTGGATTTAAATCTATTTTTCTGGCAATTTCCAGAAGCCAACTCATAGTTAATGTATGTGGACAGCACCATGTAAATGTGTCCTACTGAGATAAGCATGAGTGAGGATGAGTAGAGGGGAAGAAAGACCTTGATCTGCTGGTCCCTGCTGTCCACCTCTCCCTGAAGGACGTCAATGACTTGGTTTCTACCCAGCAGCACCTCCTCCTTCTCGTGCAGCTTCTGCTTCAGAGCTTTAAGCAGCTGGGCATCCGTAGGAAAATAACAACTTTAGACTCAGTGTGGAGACTATCATTTTGCTTCAAAACAAAACTACCATGATAGACTGAGATTTAAAAAATGTCCATTCTCCATGAACTGAAATGTGACACACAATGTAATACGCGGCCAAATTGTTCCTACTGCATTCATTTTTATACTGTGATGTCATATGTTCATTGTTTCCTTAGAGTACAGAAACAATGCTACATGAAATCCTGTTTCAAGTCACAAAGCATCTGCTACACATTATTTTCAATACAGAGGATTCTCCAACCATTGGCCACCCTGTCCAATGAACCATCTGAGAGAGTTGTTGTTGCTACCTGCTCCAAGTCAGCGCTGGCGTCAGACTTGGCAGCCAGCTTAAAGAGCTCCTGCTCGTGCATCTGTTTCACCTCCACCAGCTGGTTGTCCTTCTCCAGAATGATGTCCTTAAATGTCTGGATCTAAAATGATAGGAGGTAAAGAGAGAGTGAAATGCATAGGAGGTAAAGACACAGATTAGTAAAAGGATTATTAAATGCAGGTTAAAATACTTTTCAGAGATTTTTGGATCTGACTACTTCCTTTGAAAAATTATTATTACTGTCATTATTGGGTTCTCTTCCCACCCAGTAGCTTTTGGACATTGACTTGTATGCCTACATTCAATGCAGCTAGCTAAAAAAAAACCAGGAAAATAAAGTCTTAGGAACGCACATTCTGCTTATACATGCTCTCCTTCTGGCTGTACTGCTCCTTCTCCGTGGACAGCAGCAGCTTGAAGCTGTGGCTCTGCTCCTCCAGGAGGCTGTAGCGCTCCTCTGCCTCGCCCACCTTCTGGGTCAGGCTCCGCACCAGCAGCTGCAGCTCCTGCAGCGCCCCACTCTCTTCCACATCCTGTGATCACAGTACACCCACACACTAGTAACCACATCAGAGGTGGGACAAAATATCGATACTGGAATATATAGTGACACTTCCTCTTGGGATGAGTTATTGATACATTGGCGCCAAATATCTTTATTTTTATTATTAAAAAATGCTGGTGCTCTAAACGGATTCCCCCGCATTAAGCCTGTTACCATTTTGACTTGACATACCATTGGAAGTTGCAGTCAGTGTGTGTGTTAAATAGGCACTAAGCTAAGACTATGCACTTTGTTGTACATTGTTTCATCTCAGTTGTCAAATTCTGTGAAACTAACACCACAATGCAGTGAATAAATACATACTTCCTGCTTTTTGCCTTTCTAAGGATATTTTTTCTTCTTCAATTACACAGATATCGTGATGTATCATATATTGTCTTGCAATGTATCGTGTATTGCAGACTCACTGTCATGATACCATTGTTATCGTGTGCAACGTATCGTAATAGTATTGTATCGTTACTCTGTGATTCCCACCCTTAAACCACATCACTTACAGCTTACACCTTCCTTAATCATCCACTCTTGGTTAAAGATGTTGTAGGTAAGATTTAAGAGCTATTAAAATGGAATAGCCAAATGTCAGCTATTAATGAGTGAAATGCGCTGTGAGAATATCTGTTTTAAGTTGACTTTTCCTGTCTCCTTATGAAGCAATTTAGATTTTAGACCGCGCCCAGCTAATTTCTGACCAATCTTCTGACCTTTTGAGGTGGTGCAGGTCCGGCGGCGGCTGCAGCAGCGGTGTTGGTGGTGGTGGGCTGATCCCCAGCCATCGCTGTCTGCAGGTGGACGATGTAGGCCTCCTTCTCCGCCAGCTTCCTGTCCCTGTCCGACAGCATGGCGTCCATCTCCTCGCCTCGCTGCTGCTGTGCAAGCACCTCCCTCCTCTAGGTAGGGAGAGAGAAATTAGTCACTCAAACACAGTAGTGATTATATTGTTGATAGTTTTATCCCCAATGATAGTGACAACACACCACTGTACTCTTTATTGGAAATGTTGGATGGCCATCACTGTTCGTTAGATGAGCTCAGCATCTACGTTTATTTGTTTGCAAAGTCCTCCTCAATAAACATCCATCTCATCAATTTTGACAAGATACAGTTTAGGCACTCACTCACAAATCGGGATCATTCTCGACATCCCGCCAGTCAGAACCGACTTAGGAAAACACCTTCAGTGTTTGTACTCCCTACATGTGGAACAATCTGGAAGCCTCTTTAAACATTAACATGTTATTGCTTAACCAATTCAAACACCTAATCTCAGAAAGCATCTGTTCTGAATACCAACCCTGTCTCGGCTATTCTGTTCAGAGGTCCCTTAGAGCCCATTTTCTTTGTAAATGCCTTTAATTATTTAAAATTGCTTTTACACTCTCACTCTTTTTTATTATCTCTGATTTGTATTCATGTATTGTTATTGTTTTTCTGCATGCTAATTGTATTTTACTGCACAACTTTGTATCTTGTCACCATTGTAAATGAGGATTCTTCCTCAATGGCCTCTGGAGGTGAAATAAAGGTTGAAGAAGTAGTGCACGTCTTGGGTGCCTCCTTCGGTCCTGCTCTGGCTCCGTAAACAGACACCTAAGGTAATGAGGTAAGATTACCACTATAGGCTACTAAACCTCATCGACAGGCTTATGTAGCTATCAGTTGTTCCGGACGCCCAGGGGAATCTGGTGTTATAATGCATTGGCATGGCGAACCCAACCCTGTCTCGGCTATTCTGTTCAGAGGTCCCTTAGAGCCCATTTTCTTTGTATTATTATAATCTTAACCTTCCAGCCAACCAGGAAGACGTGAATATGTCTACATACTGCCAATCTTAGTGAATAGATGCTATGTACTACGGTCTAGTGGCCGATGACACCAAAAATGAAGTGTAGACGTATAACTGTGCCTTCACTGTGGTTTTACAGGAACTTTTATGGATATTAGTTGCGTATGTGCCTCTAGTTGCTTTAAATAATACTGTACCTTGTCTTGCAGTTCTGCGTCCACCTGTTTAAGCTGCTGCTCCAACTCCTCCACCTTCTTCTTCAGTAGGACAATCTTTCCCCGGCTAGCCTGTTCACTTCCCTCTGCTGCCCCCTGCAGGGAGATGCAAAAACACAGTTAACAGGACGTGGTCAAAACCTAGTATGTGGCTAGCCCATGTATCCGTCCTTAGCACTCGATAGATTCAAAATGAACGGCGGACAATAAACAGAGCGCATGTAAACACTCTCTGAGAACATAAAGGTACGTGTCCACAGGATTCAGGTCATTTCCACGCCTCCCATTCAATGTCTATGTGAGCAGCCCTGCAATGCATTCTGGTAGCGTGGCCTTGAGTTTCGAGAGATTGGGTGTCGCATTGGCTTGCTCCTCATTTGCATGAAGTTGAATTCTCGTCTACTTTGTGCAAATCAGGGGTGTCAGGCGAATAATCGCCACCTCTGGAAACTCCCGAAAAACTTTAAACTAACCGTTGTCGATCTAAAATTAGGACAGATTCAGCAACTGCATGGCTTATTTCTCACCTAAAATGTTTTCAGAAACACATTTTAGTGTACCATTTAGCTGTTAAATTAGATGGTTTTTGAGGCGGCCGCCATGTGGGTCTGGTTTGAAATCTAAAAGCAGACAGCCCACAACTGAAAGCGTTCGTCCAATCAGTTGCAGCTAGGAAGTGCCTGCGCAGGCTGGGAGAGGGCCTGTCAATCATCTATCGTCGCTCAATGGGGGAACAAAAACAACCATGTCATTACTCACTCCGACCAATGGTGCAATTCTATCACTTAGTCAGTCAGTCACTCACTCATTGACAGAGCGTCGCGAATTTAGGGCTGGCCTGCCGGTCCAGCCGAAAAGGACTGGTGTGTGACAAGTGAGTTAGTTAGTGAGTGAGTGACTGCAGTAGTGCACCTTCTTGCTGGGGGTGCCTGGGCCTCCCTGCTGTTTCTTCAGCTCCTCCAGCTGGGCGTTGAGGGACGTCACCTTGGCCTTGTTCTGGAGACGCAGCTTTGACAGCTTGGCCTCACTCACACCCATCTCAGTCTAAAGACAGAATCACCAGCCATTCATGATGAAGATAATATTACCTAAAGCATCGCTGATATGTCAGTCCCCTGACATTTCACTCATGCAAAACCAATATAGCTGACATTTCCTTGTTTGACATCAGGCAGCATTGTCCCTAAAACTCAATCACAGACATATGAAATAAGTTTATTTTTATGGTTTGTATAGATTCAAGAATTTCAAGAACTTATAACACAATTTCAAGTTTTAAACTTGGCCTTATGTCTAAAAACGTAAACTCCTCTTTGTGGTTTGCATCTGGTTCACAGAATCTATTATATAGCTAATTTGATTGAGGGGCTTACTTTCTTTAAGTTCACCAAATAAATGTCAGCTCATTCCGTTTGCAAGCAAAATTAAACATCATTGAATATAAACTTCCGGACAACTAACTTATTTCTTTATTTTGTCACCTACCTTTTAAGCCCTTACATTCCTTTCTGTGTAGAGGAATTTGAATAAGTAATCAGTAACTAACTACTAGTAAGTTTGATTGGATAACCCCAAACAATGAAAGACAAGAACTGTCCTTCTATTTGAGTGACACTCCTTGGTATGATAATCATTGACAAACTAAATGCTGAAACCAAACAACAAGAGATTTCAGAGCGAAACTGACCGAGAAATAGTGTTTTATTTGTAATGTTATTTTTATTTTCGCAGGGACAGCGCACAATTAAAAATTAATTGCACCAGAGTTAGCTAGCAGCTTATTTACATCTGTTGTCCCTGTGTAGGCAAACAATAATCTGATACGTCATACCGAGAGCTTCGAACATCCCCTCAAGTAGACAACCAATTTCTGGTACAGATGCTCTCACCATGCATCCTAAAACCTCAGCAGACAGCTATACACTAGAAATGATGAGTGGTGAAATAAACGTACCTTAAGCTGGTCGTCTTTGGCTCGTAGAGTCAAATCCTTCTCTCGGATCATCTCTTTCAGCTGAGTCACCAGGAGCTCTGTCTGGGCCAACCGCTCTGTCACTTCCCCAAGGGTAGTATCCCCACCGCCACCACCACCACCACCAGCAGCAGCAGCTGTAGTGGTCCCCTGGGGAGAGCCAGGGGCCTGGAGAGAGGAGACAGGTGGAGGAAGACATTCATTACTTATTAATTTAATATAATAATAATTACTTACTTATTAATACTTACATTTTTAAGAGAGACAGTCATTACTGAACAGCAATGTCAATATCAAAACTTTACATTGGTGTGGAAAAGGGGTGTTTGTGGAGCCAGAAACAAGGGCAGCGAAAGAGCTGATACTTGGAACAGAAAATTAAATGCAGTCAAAACTAGTACCGGTTTGAACATGAACTCAGTCACTGGAAACAGACAGCTGGCGACATCAGGGTTAGCAGCTCTAATAGATATTTTGTTGCAGCCTGGTGCCGGCCAGGAACAAGGGTAATGGAACAGAATGGAATGAGGGCTTAGTGCAGAGAGGCGAGGAGATGACTGGGAAGACTAGCATGCTGCGCCAGGACCAGATCCGATTGTTAGCTATGGTTACAAATCTAATGAGGCACAATGGTACAACACCGAATACATATACCGGTGTCTCTCGCCTAATACATGCCACATAAAAACTGGGAAACAAGAACAGTTAGAAAAATGAATCATAAAGTAAGTGTTCCCAGTGCGGTTTAACTAGCCTTTTTACACTTTGCTCGTAGCACTTAAGTGTAACACAGGGTAGAGTCTGAGCAACTGAAAATAGGCCTACATAAAACATAGTAATAACATCCCAGGCAAATACTACAGGGATTTTGAAAAGTGTAGAAAAAACGGGGAAGGAAGGGGATTTAAAACACTGCAGCGAAACACTCTTCACAGAGCGAATGCAAGCTGTTTCTTTTGGGTCAAAGCCCTTTGCTCAGCAGTCCGCCTAATGCCACTCTATCTCTATGTACAACAGGATAACGTAGCATGTAAAAGACCAGAGGAATTATCAGCACGCACAAATTGGATTGACACGGGGGGATGTCCTACATGGACAACAGTTACTCTCCGACTGTCAACACACAGCCAATACACAAAATATTTGACACGACTGCTTTATTAAATGTGTATGGGCCACAGTAAAACAACGACAAAAGGGGCTACTGCTACGGTGATGCAAAACATGACATGGTAAGATACATGATAATACGATATATACATGAATGATACTACACAACTGATCACGAAATAACAGTTGATGCAAATGTCCAGGTGCACGACTGAAGCCAGCAGTACTCACTCCACCGCCAGGCTCCCCCTCCTCTCCAGAAAACCACTTCCGCATGGTGTCGATTCACCCTAAATACAAACATAACACAAACACACACATTATAGCCTACACACAAAAAACGTGCGTCTGTTGTTGTTGTTTATATGATTAACGTTGTGCAATTACAGTTACAATAAGACTTTTTTTTACGAATGAATGTAAAAGGAAATTCAATTCTAGTAAGTAAGTCAAACCTCTTGGACATCTTAACAAGGTTACCTTACCTAAGGGCTAAACCAATTATTTATAGAAATCCCAGAACAGCAGTTAGGAGTTTAAGGAGAAAACAAACATTTAACTGTGAAAAGAGATATGAGCCATTCCTCCCACATGCGCCAAAACATTAAGACTACGCGTGGCGATCCCTCACCTGGCTGAACCTGTCTAAACCTGTCTGACCACATTCAATTATCTTACATCTTTATTATCAACCGAAACGTGAACAGACATTACTGACGCATACCAAAAGCGTTGTCTTTTTCAAAAGTTGTTAGGTATAGTTAATGGACGAACGGCAACGAAGGGGAGGTTTAACGACATTATTTAGGGGCTACCAGGAACTACACATGATGAAGAACCGCCATAGCATGCTCCTGGTTTATTTATATATATATATATATATATATATATATATATATATATATATATATATATATATATATATACACACACACACACAACCAGTCCATTTCATCGCAATGCACGCCACCCGAGACGACACAAGACAACTTTGCACGGCTAATTTGAAACGAACATGTTACAAGTTGCCATTTAAACGTGTTGACATTAGCTTTGATGTGACTGCTTAGTCGTTATCACCAGTACCAAATATAATAAAATCAAGTCTCGTAGGTAGGCTTTGGGGTCCGGTATTACCACACCAAAGTGCCGGGTATGCGGTACCCACATTGGGACGAGGCCCAGTATTGGCAAGTCAATCATCGACACAAACTAGTCACATAAGCTAGCTAGCTAACTTTAGCTTGCTAAGCAAATCGCTAAGTTAGCAGGAGCCTGTGGTTACTACTACGCCCCATGCATCGTTTTCCTTGGTTCATATAATTCATACACATTTAGTTGAATGCATCACCTTTCAGACGAAACCGTAAATCACATTTTAGTCCACCGGAGCAAACAAAAAAACTGTGGCCAGGCTTCTGGTCACGTTTGTCAACAGACAGCTGAGTGTTACCAGTATGCGCATGCGCATAGCAATACTGCTCAGCTGTCGCTTGAAGTGATCATGCTTTTTAAAAACGTAAAGCCGCTTGGGTGTGCATTTAAACGTCGATTGGGATATTTGATAAAGACCATTAGCACACTGATTAGCCTGATTATCATCCTGAATTTCTGTTTTGTTTGACTTTTGCAGGACATTTTCTAAACAGTGGGCGGGGATGCAGGGGCTGGAACCAGACAAGGGCAGTCCACTGGGGCCCCATGGTATAATATCTATTATGGTTATAAAGGAGCAGTTAGTATCTTAGTATCTCTTGTTGTGTTTAATACAATAGACATCTTGATAGGCCCTGCCTGTCAATTAGCCTACCTTTGTAATCCAATTCTGGTATAGGTCTATCTTACGTACTGGTATGTACATTGACATTCAGTGTCCAATGTAATAATGTGTAGAATATGTTAGTTGATAATATGGCGAGGAGACTTGTTGTTTCCTACTCTTTATGCATTTGGGAGCACCAGCGTCCTTCTGCAGTATTTGTGACAATATTGAGTTGTATTGCCAAAAATATGCCTTGCTCTTCAATGCATTTTTCAAAGCATCTTCAATGCATTTCAATTCCAGTTCCACTGGCAGAGACTAATCAAAATGATTTTCAAGACTTATTAATGACCAGACAACACTGTTTAAGCCTACCACAGCACATGGTGCTGAAATTGTCGATATTTAATTCAGACTTTTTTTTTTTTTAATTCAGTATTTTTTTATGTACATCCTACAATGCTTGTATTAAGAAGTGGGTGGATCCAGAGTACGTGGAGGAAAAAACCTATTTACACAAACTCATCACAAATACATCTAGTTTGGTTGGATTCTAGGGCCTACATGCACGAGGCTAACCGAACCCCTGTGCTATCGTTTCCTGCCCACACAATTATGAGGAGGCACAAGGGACTGGGGCTTCGAACAGCTGGTTGAAGATCCTTCAGGGAGAGGGTCCACTCTCCACTGGCTGTGAACAGAAACATCCATCTGGCAGAGGGTACACCAGGGGAAACCAAGGCATACTGCAGGGATTAGGGAGCCCCATCGGTAGGTAGGTAGGTAGGTAGGCCTAATCACACCCTGCACGTCCCCCTAAGTAGAGACGTCCGTAAGGGACTTGGTTGAAGTTAACTGCACCCCTGACTGAGATGAACACATAAATTGATTATTTCAATTCAGCTCAGGAGATGGGGCCATATCCACATGATTAGAAATGGTTTGCTGTTTCCCACTACATTTTGCAAAATAGAGAATGTGAATGTCAAAATAACAGAATGCAAACCTTTATTGAATTTCTGTAGATCTGTTCACGCGCACACAGACACAGACACACACACACACACACACACACACACACACACACACACACACACACACACACACACACACACACACACACACTTTTAGGAGAACTAAGTAATGGTGTATAATATTCCCATTCCTGTTCAATCCATCGATACCAATCTGTGTTATCTAATTCCACCACGTTCTCCCTGTGCAAGTTAATATTTTAAATTTCATTATAATTCTTCTAATTGGGAATGAATGATAATGACATATTTAAAAAGTTTGCATTAAAACAGTGACATGAGCAGACACGTTCTGTGATTATGTAAACACTCACTAATATTTCCATTCATCTTCTATAATGAAGTCCTTGTGACTATGATACTCAGTAGTGTCAATATATCCTTTTCTCATTAAACATTGCAATTGAACTCCAAATTCATCAATGTTTTAAATGGAGATAAAGATGGTTAGAATATCGCACTACATATTTCAAACATGTCCAATACATTGACCCCAGATAAAGCAATACAATATGTGGTGTGAAGAATACTGCCCTGCACCTAGCATGCCCCATCTCTATAGCCCCTTTTTCATTGAGACTATACTTCAACAATCTATAACAACCTTGTTACATATGCAGCTACTGTAGCAGTTGGGTTAAACATTTCCATGTTGATTGACATTTTGATAATTTCATCGCAACATGTAACAGGTTACTCTCTCCTTGTCATTCCATGCTTAACATAATGATCATTTTTTATCATCCATTGTTCAGTTTGTTTGAGTCTTTGTCTTTGCCTTGTCTCTTTGCTGAGACATCACTGCCAGGATGCTCATTAAGTCTTTTTTTTGTATCTCCACAAAGGGTATCTTCACCCTCCCGGGTGGCATGAAGAATGCAAATTCTGTTCAAGATTCAACGTAGAGTTTAAGGAGTTTCAAATCTTCATGTCTTGCTGTTCAGGAACCAACCACAGGGCGCAATGTCCAACTTGAGCTGGTCCATAACCCACAGATCCTTCTGGGCGCCTTCCAAGAATTCCTCTAAAGAGATTTGCCCTAAAGAAATACATAAGGTAAGATGGATCAATTTGTAAAAGGGGTGAGGTGGGAATATGCATACATTGTATGTTGAAACCGGTTTAAAGTTTAGACAGTCATCGCTACCAATTATTGTAATCCACAGCCGCATGTGTTTTCCTAATACTTACCGCCGGGGCGCCGGATTAATTTCAGACGTGGATGGGCCAAAAAGTGTGTGTGTGTGTATGTGTGTGTGTAGCGGTAGATATACGGGACACTTCACATGAACAAGTAGCCCACCAATTCACGTGAACTTTCACCTGAAAAACTTTCACATGAACTTTCACGTGAAAGTTGTGTTGCAATGTATGCCATTTGCGGGAATACAGTGACTCGCGATTTAAAACTGCCAAGATGGTCTGACCATTTGGGTTTTTTATAATGCAAATAACTACAAGCCTTTTAGCCCACGACTTTTCCTAAATGTGTGTTTTTGATGTTTTCTGAAGCCTAGAAGGTACTAAAACAAAACACACAAGATTTCTGAGCATTTATAGCCTACCCCCAGCAGGGTGCTATTTGTGCAAGAATCAGAGGTGGGGATGTTTTTGAAACGTTTTTGTTCATGAAAATAAATTATAGTGTGAAGTCTGTTAAGCTATTTATTGTAGCTGTATATTTATAGACTTAATATGAATTTTAATAAAACAATTTTGCCTCGTTAATTCAGGTGCCGGAGAGCAAACAGTTTTGTGACCGCAGTGAAAAGGTTTTTGAAAGGCTATACGCCAACAAATATGGATTCATCAATCATACATCAATCTTTTTTCAATACATTTTGACTTTAAGGACTTTACAACACTTTGGAGTTACTGGAAAAAGAAGTAAGTGCTTTTGCGATGGTAGACAACTGATGCGACCCCAGAGGGTTTTAAAATAGGCTACTTAATATAGCCTACAATATAGTAGGCTACAAGTTAAAGTGTAGTTGTAGGCTAGTTGTAGGTTGTATTTTAGCATTGTAAAACAAATTGGTCCATTTGGATGGGAAACGTGCAGCAGCAGTAAATAAATCAATGCCCAATAAAAAAAAAAATAGGCTAACCATTGTAAATTGGCATGGGACGTCGAAAAAGCTGCCGATCCTGCTCTATGCTCTGATATTTTGTTTATTTCCCATAATTTCTAGTTAACTTCATCAAACAAATGCATTAGCCTTGGTGTGCTTATGAACACAATCAATGAAATGACATATTGCAGCGGCAGGAGGGGGGTCTAGGATGCTGGCGGTCCCAGTGTTAAAAGACTGTGGAACAGGGGCCTAAAGTCGGGGGGCCAATGGCCCCTTGGACCCACTACTTCCGGCGCCATTGACTTACCGTCTTTGTTAACGTCGACTAATTCAAATATTCTGTCACAGATATCCTCCACATTCCCTTGGAGAGTAGGATTGTTATGCTTTTTCAGCATGTGGATAATCTACAAGGACATGACACAAACACACAAATATTGAGACTGTGCGGCATTTATAACCATGTTAGCGAATATATTGGTATGGCATAGAACATCATGAAATGAATGCACAATTTTGACACATCAGGACATATTCTGATGTTTTTATTATTTTTCTCAAAATGATAAATGTGTTCACCCAATGCTTACTTTGATCACATGTTTTACTTCTCTTCTATCCAGACACCCATTTCCATCACTGTCGTACACTTTAAAAGACCATTTCAGCTTGTCCTCTAGTTTCCCACGAAGAACAAGGTGTATGGCTGCCACATACTCCATGAAGTCTATCTTGTTGTCCTGGGGTTAAACAAGACACAGATGTAAGACCAAATTACTCAAATGTATCTGATGATGTTCTGTACATGGCTCAACATGCAAAAAGAATGAGGAAAACTACTGTTTACATTGTCTACCACCGTTTTTGTGTTACTATTTTTTATTTTCTTACTATTATTATTATTATTATTATTATTATTATTATTATTATTAGTAGTAGTAGTAGTAGTAGTAGTAGTAGTAGTAGTAGTAGCAGTATTCTACTACACTTTATTGTATTTTATTTTCCTTTAGGTAACAATCTATTCTACTTATACTTCACTGCTTCTTTGCATTTTTGATTTTTTATAGCTACTATTTAAATACTGTTTTTATTCTATAGCTTACTATGCCTACTGTTCTTACATAAAGTTGTTGGAGAGCAAGAACTTCATTACTGATGACATTACATTGTTATCATGTATATGACAATAAACTTGAAATTATTATTGAAGATGTGCAACAATACCTGATTGGTATCAAATGATCGAAACACATTCTCCATGTATGCAGCCTCTTCTTCTGTAGAGTTGGAGTTCACACCAAAGATCCTCTTGAACTCGTGTAAGTGTAGATTTCCACTCGGGCATTCAAAGGCAAATTTCCGGTAGAGCTCCTGAATATCTTGAAGAGTAACTTCCTCTGCGTCAATGCTTTCTGACTGACCCATATTATTAATAGTAAAATAAAAAAGGTCACTAAATAATGTAGAAAAACAAAAAGAACTCACCCATAAAAATGTATAAAAACCCTATAGATTAGATCCTGGATGCAGTAACAGTCCATTAAAATCCCATGCATGCTCATCAAAACCCAGTGTAATGTAGGGCCCACAACAGCAGACTAGTGCACGGTGATCTTGCTGCTGTAGTGTTAACTCTGTGTTAGCTATTTCTAGACAGCTTTCAGACAAATCCGTTTGCCCTTTGACTATATCTTCACAGCGTCCACCATGAACACTACTCTGAGTTGATCATTACTAGGTAACCTCTGCTAAATCCATTGAAATTGTTTTGATTTTGACAAAAAATGGAATCAATCAAGTTTAGCACTCAGAGAATGGCATGTAGTGTATTTGAATGGTCGACAATATGTTTGGGAGGTTTCACCTGATGGAAGACCACCACTAAGCTCCAGTAAAGATTACAGATGGATGATGTCTGAACCACTTGAGCCACTTAGGTCAGTTCGACCAGCTTAACTACAACTTCACCTAGGTTTGAGGTTGGTTGGGGGCATTGGGGGGGGGGGGGGGGTATTACACATGATTATAGGCTATGTTTTAGAAATCAGAAAAATTAAATGGGGACCAAAGAAGTCAAGTCACTTAGTTGTGTAGTGGATATGTTCTCAGTCTTTGAGAGTCTTAGATTACCTGAAAACTACTTGTTTAAATGATTGTACTTGATTCAACATAATTTCTGTTCCAGTAAACCTAAATATGTTAAAAGGCCCACAGTAAGCATTCAAGTTTTATAGAGACTGTGCTATATATTGTGCATTGTTACTCTAGTGTAGTGACTGCTAAGAGTAGCACCTTTGTTTCTCTGCTAATCAGTCTGGTGTGGATCTGGCACAGATAGTTATGAAGTGTTTTGTTGAGTAGACGCCCGCCTACTAGATAGGATTAATGAGGGTTTTGAAATTTGCCAATTACTCAACAACCAATTACTTGTTGCCCAACGCTCCGTTCTGCTTCACCTCCCCCTCTTTTTTGGGTCAGGGGAGGATGAGAGACTACATTGTGAATACATTGTGCCCAAATTGTGCACTTCAGTGCTACATTTAAGCTGGGATGATTACATGTTTAATGTCTGCAGTTAAACCAAGACAAACTCCTGTATTTCTCATCATATGGGGGATACAAGTATTCTAATTCGGATATATTGATGACCACTAAGACTAATGTGTAGAGATCAGTTGTTTAAGTGTGTTGCACTCAAGTCAGAGCTATAGGTCTAAAGAGCAGCTCTTGACTGATTGGTGAAGTCCTGTCCTTGGAGACCCCACACATGCTACATGCACACTCCATCAGAAGAGAGCAGGGTACTTGAGGACATATTTGGTGCAGTGAGCTGAAGCTCCCTGCACACATGTGTAAGCTTCTCCATGATGGATGTAGTAGTGCTTGTGTGTAATTCAGTGGCGTGATCCACATAATTGGACCGAGCACTTTGGTGGTGCATCCATAATTATGGACGTATATGATTATGGTGTTAATGACGGTGTTAACGAGCGAGAAGCCTGTGTGTTTATTTATAATGTTCCCCGGGCCAGTTGGACTATATACCTTGCCCAGGGAACTAGTTCTGCTGTGCCACTAATTTCCTTTGTCTTCCTTTTTTTACACCAAATCTACTGCAAGGTGCAAAGTATAGTATGTGTATGTATGTCTAGTGAATTTTGTGATATTATGATGAAATGCCTGTTATAATGCTGCAAACTAATTTTCCCACAGGGACAAATAATAAAGTGTCTACATATGGCATGAGGTGGGATTTCCCTCAGTCCACCACTGCTGATTGTGTGTTTACATCCCATAAGTCCGCAGATGATATGGGGAGTTTCTGGGTTGCCAGGTCCATCACGTGCACTGCAGTACCGCAGTGTCTCTGAAGCGCACATCAGCGAAAAATGAAGACGGCTGACATTTTGACTTTTAAGTTTTTGATTGTATCACACATCCATCAATAAAAAAGTGAGAATGAAATGGAATAGTCCATTGACCTTGGATACCTACTAAAGAGTTTACAACACATGACACATGACAAACAAGTAATCCAAAACACATTTAATAAGAAAATAATACAGTTAGGCACACATTGCACATAGACACACATGCATATGCATACACGCATGCACACACAAACACACAACTACATCCACACACACAGGCACACATAAACACAGTCAGGCATGCACAAACAGGCACACGCACGCTAGTAATTGCATGCATACACAAATATTAACATTAATGGTAATATAAGGTATAATTTTGATTGATCATCTTGCCATTTATCATTGTAATAGATTAAAAAAATAACATTTTAGGTAATATACATCTCATTACAAAATATAAAATTGCTATAATTCTTGTATATGAGGTAGGTTGTGTGCATGTTTGATATGAGTATTATTGATATTTCAATACAAATAAACAATAATCCCTGAATTCCTGTTTCTTTGAGTGGGCCTGTTGTTACATTATGCCTACACATGAGGTGGACGCAACAAGGCCCAGCGACCAACGGTAAAGTTCACTGTGGCCATCCCATCTCGGAAAACCAACGTATAAACACAGACCCTTTAAAAACAGCGCAAGGGTTGTTTTGTGTCACCGTGTTGACGGTAACAGACCAAAGCCTTCTGTGTCGCGAGGACACGTGGAAGATACGTTTTACGGGGTCCTCCCACTGTTCTGAATGACCCAGCCCGTGGCATTGACATCCAGCTTCAGCATGTTCATGACCCACTCATCCCTCTGGGCTCCTTCCATAAACTCAGTCAGGGAAATCTGGCCTGAGGAACACATCGTGAGAGGACATTTGTGACGTTGCACGTCATCATGTGCATATTGTGAATACACACACACACACACACACACACACACACATCACCATCATTATCTTATTTTTCATTATTTGAATAGGCTCTATCACAGAGGTGATAGTGAACACAGGTGTATCTCCTGACGTAAACTACTGGCACTGGTATGCCAACAGACCCATAATTAACTTAATCAGATACACCTGTTTACACTTCTGTGATTTTCTACTTTGTTGTTCAGGCTGAACTCATCCGTTTTCGATGGATACACTGGCTGAAAAAAACCTCTAGGGGTCTCTAGAAGCATCTGTGCCCTGGGGCCCATCGCATCATATCGTAACATTTCTATTTGAGGTAATACAAATATACTTATAGACGTTATTGCCATTGGGAATTTAAAATTGTTTTCCATTGATGACATCAAACCTCCCTTTTTGTGAAGCACCATATTTGGATACGAGTCAATACATTTTTCTTACCATCGTGATTAAGGTCAACCAATTCGAAGATTCTGTCACAAACTTCATTTGGTGTCATTTGTATTTCACCACTCTGGAGCTTGATTTTGTACATAATCTGTAAAGAGATTTAGGCGTGTTAGGTCAACCTGAAACACCCTAGAAGCTGGAACGCTGGCAAAGGAACATTTGCCTTAAGGTAAACATAAACACACTAAAACACTATGCAGTCCAAGTCATGTGAGGTTGAGCTAAATGTAAGATGCTTAGAGTAAATGCAAGAGGTTATGGGGCAATTGCTCTGTCGCTACGTTAGCCACTTTTTAGAGTTTAACACGGTTTTAAACTCGTCGGTGACGCAAGAAGTCACGTGACGTCTTAAGCTCCATTGCTGTGTCGTATGTACCTGTGGTTTAACCTGCAGCTGCGTTTTACCTTGATCTCAATTGCTGTGTCTTCAGAGAAATTCACTTCAGACACTAGAGGGCGTATTTTGTGCGTGTTAGTCTAGTCTCGAAACGGACATGGTTTTAGAGGAGACTAAACCAGTTTGCAGGATGAAACAACGCTCCATTATAACCGACACACACAGAATTAGTTTTATTAATTATTATTAGTAGTATTAATAATAATGTATGATACATTTACACTTATTACACCAGATAGGCCTTCAGTACAATAACAATATTGGACATAGTCGACTTGGAATGAGCAGTGATATTTCACGGCTCACGGGGCTCAGGTCTCGGTCGTGCGTCCGCTCAGCAATAGCATTACGCGTTTCAACTTTCAAGCGCTTCCATACATTCTTTTAACGTGCCGCTGCTCGGTCTTCTGCTGAGATCATCCCAAACAGACTTTCTTCGGAGCGTGGTGGTGGTGTCTTTCCTCTTCCACCGTGTCCACAACACCTCGAATGCAGTACAATAAATATAACTTCTGCTCGTTATAGTTCTCTATCCGAGACATGTTCATCGTGTCAGGGGGGGATGCAGCAACAATTTTGGCGCCCCCCATAAACATTACGTGGTGCGCGATTGTTGACGGGGGCGCCCCCCTGGTGCGGCGCGATTGATTGATTGACGTAGGTGAGGGCAGATTCAGATTCCAGACTCAGATTTCCACAAAAAGTAGCCTAGACTAGGCTATTTCATAATATATTTCAACATTATTTGCGTTTTATTATATTATAGTTCACTTTACATTCCCATTAAGTTTTTGTTGGTAATTATAGCACAAAATGCATCCAACATTAAGTTAAGACTGCGTCTGCTGGAGTATAACGAGAAATCAGAGTACTTCCGGTTTAACCCGAGTTTAACTAGGAATCAGCTGATCCTGTGTCGGTCAGTACACAGCAATCAGGTTTAACTTTCGTGCGCAGCTGCGTGTTAAACTCCAAAACCTCCGGTTTACGGAGTACGGTTTTAAACCGCAGCACAGCTAACGCAATGCTAACTGACAGAGCAATTGCCCCTATAAGTTTAACCTTGGGAATAACCAAAAGACCACAGAATCTTCATCCAATAATATGCAACGGCACTCTGACCCCAAGCCATAAGCCCTCACACTGGGATAGTGTGGAAGATAAAAATAGTCTACCTTAAGAGCCCTCGTGGTATGAAACTTAGTGCACTAAAACAGAGGAGGATTACCACGAGGGTCCTAAAACCATAAGTACTAAACATGTTTACTGCAACAACTCAAAATGTCTGCGTATTTAAATTGAATAAAAGAGAGAAATTGGTCCTACCTGTATGATTTTTTTCACGTCGTGTCGGTCTAATTTTCCATTCCTGTCCTTGTCGTATATTTTGAAAGACCATTTTAACCTGTCTTCGAGATTCCCACGCAAGACCAAATGGAGTGCTGCAACATACTCCATGAAATCCAGCGCGTTGTCCTAGAAGCACATCAATTAAGCCAACCATTGAAGCCAGCCACTTTAAATTCACAAGTCACACCACTCTTTTATCTAATTAAAAAAAGGGTACCTGATTGGTGTCGAAAGAACGGAAAATGGTCTCAATGTACATGGACTCTTCCTCTGAGCTGCTTGGGACCCCAAATATCCTCTTGAATTCGTGGAGGTGCAGTGCCCCACTGGGACCAGTAGCGTGCGGCTCATGTGGGCAGGTGGGGCGACGAACCACCTACTTGCAATAGCAGGCTCCCAAAAAAATAGTTCCTCCAAAAATCCTTGCTCCAGCTCCATGAATCTATTTCTAATAATATTTGCATCACATTAACTATCTATAGTTTCTGTAGACCTTTACACTATTTTTGGTACGTTGACATCAAGTTTTGGATGGTGGCAATTCTACTTGAGCGTAATCTTTCAATGTTGGGGCGTTCAACTCAACGGTCGCGCTCCTCCGTGTGTTCATCACGTACCCCTGCAGGCTGCAATAGGGATTTCAGCCCGCGCTAATAGAGTCCTATATGGTCGTCAATTTATCCGCCCCATGCTCAACTAGAATTACTCCGCCAATAGACCCTTTCATTGTTTGTAAACATTCCAAGCCACGAGAATGCGCACACGTCTTTTCGCGCCTAATGGGGTCAGAAAACAAAGTGAAGAACATGGCTGTCAACGATTCTCCTCAGAATATTTCCGAATATGCTCTCTCGTTGCCGATTAAGGACCGGGAATAATATCTCAACAAATTGGTATTGGCTGACGGCGATAGTTTGCCAGACCCAGCTTCCATTAAAGATTGGGTTAATTAGTGTCAAGGGAAGAAGACATGGTTGTACAAGGCATGGGTGATCTACAACAAGGAGAAGTGCTACGTTCACACGGCTAACTGCACCTGCATGGCGGGGTAAGTTTATTTATTTATTCTTAAACCAGTGGACAATGTCCTAATCTGGTCAACGCCACTGCTGGTCCTATTTTCACATCCGACAGCGCTACAGGTCGGCATTTTAGACTTTTTGTTTGGACTTCGTTAGTGGAAGTCTATGTGAGTAGGTGTTTTTCTGACCCCAAGACGCGTGCGCATATTTCTGTGACGTTGCACTCGAAGGGGTCTATACACTTCGTTACTGTATTATACAGCTCGAGCTAAAGATGATTCCAGACCTGGTTGGTGTTTCCATTGCACATACTAATTCGCCCGACATCATGCATGTGTTGCGGCTGACACGTTCAAAGCTTCAAAGCACGTTCGGTATTTTTGTTCATAATTAGTTTAGTTAGCATCTATTAATGTAGCTCAAAAATACACATTAAAAAACATATTGTGGGCGTGGTCGGCCACACGTAGCTTCGCCCCACTGAAATTGAGGCTCACCGCACGCTACTGACTGGGACACTCCTTCATGAAGATGATGCACAGCTCCTGAATCTGAGCCAGGTCCACCTCCTTGATGTGGCTCTCCTCTTGGCCCATGACCTTGGGCTGGCTGGATGGAGATCCCTTAAATGTGAAGAAAAGAAATGCTCAACAAGTAATGAGTAATTTCACTGTATGGCTACCTGTGTGCAGGCAACAACAGCATGAAGCAGCACAAACTGAAGTGAAAACCATTTCACACACTATGCCCCTCCCTAGGCCTACTAGAGTTGTCATGCCAGGTTCAAAAAAGATCATCCTTGTTAACTTGCTAATCCCTTGATCTTTATCCAACTCAACTTTATCGAACGGTGAGTTTATATCTCTGTCTTTTGAAGCAGTGCTGGTTAAAGTTTTAAAAAATAAAGACATTTTACTTTGTAATACTCAATATGCTATAGAAGTATGCTACGGCTTACTTCCTACCAAGTAATGTCGCTCTCACTCAACGTAAGGTCATTCTCTCATCTGAAGGAGACCAGAATGGTCTGTTAACCATTGTTGACTCTGTTCCCATCAAAAATACAAGCTGACAATAACATTGGTGATGGTACCAATTTGGTTACCAAGAACCCCTATAGACATTTTTGTTTACCAAAATATTGTATTTACAATGTACTTGTGCTTGTGAAACAAAATATTACAGCAATGTATTTATATTGTATTGTTTCTTCTTGTTTTATTAGTCAATTTTAATTGATGTTGTGTTCCGTTAATAATGTGTTAAAGGTTAAATAGCTAAGGAGATTAAACTAACCAAGCATTAAAATTGAATCACAGGGAAAGTACCAAACACGTTTTAGTGTAGCGTAAGCTCACTTAGCCTACTATTACACTTCCTGGCAATATTCATTCAGTTAATGAAATGCAGCAATAGCCTCCACCAAGTCTACAAACTTTACTTAAATATGTAATAGACATAGTAACTAATATAAAAATCCAGGTTAAAAACACTTCTCTTCTCCTGTGCTTATGATTGAGCTCGTACAAAAGCACTTTAAATTGTACATTTTAATTGCACTATGTCCTTTTAAATCATGATTTTATGCTGCTCTTATAGTATTTTATTTCTTTCTATTGTTCTGTAGTTGTTTTATATTTTTTAAACATTTTTATTTCAATTCTAATTGTTTTATGTAAAGCGCATTGAGTTGCCATTGTGTATGAAATGCGCTATATAAATAAAGCTGCCTTGCCTGCCTAATATGTCAATTGTGGTATCGATACATTATTTTCCCTAGTTATATCTAGTCCCATTTTATTTAATACATATTCTTCATGTGGGCTGTACGCAAGGGTGAGAATAGAAAATGAGAATTTAAAGGTCTCATTTCATCGTTTTTTCGTAAATTTTGCAGTGGTCTCTAGTATTAATGAATGCCCTGTGAGTCGGTTTTGGTGAAAAAAATGCTCTGGTGCGCCTGTTTCAGACTGTTCTAGTTTGGAGGAGGAGGTGGGGGGGAAGAACGAGAGGTTTTCGGCTCTTACTCATGAATATTCATGACATTTAAATGACTTGCCTCTGATTGGCTAACAGCACTGTCCGTCACAGTGATGTTAGCCAATCAGAGGCGAGTGATCCCTCTAGTGCGTTATCAACCATAGACATCTTATAGATATGTTACTATATACATCCATGAGATACATTCATGATATAAGATGTCTATGTTATCAACACGACAAATCACCACGACGTCACAACAACAATAAACGTTCTTCCGGGTGGCAACAGACGAAGCGTAGCCTGGTTCCGCCCGCCTCCGTACTTCCGCTCAATTTTCATTTCACTTCAGTACTAGGTCTGGGAGTGCTGTATGTTAGAACGATTTCTTTTCCCTCAAGTTTGTCCTTCCAATCAGCGAACAGGAGGCGCGGCCTGAGAACAGTGACGTAGAGGTCGTGCCCAAACCCGACACGATCGAAGCGGCGTATTAGCAATGACAAGACCCAGCTTCGACAGTTGACTGCAAGCATTATCTTGGTCTTTACTATCAAAGATTAATTTAGAATGACCATATGTTCCTAGAACTCTTAAATTGGATGAACAAAGCCTGCAGCAATCGCTAACAGACATCTCCACACAACCCTATGCTCACTGCATCTGCCGTTTGTATACAGTGTACTGCGCGCAACGTGGTTTCTGGCGCATGAAATACGTCACGACCAAACATTAGCGATTGGTTAAGGCAGATCCAGAGTGGCACTGGGCAGAGCCAATAGGTTTTAAACTTCAACAGCACCCGCCTTCAAGTGAGAAATCGTTTGTCTCTATAGCAGTTCTAGACCATGAGTATGAATGAAATGAGTACGAAGGTCTAGTTAGGACTAGGCTAGACGAAGCGTTCTCCGATGGCAGAACTAGTAAACAAACCCCTCCATATCATTTGACAGGGCAGAGCGATCGAGAAAACAGTACATTTTTTCATAAAATTACGAAAATAAAGTTGTAAATATTGAATTAATTACGAGAATAAAGTCGTACATATTGAATTAATTATGGCTACACGTTAAACGTTTATTCTACGGTTGTGCTCACTGAGCAAACCCAGGTTTAAGGCAGCCTACAGGTTAACGTGTGTTACATGTTGTTTAAGAAGTCGGGGTATTGCTGGACTCTTTCGCATCTATCACCAGAACGGAAAATGATAGCGACGTAATACTTTTTTAATTAAACCGAGAGATGCAGCATTACCTTTAGTATCATTATCTTTAGTATCATTAACGAAAGTATCTTGACGCTTATTGTTTACAAACATTCTGAAATGCCGTATACTGTTTTCCTGAGGGCGGTCTCAAGCCAAGGTAGGTGAGATCATGAATATTCATACACATTCATACGTCAGAGTGTTGGGCTTTTTCTCACTTCCTCGTTTCTGACTTCCTCGTCCGTCTATGTTCTTACATTGGCTAATGCATGCAATGGGGGTAGAAGAACGTTTTCCACATGCAGCATGCATATGCAACTAGGAGTGACCTCATCATATTCCAAAAGGAGCAAGTAAAAACGGTTTACCAGTGAAGGAGACCTTTAATCACTTATGACTTAAATTACTTACTTGAATTTTAGTATTTCATGAAAATTTTGTGATTCCTTTTATATTCCTCTTTATGCCTACTTCAAATTATTTTGCACCAAATCATACTTAAACCTGCTATCAGCAATTTTTGCTCACCCCACATTGTTTTTATTCAAGTTTGTTTTGAGTCTCATGGCAAAGTCAAAGAAACACATGAGAACCATCAAAACACAATTGAATATAAACAAAGTGGGAGGAGAATGATGATTCAAATTATAATTAAACATTATTTAAATCTTATTATTTTCCAACAAGCAAATAATGGGAACTAATAAAGAATTACTGTAATAGGTCAGCAATTGAAAATAAATGAGGATAGTGTTATACTCAGTTGAAATGACAACTTTCTTAAGCAATGTCATTAATGCATGTTTGTGTTTCGGTTGTATGAGGACAACTTGTTGTTTGGTGGGTATAACTTAAGCTCTGAAGCATCTAAGATTAACAATCAGCTAGTGAGGTAAGCTCCTCAGTCATTTGTAAGGTGAATGGGGAAAGCATACAGGTTTATTATATTATTGTTGGCTCTGCCAACCCCCATGTGTGGAGGTTTGATGGAGTAGGCAGGACATCATACACGGAACACAGCAGAAACTTGATCCGGTGTCCTTCCATGCTCCAGATGTTCTGCCAGGTCAGTGCCCTTTCTCGCACGCTCTCCCACCTTGTCTACCTGCCCTGCTTGTTCATGGCTACAGCCTTGACATGTTGTCTTTCCTCCCTTCCTGCCTTGTAGACCTCCCTCTGCACCATGCCATACCTCTCCTTCAGGTTGGCCTTGACCCAGTTTACCCTGGTGGAGCAACCCAGGCCTAACCTGCCCTGGGCTACTGACCCGACGATGTTGGCATGCTGCAGGCGATCCTCCGTCTCCCTCAGTCCTCTGCTGACTGACCATTTGCGGCCTTTTCTAACCTCAATGTCTGCCTGGTGTACTCTTGCATCTCGATTGTCTCACAGCATCATGGCCTGGTATGTTTTTGTTGCCTTGTACTCCTTGACCACAGATGTTACAGGCAGCTGCAGCTTGCTGCCTGTGCTGTACAGGCCAATGGAGCAGAAGCTTCTCAGGATGCCCAGCCATCTTCTCAGGTAGGTGTTCATCTTCCTCTCAAGCCCCTCAATAGTGGAGATGGGTACCTCTTAAACAAGCAATGGCCAGAGCAGTCTGGGAAGCACCCCATGTTGGTATCCCTAGGCCTTATACTTACCGGGTAGGCCGCTCTTCTCCAGAGATGTCATCCAGGTTTCAGCTTGAATAAGCATCTTCTTCACACTCTTTGTCATTGAGGTCCACCCTGTACCACTTACCCAAGCTCTTCACCAGTTTCTCTTGGACCGTTGGGATGCTGTCCTCTCTGATCTTAAAGCAAAACCGATCCTGGACACGCCCCCTCCTCAGTAACAGGTTTCTGGATTTTGCAGGTTTGAACTCCATTCTTGCCCAATCAGTGAGCTAAGTCTTCCAAAATCCATCTCCCTTCAGGTACTGATTTGGCTGTGATGGTGAGGTCATCCATGAATGCCTTGATGGGCTCCTGTTGGATGCCGCTTGTCAGTACTGCACCCCAACGTAACTTCTCTGCTGATTTGATTAGAAGGTTCATCGCTGTGGAAAACAGGATCACCGAAATTGTGCACCCAGTGACAATACCCACCTCCAGTCTCTGCCAGTCAATGGTGAAGTTCCCGCAGGTGAAAAGCATATTAAACTTGTCAAAGTAGTAGTGGTGGATTTCATGATTCGTTCGCCTGTCATTCGCGAACGGCGAATGACAGCCAAGTCGTTCAGACTCGGCTGTCATTCGCGAACGGCGAATGCCAGCCGAGTCGGTCAGACTCGGCTCCTCCCTCGTTCACAACATTCAAACGAATCACGAATGCAGCTGAGTCGGTCTCGGTCAGACTCCCTCGTTCTCATTTACTAACTAATCACGAAATCACGATTCACAATCCTGCAATGGTGCAAATGGTTATCAATCAACATATTGATTGATAATGATATTGATATTGTTGCCCGGGCCCCGCACGTCAGCTCGAGCTCACTTTATCCTGAAAGGTGGGAGGAGGGGGGTTGATGGTGTTAATACATGTGTGAATAATAGCAAATACAACATTGTGTCTGTCTGGTTGAATATGTTAACATATGTATTTAATTTGAGTTCAACAGATTTATTTAATGTATACATAATGACATGTCAGGATCAAAATGCCCCATTCCCCCAATTCAACGTAAAGTTAGACAAACCAAACGCAGCGGGATGCGGGGGGGGCGTAGTAGATTATTGGATGTTTAATATATCAGCAAGATAATAGACTTGATTTAGCAATGATGAGTTTAAAAGTTAATGATGTACAGTTGTGTTTATTCTGGGCATATTTTATTTACTATTGTGAAGATGGCCATTGGCCACCCCCACTCAAGACCAAGATCCACCAAGGTGGGGGTCCCGGCTGGGTCGCGTGCAACGAGACAGATTGACGAGACATTCAAATATTTTATTAATCTGGCATGACAAGGAAAATACAAAGACAGCATGCATTTACCATTTCACTGATATTTAAATGTAAAAGGCACGATTGGCTGGCTCTCGTGAGTCGTGACGTCTCAGTCCTCGAGTCAATCACAGTCAGCGAACGACTCGCGAATAAGCAGCGCGTCAGCGACTCAGCGAACGACGACGAACGAGTCGAACGAGAACGGCGAATGAGGTCAGTTCGTTCACTTTAAAGAGTCGTTCGTTCGAACTGATTCGTTCGCGAACGAGCCATCACTACAAAGTAGCACTGCAAGAGCTTCTGCAATCGCTCAGGGTTTGGTAGGTCTACTGTGTCGTTTCTATTAGTTTGTGGGGTGTCATATGTAGAGCATTGGTTAGGTCGAGCCAGAGAGATTACACTGGTGTGCTCATCTGAGCAATTTGAAAGGAGTTTGTGTATTTTAGCCTGATACTTATGCAGCCTTCATAAATTGTGTAATTTAAGATAGGCCTAATACGTTAGTACGTATGTAAATTTGCCGACATTTTGCTAGTCGCGAAGGCAATATTTCCTTTCTAGAATTACATAAAATCTAATTCATTTAGTATATTTAAGTTTGACAAGTCGTCTTGTTCCTGTTATCCTGATGTGATAAAACATCAGTTTTCAAGGCTTAATTTCAATTAAGGGCATAACATTTGTTACAATGGGAAATCATCAAAATCATTTTTCAACTTTTTTGACAATAACCCATGGTCCATTTTGATTTAAATTAAAAGGAACAATGCATTTTTTTATTTCTAGATTTCAGAGGGGATTTAGACCATGAACCCCCCCGGCTAGGCTACTGTCTCTTGGTGCTGGCTGAGGTATAGACAGGTCCGTTGAAAAGCTGGCTCTGTTTAGTGCTTTTTATTTTGAGGTAGGCAATTAGAAATCCCCCCCCCAAAAAAAGGTTTTCAATGCAGCGATGTTGTGTAGTGTAGTTTTCAACCCCCTTGTGAGAACTAAATATGGCTCCTGCAAGCATCTCTTTGGTTCACATTTATTTGAAATGACGAGTGTCTAAAAGAATAAAACCCATCCAACCAAACCCAATCAACACAGATGTATTCGCAAAATGTTTAGTTTAATGTTTATTAGAGTTGAGCCGGATACTCGGCTGAAACGAGTATCCGGTACGGATAATACACTTTTGCCGAGTACGAGTATTATACGAGTAATACGAGTCAATATCTGTGCTCAGATTGATTGTTCGGGGGGGGGGGGGGTTGTAGGCAGTGACGGACTGGGAACAAAATTCTGGGGGGGTGGGTGCGCGATTGTCGACAGGGGGGGGGCTGCGCGATTGTCGATGGGGGGGGGGGGGGGGGGGGGGGGGGGCGAGTCGACTCAACCTCTCTACGGACTGAGTATGGACAGTTTTTAATGTTTATCAGAAAATAACTACTCAGTATTCTGCTTGAGTATCATTTTCGGGACAATTAGGGCTGGATTCGGGATTCGGGACAAACGCTTAGATTTCGGGACTGTCCCGAATTTCTCAGGACGTCTGGTCACCCTATAGCTGACTGTGTCAGCGTTCTGTGATAGGCTACAGCGCCCCTCCCCTACACAATGCAGATGTGTTGTGTCCCGCTCTGATCACTCACACACAGAACAGCTCTCTGTCTCTCCCTCAGTCACTCAGGTTCGCGGGTCGTTTTCCGTTAATGTTTAGGGTTTCTTCAGCTTCAGGTTTGTTATTACTTAGGCTGGTACTTACTTATGAACCAGTAGAGTTCTGGTAAACGTGGGTTCGTTCAGATGTGGTGCCGACTCGCGTTGCGTCTCTGCAGATTTTTTTTCTTTTTCTTTTTTTAACCGTCATCTGGCTGCCTGGCTCTAATCAGTTTTTTTTTTACTTCACGCACGGTGTCCGACACTTTCTTGCTGCATTTCGTGAAAAAATAAAGCTAGTGAGGCTCAACACCAAGTGTGTCTCATCACGCAGAAAAAGGAAGAGGCGCAAGACCTGTCATTGTGGGGTTGTGCTCCGAGGAAGAAGGCCGCCGACAACAGGAACGCTTTTAACTCACTTTATTTGTTTAGCATTATTATTTAATCTATGAAGCAGAAGGAGGGGCATTGTATAAGTTCACGCCGCGTGGAGAGCCCCCTTAGCTTAGCATCCTCAGTAGCTTTGCATCCTTCCAATGCGCTGCCTGGGGGGTTCTGATTCTAACCGGATGCTTCCGCCGGATGCCCCAGGGCAGGAGGCGTGGCCTCCATGACGCACAATGGCTAGCGTTAAGCGCCGCCCCCAGTATATTGTTTGCCGCCATCATGTGTTGAGGTGCAGTTACTACAACTTGTACATTTATTTCTACTCCTTGTGTAGCTATGTGCAGCTGCTGATACATATACTTATTATTTATCCGTAACAGTCCCTCCTTGGTCATCACTGATGACCATACTATAAATTAATAATGCTATGTATCATGTAAGGTCTAAAAATGGTGAGTATAAATTCAAGCGAAAAGAAAAACATCAACATCACCAATTGACTTAGTTCGGGAAAACCTCTTCTAGACAGTAGGAAAACCTGTCGCATCTCTAAATTGGATGGCATTCACCTTGGTGTGTCTCAAAGAATACATGGGCCGTAGCCAACAGTAGACAAATTATCATCACATCATAGAATCAATGTCATACCATCATCACAGTATCCTGAGGACAGAAAGGCATAGTAGTTAATGCATTGTAATTTCCCCATATGAAATCCCTTCAAATACTTATATGCATGTATAACCAAAATCGAATACCTCCAGGTATAAGAACAGACATTACCGTGTTAGCAGCTCTGGCTAACACAGAAGAGACATTATCGTGTTAGCAGCTCTGGCTAACACAGAAGAGACATTAGCGTGTTAGTTAGCAGTAACCCTATATAGATCTAAAAAACGCCCTGTAGACTAGCATGCAATTGCTCAGATGGTTTCCATGCACGCAGGTTACTCAAAGATCATCACAGTGTTATCCCCCGTATCTGTAGCCAACCTCAAGTCGGACAGTTCATGATTTCAATGTTCATCTTGTGATCCATAGGCAAGGCCCACACGCCAAGGTTACCAACACGTACCCATGTGTGCCTTCCCCACGGATCCACTCATCACCAGTAGTCAGAACATATTTCAGTAGCAGCAAAGAAATTCATCCGTCTCATTATTAAAGCAATCATGGGAAAACAGCATAACACATTCCGAATTTAAACTGCCTTGTAATGACAACCGTGACCCATACTGTGTGTTTAATAATTCAACATTCAAGTAAAACAGGTGCCATGTCCTCCTAGACACAGGTGCCGAACTCCAGGATATCAGGTACCACAGCCTGATCAAATCGGGGCGTTCCACTGTCCCCTGCACACTCTCGGGTACACCTGGTCACCTTTCTCCACCCTGGTTGGTGGTTCGTCCTTTGGCTCTGCACTCTGTTTCTCGGAAATGTCAGTTTCTTGAATGTCCCGTTCACTCTTTCCACCATTCCCAGTGAATGCAACATAACCGCTTGTTTGATGGGTAACTGCTGCACCACCCGGTGTTGGCGCTGTAGTTTTGACACAGCAGTGGAAAGAGCTAACAAGTTAAGGTATTAAACACAGCATAACAGCATTAGGCGTTGGCGTAGTAATTCCCAATTTTCTATGTCAATAAACTATTTAGCTTATGCATTAGATCCTTTCCCAACAGATTGTTGAAGTATTTCCCAATGATTACTTTAACCAGGTCCTTGCAGATGTTTAAAGAACATATGTCTGACTTATGCAAATTCAACACTTAAACAAATAAAACGAAAAAAAAAAAAAAAAAAAAAAAAATCTGAATGCACAAATATTCCCCCCTTGTAAATAAAATGCAAAAATATTTCCCTCCTTGAAAATAAAATACTCTTGAAAATAAAATGCAAAAATAGTCCCTCCTTGAAATAAAATACACTACTTAAAATAAAATGCACTACTTATTCCCCCCTCGTGACTTTGAAAAAGTCACGCATAATTAACACAAAGTTAAGCATGTTGCATTCATTCTTCCCGCTTGTATTGACCATATTGATATATGCATATGACAGTGATTCTGGGTCCTAGTTTATCAAACCTTTTGGAACAACTATTTTAGTCTTCTAGCGTTACCTTTAAATCTTATGCCCACATTATTTTAATTTACTTTTAGACTAGGTAAACTTATTCAATTGTTCTAATAAGGCCAAATTCATGAGCTAGTCTCACCCCACCGGAAGAGCTCTTTCCAGTTATCCTTTCAGCAGCTGAAGAGAGGTCTGTCCAGGTCGGGTTACCATCATCCAGTCGAAAACCACCTCTAGGAGATGAAAAAAGAGTATCATGACGGTAGAGAAGATCTCACCCCCCATCAGGATGAAGCACTTCTCTGCAATCCAGTCACTGCCAATGCACAACAAATCATAATTATAGAGTGTTAACATCTGACAACATCAATCGCTTGTGAATAATCAATCATTAAAAGAATCAAAAGAAAATTAAAAATATAGTGTATAAAAACACATCACATTCAGATAAGACTGTCAGCCATGTTGCCTCCTAATATGAAACTTATCAACCGCTGGTAACCGGAAGCAATGTTCCTGCTGTTCATGTTGTGTATGCAGTCCATTTCAATGTCCAAATATGAGTCTCTGAGTCCATTTAGGGCAGGAACCCCAGATCAACTGTCCTCTCTCTAATGGACCCCCCTCCATTGTCCTCAATTTCCTCATTGTCATCGCCCAAGTCACCTCTAATAATCAAATGGCACCTGTGTGTGTGTCCCAGGTGAAAACCCTCTGGTCCATCTAAGAATCATAGCCTCAGCAACGGTCAGCATCATTGAGCAAAAACAAAACATTGTACATAAAAACAAGACAATGGACGCCACATTATGGAGGTAAACTGAGCAACCCAAAAATTGACTGGATTAATTGTTACACCCCTACACTGTATCAGGTTATGACTCTACCACACTCCCATATCGTCGCTTGAGGCGGGCTTCTGTCTCAGTTTGGTGATAGAGAAGTCCCTAGACCCTAACGGCCCCCAGCGCTGGTTGACCTCTGGACTACTGTGGACGAGTGGTAGAGGAGATAACTTCTGATTTAAATGAAACTATCAGATAGGGCCGTATTATGCCCATCAACCATCTTATGTACAAAGACTCATGAGGGGGTACCAGGGGTTCGGGGTTTCATGTGACGTGACTGAGCTGTTGGTCTGCTATTTGTCCTATAAAGCACAAAACACTTACACAAACAGTTAAAAGTATAAAACAAATACACAAAGAAAACAAATCAACAGGAAACAAAACAAATAACAGACATATATCCATAGTTGACCTGATCTTTAACCGTCCTAATGTTCGCATCGCTTTCTTCATTATGTCTATTATTATTATTATTATTATTATTATTATTATTATTATCATTATTATTATTATTATCATTAACATCATTATTATTATTACCACTACTATTATAACTCTATAATGCCTCCTTCTATCTCTTGACCACGTTTCTTCCTTTCCCTTTTCACTTTCTCTGACTTTTCTTACACTTTCTCTGACTTTTCTTTCACTTTCTCTGACTTTTCTTTCACTTTCTCTGACTTTTCTTTCACTTTCTCTGACTTTTCTTTCACTTTCTCTGACTTTTCTTTCACTTTCTCTGACTTTTATCCTTCTATTTACTTCCCTCTGTCTTTCTAAATAAATCCTTTTGTTTTAAGAATCACCACTTACTGTCCCCATCTCATTGTGTCCTGTCCAACTGTCCTTTCCACCTTTGTTAACCTTATGATTTCTTATCATTAATAAAAACAAAAAGAGATGTTCATGGTCTTTCTTTGGAAGGGGCATGGAGGTCCCCTCCTTCTCTTAAGGTTAAAGGAAAGAATAAAACAGGGAGTTAATGTCAATTTTAACACCTTCCTATTACTGACAAGTTGATGCTTATGAATAATCAGTTTTTACACAACAACACTTTTTATCGCAGTAATGACATCTGTTAACATAGTTATTTATAAATGTATATGTCTAGATAATAACATTAAACCGAATTATTGTATTGGGCTCCATTCTGCTTTCTCCCCTTGCATTCTAGGAGTGCACAACTTCATTCACACTTCATTCACACTTGCAAACGCAGACTGGCAAACGCCATTCCTTTGTCCCCTTCTTCATGGTCAGTCGTCGGGGGAGGGGTAGGGGGAAAGTCTGGGTAGTCTGGGTGGGGGTAGGGGTGGTAGAGGGGTAGGGGGTCTTGGGGGCCATTTTGGGGACTCCCAAAATGGCTGACAGGGATTTGTAATCTATGCTCCCTGCTGTGTTACCATAGCATAGAACTTATTTAAATGCGCACACTTTATATCCTCCGCGTTAATATTGTGTATATGCCCAACTATGTGTGTGCCCATATGTACAAGTGCTCCAACTCCACTTGCACTGTTAGGTATATGTCTATAGGTTAGATAGATGAGTTTACCGTCTCTCCCTAGACTTAGCATAGCCATTAGCCTCCACGTGGGCCAAATGGCTGCACAGGAATGTTACCATCCCCCCTGGAGAACAATGAGCCATAAACCACCCCCCGTGGTGGGCTATCTTCAGTTCTAAATACCTAACATGTCCGCTATCTCCACGTGTTAGCTTATGTGGCTAGTAGCACAAGAATGCTACCATGCTTCTGTTAAGAACAAAGACCCATATGAGATAACCCACGTGTTGGGCTATTGTCAGTTACATGTACCATATTCTGCAGACAAAGCTAAGATGCACCCTAGCAAAGTTAGCAAGCGTTGGCACATACAGGATTATGTACACAAACGTGGGTTATTGTGTTTCATGCAAGTTAGCGTAGTTCTTTGAGAATGCAGTGTTAGTAACAATGTTAGTAGCGATGTTAGTAGCAATCGATCTCCGTTTTCCACTCTCCTATACTCTAGGGGTTATACCCCAAATTTATATTCCCAGGTTCGTACTGAGTTAAATTTTTTTATTATTATTTTTTATTTTTTTTATTTTTATACTCTAAAGCTCCGTGCCGAGTTTTTTTAGCCTCCCAGGCTCCGTGCCGAGGTTACAGGTTATACATTTTTTAATAATAAAATATACGATACTGGCCCTTTGCTTCTTCTAATGGTCGTAAATGACGACAAAATATCATTTAACTAATTCCCAATCAGAGTTGAGCGCCTGTTCATTTTCCTCGTCGGCTTAACTGTAACGACTATGGACCGGAGAACCAGGGCTTTGCAACAACACACACCAGCCACCTCTGCCACATAATGTCTCTATATCTATCCATCTATCTATTCTATGCAGATTTGGTCAGGTTCTGCTTACCTGGTGTAATGGCCAGCCAGCGACAGAAGTGGAAGTTGTGTGCCGTTCCATAGCTCCGCTCTCTCGGTCCGGCTCCTTCCTTGAATCACGCCTGGGGACACCAAATTGTGGGGTTGTGCTCCGAGGAAGAAGGCCGCCGACAACAGGATCGCTTTAACTCACTTTATTTGTTTAGTATTATTATTTAATCTATGAAGCAGAAGGAGGGGTATTGTATAAGTTCACGCGTGGAGAGCCCCCAAGCGTTGCATCCTCAGTAGCTTTGCATCCTTCCGATGCGCTGCCTGGGGGGTTCTGACTTGAGCCGGCGACTTCCGCCGGTAGTCACTGGGCAGGAGGCGTGGCCTCCATGACGCACAATGGCTGGCGTTAAGCGCCGCCCCCAGTATATTGTTTGCCGCCATCATGTGTTGAGGTGCAGTTACTACAACTTGTACATTTATTTCTACTCCTTGTGTAGCTATGTGCAGCTGCTGATACATATACTTATTATTTATCCGTAACATCATCAGCTCCCCATTTAAAAAAAGACCAAGCTCCCCGTACCCAATGACACAAGCTAGTAAGTACACACACCCTCATAGATACAACCATATCACTTAAACCCAAATCCAGACCCTTTAGACTTTGTGACGTCTGAATAATTTTGATACACAACTGGTACACATTTGTCAGTGAAAAGTCCTCTACAGCAGTGGTTCTCATCCTATTCAGGCCATGACCCCACCAAAAGATCATTTGAACTGGGGACCCCCACCCTGAAAACATTTGGCATCGTTAAAGCTGAAGCGTTACATTTTCTTGGACTCGGTTCACTCGGCCCGTAATTGGGCCAAAACATTTAAAAAACACTGCAGTGTTTTTTTTAATGTTTTGGCCCATTTACTATAAATTACATATATTTAATATTACTGTTCACCATTTTTCAAATCACACTGGGTTTTCCTACCTTCAAGGCAGCCACTGGTTTCCATTTCAGTATAGCATGAAAATCAACTTTCAGAGACTGGTGGTGGCATTCAACAAAATCCTGCTTTGGCCTCAACATTTGGTGTCAAAAGAATCTGTCTGCCCAATTCCCTCCAGCTATTTCATACTTACTTCCATACAGTAGCTATAATGCACGATCTACTGGAAGGAGTGGTGCAGTATGAGTTAAGGCTTGTGTTTCGTATGTTTTAAGAACTCCATATCCTTGAGCTCATTGGCAGGGAGAATTATGAGCTTTAATTATGGATATACACAGAGAAAAAACAGGCCAAGTGGGCTAAAACTGGATGACAATAGCAAAGATCTTGGCCTTTATGCTGTTCCAGTCATGGTGCCTCTTATACGCAATACCCCATTGAGGTTTGTAGATTTATTTTGCAGGAATGGTAGCTGTTGGAACTGCTACTCTTGTTAATTCAAACAGTGTGATTTCACCTATTGTAACCCATCGTATGACTTGATATTTGAAACATGATTTCTGATCATCACAAGCTTTTCAAATCTCTCCTTCCAGAGCTGAATTTGGTCACCATATGATCACCCAAGCTGTATTAGGAAAGTTGGGCCACTCATACACATGTTGTGCATAAGGTTTGAAGGAAAGCACATCTTCTTAAAAAGTCTGTAAAGAACTTTAAACAAACCAAATCAAAAAAACACTGGTAAAGAAACATTAGAATCAGTTGGCTTTTCATTTTGAGAATTTTTATTTTAAAATATTGCAATTTGGTCCCATCACTGAAGTCTTGTTCAGCAGGCAGCGAGGCACCGAATGACACTTTTGATGTGTCTTGTAATGTTTCCACAACTTCCTGAGTCAAAAGCTATGGCATGGGGTCTCAGGTTGGGATGTACCGTATGTTCTGATGTTAGAAATTAGATGTCTTTGTTTAACTATGGAGTCAGATCAGTCTCAATAGAAATTGATGCACACAGAAGGATTCACAAATGTTTCAGGATTTATATATAAATGACTCTCAAAAATATTTATGTATTTTTTTGTATATAAAATATAAATATACAAAAATAAGGTTCACAAATGTTTTTCTGATGCACACACAAATGTAGTAGAAATCCACAAATATATGTATTTAAAAGTATTTGCAATTTTCATCAAAAATATATTTGGATGTTTTTACTTTCACAAATGCATTTTTTCAACAGGGAATTATGTGATTGGCTGAAAAGGAAGGATACATCTGATTGGTGACAGATAATTCCCTGTTGAAAAAATGCATTTATGAATTGAGCTGTGGCTGCAGTAAAAATGTAACAACATCCAAATAAGTTTTTAATGAAAATTGCAAATACTATATATTTGATTTCTACTACATTTATTTAAAACACAAAATATTTGTGTGTGCATCAGGATGTGTTCATCTGTGGGCACTATTGGAGATAACTACCTAGCCATGGCAGTTCGTATGCACCGACAAAACAAAGATACAGCTATGGGAGCTGCAGACTTCAAAATGTCAGCGCAACTACAAACACTATCAGCAATGCTGTACATTTGTGAACCACTGCAAACACTACCACCAATACAAATGACCAATACAAAACAGACCAGACCAGATACATTGCAAGCTGCATAAACAGTCTAGAGCATATTAGATATTAATGTGATAATTTTAATGCTTATAACAATAAGCATTCAAATTCTAATAAAAACCACAGACTTACCCTTAGAATTGTCTACGCCTGGTTTTCTGCAAAATTCCTGATTAGTCCAGTGCCTGAAGAATGTCACTCTTAATGGATTCTTAATTAGCGTCAGATGGCTCAGTCTCTCCTAAAGCATGGCTGAGCGCAACCTAGTCTTGACCAATCCCAGTTTAGAGAATGATCGCTCCCCACTGGCATTTTAGTTACTGGCATTGTTGGTGCTGATACACGTTGGGCGATGTCAACATTAGGGAATACAAGCTGTAAATTCTGTCTTCGTATATTTGTTTGAGCAGTTAAAGCAAATGTATTTGTTTCTTGGTTGCACAGAAACTCCCCAAACTGAATGTATTCTTCAACAAAGCTGTCCTCTAAGTCCATGGTATATTTCTTTTGCAGCCTCAGTGCGGATCTCTTTAGCAGAGGTAGAGATGGATTTGTTTTAAAAAAAAACGAAGCACTGAACATTTTGATATGAGCTGCATCTTCTGTTGAGCTCCGCTAACAGTCTGTCAATTATAAGTGTGAACACTGGTGCAGAAAACGTGGCCCGGCCTGACAGTTCACACTCTGTGGATCCAGACAGCCACTTTTGTCTTCTCGCTCGTTGTGTGTCTTTATAAAACTGACAAGCTGTTGTGACAAACTTATTTGCAGCTTCATCAAAAGTGTCAAATTGACAATGAAAACCTGACACATTATCTCTCAGTGACTCGACAAGGTCAATAACAACCTTGAAACGTTGAAACATTTTCTTGTGAGAGCCTGTGCTTCATTTCTTGTAGTTGTGTTTTGATTATCATCCTCCATTTTTTTTGTGGCCTCAGAATAAACTGACCACCTTGTGTCTGCAGAGCCTTTAGTGTTTATCTGATTGTTCTCATTAGGCTGCAAGCCTGCAGTGACAGTCTGCCTCTGAGAGGTAGAAAAAATTAAAAAGTTACTGGATGAAGTTGAGAAACTCTGCAGTCTTCTGGCAGCAGTTTACATTATTAACCCCAACCAGAATAAGCATGGTACCCACTCAGCTAGAGGATTTATCTCTTTAATACGTGCCTGCCGACCATTGTAGGTGTCTGACATGTTACTAGCATTATCATAACATTCTTGTGGCAGTTGCTTATATCAATACCCAATTCCTCAAAACCAAATCAAACAGGGCCTTACATGTTGTAATGGGCAAGAATTTCATAAAACGCTCATCACAGCCCTCTGGGGATACATAATGGAGGATGAAAGTCAGTTGGTCCACGTGTGTTACATCAGGTGTAGAGTCCACCAAGTACTTGGCTATTTTGACACGGCACAGGATTTCCTCTACCAGCGTTTCCATATTTGTAAATATAAGATGTTAAGAAAATTGACTGATCAGCTCCAAAATGTCCAAGTAATTCCCATTATCGGACTGTACATGTCAGCATTTCTGTTTTGACAAGTCCCCGGGCCCACTTTGGCCCAGTAAGCATGAACAGTGTCAGCAATGGAATCTCCCCATTTACCAGGGTCAGTGTTGTATGGATCATCTAGTCCTGTGCGTACAGCAGCTGTGTTACCCTCAGTGTCATCTCGAGCGGCCTCTCCACTTTGCTGGTGTGGGGGCAGAAGCAAGTAATGAGTGACCCTGGTGTGTCCTTGAGGAGACACTAGTAGACGCTTTGCTCTTCGCTCTCCGCTCTTACTTTCTTACTTTTCTTTTTTTTCCCATTGTAATCCTGTCCTTTTGCTACAAAATTTATGGAAAGCGGGTCCTGGATACTTCTAAATCACTGGGAGCTTAATTTATGAAAGTATCTGAAGGCTACCACTATTATTTAAACCCTTTTTACTTCGTGACTGTGGCCTATCAGCAGCATAAGCCTGCGCTATACTGACTGGGTTTGTGGAGCTCAGCTAAGCTAAGCTAATTAGCAACAAGATGCCACCCTTTTCCATGGATGACTACTACAAACTTCTCCAGAAGATAGCAGTACTGGAGACGAAAATTCTGCGACTCGAAGTCAACGTGGAGGTAAATGGTCAATATGGGAATGAAACCACTCTACCGATGACCCAAATCAGTGGAAAGGAGCAGGCTAACAGACAAATGCTTTGTGCAAAGCCAAAGCATAATTCATGTAAAGATAAATCGTTTCCCTCAGATATGGGAAGACGGTTAACAGGCACAACCCAGCACCTGGAGACTCGTGATGATACTGAGTGGCCTGCACTGCCATCATCTTCCAGCACCGGAGTAAGGTATGAGGCTAAATCATATACTAAAAGGCTGCAGAAAGAGCTAACCACTGGGCCTCAAACGCTGATAGTGGGTGACGGAGCTGTGAATAAGACAAAACACTTTTTCAGCAAAAACACCAAAGTACTTTATTTTACCAATGATATGGTGTCCGATATCTCAGAGAAAATTCTGGAAATCACTGCTGAGCATCCGACAGTGAAATCTCTCGTCATTCACACAGGAGCACTTGATGTTGTCAAGCAACAATCAGAGGTATGTTGCGGATTAATAATAAACATATGTATCAGAAGCTACACATAGCTACACAAGGAGTAGAAATAAATGTACAAGTTGTAGTAACTGCACCTCAACACATGATGGCGGCAAACAATATACTGGAGGCGGCGCTTAACGCTAGCCATTGTGCGTCATGGAGGCCACGCCTCCTGCCCAGTGACTACCGGCGGAAGTCGCCGGCTCAAGTCAGAACACCTCAGGCAGCGCATAGGAAGGATGCAAAGCGACTGAGGATGCAACGCTTGGGGTTCTCCACGCGGCGTGATATACATATAATACTTCTCCTTCTGGTTCATAGTTAAATAACTTAAACCTAAACAAATAAAGTGAGTTATAAGCGTTCCTGTTGTCGGCAGCCTTCTTCCCCGGGACACAAAACCCCACAGGTATTGAAACCGGATTTTAATGATCTGCTGAACAAAGTTCGATGTCTGAATACTGAGGTGTTTATCAGTAGACCTCTACCGACAGTTCGGCGAGGAGACGAGAGATTCAGCAGGCTGTTGATGCTAAACAGATGGCTCAAAGATACGTGTGCTGCTCAATCAGTGAACTTTATTGACAATTTCAAAATTTTTTGGGAACGCAGACACCTCTTTGAGGCAGATGGATTTTGCCTTAACAAGTCAGGAGTACAACTGTTAAGCTACAACATTTTTGATTTTTTGTGTCAGCCACCAGCAGCCCCTGGTGGAGGCGAGACAATCGAAAACAACAGATAAGACAGCCTTCTGGAGAAAAATTGCTACCGCCTGAGATAAGGATTGACCATGAAGGACAGCACACCGAGAGAGAGGCTTTAACGTCATCATCCTTACCCCAACACGAGGAGTTTCCCCTAGCCCCAACAGCCCAACATGAGGAGACTCCCCCGGCCCCAACAACCCAACAGGAGGAGTCTCCCCCAGCCCCAACAGCCCAACAAGTGGAGTCTCTCCCAGCCCCACCAGGAGACTCCCAACTTTCACCCACCGGGACCCCATCCAGCCTTTCATTCTCTCCACGCAGTCTGGATTCCCCATTCCCCCATTTTCTGGATTTCACCGACAGGATGAATGACCTTGTCAATGTTGGAATCCAACTCACACCACGCCCAAATCCCATTTTTTCTCCCCTAAATCCCCTTCCTCGTCCAGCCCCTCCCATTCCACCACGCTGGAAAACACCATCACCCAAACGTCACAGAGCCCCCCCACCTCCTCTGACTCAGATAATCTGTGAGTCGGACTAATATGTGCTAGCCTAGTCCTAACTAGACCTTCGTACTCATTTCATTCATACTAAAGGTCTAGCAATGCTGTAGAGACAAACGATGTCTCACTTGAAGGCGGGTGCTGTTGAAGTTTAAAACCTATTGGCTCTGCCCAGTGCCACTCTGGATCTGCCTTAACCAATCGCTAACGTTTGGTCGTGACGTATTTCATGCGCCAGAAACCACGTTGCGCGCAGTATACAAACGGCAGATGCAGTGAGCATTAGCATTAGCCTGGTTCCGCCCGCCTCCGTACTTACGCTCAATAACTGAAATTCGCGCACGACCTCTATGTCACTGTTCTCAGGCCGCGCCTCCTGTTCGCTGATTGGACCGCAGATTTTGGGGAAAAGAAATCGTTCTAACATAGTAGCATCGCCAGACCTAGTACTGAAGTGAAATGAAATTTGAGCGGAAGTACGTAGGTGGGCGGAGCCAGGCTAAATATGTGCCGGGTCCAGGCTGCAATACTGATACCAATAATGTTCTCCCCCAGGAAAAGTCAGGGCCCTATGGAGTTCAGATAGCCTTCTCAATCCCTGTAATGACAGGTAACAGAAGAATGGTTAAACTGGTGAGAATTAAAAAGGGTAAATCTGCCAATTTATTAAGTATAGCATGTAAACCTCGAAATATACCTCTCCTGCTATCTCCACAAGATTAGCTCTACTCAATATCAGATCGCTAGTCAACAAATCACTGTTAGTTAATGACGTCATTATGACCTATGATCTAGATTTTTTACTTCTTAGTGAAACATGGCTGACTGAATGTAGCTGTTGTGCTATTCTCAATGAGGCAGCACCAACAAATTTCAGTTTTATGAACAAGTGTCGAACTGGTAAGAAAGGCGGGGGAGTTGCTGCCATCTTTAAATCTGCATTTCAGTGCAAGGAAATTACGTTAGGTGATTTTAGCT
This sequence comes from Merluccius polli, assembly GCA_030340625.1. NCBI lineage: Eukaryota > Metazoa > Chordata > Actinopteri > Gadiformes > Merlucciidae > Merluccius > Merluccius polli. The sequence continues at coordinate 179,147 of JAOPHQ010005121.1, forward strand.
CTTTTGAATATCTCTGTTTTTTACTAAAAGGTGATCCAAAAGTTATTTTTTTAATCATTTATAGACCTCCAAGATACTCAGGAAAATTCATTGATGAGTTTGCTGAACTGCTGTCAGTTATCTGCACTGATTATAACTTTTTTATCATAACAGGGGATTTTAACATTCACGTAGACAATAACATGGACAGTAATGCCAAAGAACTCTCTGCTCTACTTGACACTTTTGGCCTCTTGCAACATGTGAAAGGGCCCACACACACTCGAGGCCACACTCTGGATCTGGTTATCTCTAAAGGTGTTAACATTTCTTCTGTTGATGTTAAGGACTTGGCTCTTTCTGATCATTTCTGTGTGTTCTTTGACTTACAGATCATTCCAAATGTTCAGTTAACCTCTATGTCTGTTAAGAGAAGGTACATAAATGAGAATACCAGTGCAAAGTTTATGGAGGCTATAGCTATGTCACCAACTGTGAGTGCAGAGTCAGTTAGTCAGTTGATGAACTCCTAGATAAATTTAACTGGAAAATCTCAAATGTCATGGATGCTGTTGCACCTATCAAAAATAAGACGACCTTGATCAGAAAGAAAACACCATGGAGGAACACTATGATGGTAAAGGCTTTAAAAACAGAATGCAGGAAAGCAGAGTGTAAGTGGAGAAAAACTAAACTTCAAATTCACCATGACCTCTACAAAATAAGTCTTTGTAATTTTAACTATGAGTTACTCAAGGCTAGACAGCGACACTTTTCTGAAATTATTAATAAGAACATCAACAACACTCGCACTCTATTTGCTATGGTTGATAAGCTGACAAACCCCCCTAAACAGATAACTCCAGAACTCCTTTCCACAGCAAAATGCAATGAATTTGCTTGCTTTTTCAGTGAAAAAATCCAGTCCATAAGGTTAAATATTAACACAAATCAAAAAAACAATAAAATAACGCAATCCCTAAGACCTCCCAGGAATAACTCAACTGCGATGTCAGAATTTAATACAGTTGACCAAAAAACCATAGACGAAACAGTTCAGCATCTAAAACCATCAACATGCTGTCTTGACACAATGCCATCAGACTTTTTTAAAACTATTGTGAACTCTGTCCAAATAGATTTGCGACAAATACTAAATAGCTCACTTCAATCGGGCACGTTTCCTAAATCCCTAAAAGTAGCTGCCATTAAGCCACTCTTAAAAAAGAGAACGCTGGATGCTTCCATGTTAACCAACTACAGACCTATCTCAAATCTTCCTTTTATAGCCAAGATCGTTGAGAAAGTGGTTTTTAATCAACTCAGCAATTTCTTGAATTCCAGTGGCCTTTTTGACAAATTTCAATCGGGCTTCCAACCTCACCACAGTACAGAAACAGCTCTTATTAGAGTGTTAAATGATATTAGGTTAAACACTGACTCAGGCAAGGTGTCAGTTCTGGTCCTGTTGGATCTCAGTGCTGCATTTGACACTGTGGATCACAGTATATTGTTGAACAGGTTGGAAACTTGGGCAGGACTCAGCGGAACAGTCCTAGAATGGTTCAGGTCCTACTTGGAAGAGCAGAGTTATTTTGTGACCATTGGAAGTTATGAATCCAATCGAATGGCTATGACATGTGGAGTTCCTCAGGGGTCAGTTCTTGGACCCCTTCTGTTCAGTCTATGCTGCCTTTGGGTCAAGTTCTGCAGAACTCTAATGTAGACTATCACAGTTATGCAGATGACACGCAGATATACATAGCACTGTCCTCAGATGACTACAGTCCAATACAGTCATTGTGTCACTGTTTAGAGCAAGTAACAAATTGGATGAACCAAAATGTCCTTCAATTAAATCAGGACAAAACTGAGGTAATTGTTTTTGGCAATAAAGAGAAGAGGATTGCCGTCAGTAAACATCTCGAGTCACTCTCTCTAAAAACTAGGGACCAAGTCAGAAACCTTGGCGTTCCTCTTCATATTGATCCCTGCTGACAGGGGACCAGAGAGAATCTCCCTCCGCTAGTGATGGGTCGTTCGCGAACGAACTAGTTCGAACGAACGACTCTTTAAAGTGAACGAACTGACCTAGTTCGCCACCGTCGTTCGCGTCGTTCGTCTCGTTCGTCTCGTTCGCTGAGTCTCTCTGACGCGCTGATTCGCGGCGCCGCTGATTCGCGAGTCGTGACTCGTTCGCTGACTGATTGACTCGAGGACTGAGACGTCACTCACGACTCGTCATCACGAGAGCCAGCCAATGTATGTTGTTTGTCTGTCTGTGACAGTCTAGGACGCTTTCGAATGGTTGACACATTAACAATACCACTTTCACATTTGAATATTGCCTTTTACATTTACATATCAGTGAAATGGTAAATACATGCTGTCTTTGTATTTTCTGTGTCATGCCAGATTAATAAAATATTTGAATGTCTCGTCAATCTGTCTCGTTCTTTCATGCTTCCTTCTCACGCACGCAACCCGGCCGGGACCCGCAATATAAAATATGCCCAGAATAAACACAACTGTACATCATTAACTTTAAAACTCATCATTGCTAAATCAAGTCTATTATCTTGCTGATATACATCCAATAATCTACTACGCCCCCACACACACACACACACACACACACACACACATCGCGCTGCGTTTGGTGTGTCTAACTTGACCAAGTCTATTATCTTGCTGATATATTAAACATCCAATAATCTACTACGCCCCCCCCACACACACACACACATCGCGCTGCGTTTGGTTTGTCTAACGTTACGTTGACTTGGGGGAACGGGGCATTTTGATCCTGACATGTCATTATGCATACATTAAATAAATCTGTTGAACTCAAATGAAATACATATGTTAACATATTCAACCAGACACAATGTTGTATTTGCTATGAACACATTTATTAACGCCATCAAGCACCATTGCACGATTGTGAATCGTGATTTCATGATTAGTTAGTAAATGAGAAGAACGAGGGAGTCCGAGACCGACTCAGCTGCATTCGTGATTCGTTTGAATGTTGTGGAACGAGGAGGAGCCGAGTCTGACCGACTCGGCTGGCATTCGCCGTTCGCGAATGACAGCCCTGAGCCGAGTCGTTCGTGATTCGCGAACGAGGGAGGAGCTAAGTGAACGACTGAACGACTGAACGAGTCAGTGAATGATTCAGCGCTACCGGAAACACGAACGAACGAACGAACGAACGAACGACTCTTCATGGCGAACTGAACGACGCGAACTAGTTCGCGCAAACGAACGAGGAAATCCACCACTACCCTCCGCAGCTCTACGTCTTTCACCACAATCTCCAACTCGGACTCTGTGAAATGTCTTTTCTTTCCTTTGTTCATGCTTGTGTTACACCCATAGAGTGCAAGCTGACTCAAGGGTTGGCATATTTTAGAAAAGATGTTATTCTGAAAGAATAAATTAAAGAAAAAGACAAGTGAGTCGGCTGGTCTTCAGTGGCTTTACTGGTCCCGGTTAACTGCCAACTTAAGAACGCAGCGCCCACAGTTTATATAGCCGCGGGTGGTCTCGTGCCTTTAATAATAATAATAATAATAATAATAATGCTTAAAAATGAATAGGGGGTGTCTGTAAAAATGCCAAATAAAGTGCATAATATAAAATAACACATTTAAGTAAGTGGCAATAATATATAAATATCCTCTGTGCCACACTTGCTTGTTTTATCTGATCGGATAGAGGTGAATCTCAGGTCCAGGGCCTATTTACATAGATTTGCATATTTAAATGGGGGCGTGGACAGGGAGGAGTTTGCCACATCTGCACGTGCGCTCAGTTCCACGTTGATCGGGACGTACAAAAGAAACGCGCTCGGATCCATGCGTACGCACACTTTGATACATCTGAATTTATTTGTGCGTACGACATTTTCTGGGTTTTGGCGTACGCCAAGTTTCAGTAGGAAATCCACGCAAGTCTTCGTACATGAGGCCCCTGGACTCTTTACAGGGTTGCCATACCTAACATAAAAATACAAACAACCCCCAAACCCCACTGCCGCGACACCTCCCCAGTGTTATGTGTTGCCATGACAGTGGCTCTCTCCTGAGTGTGTGTGGTGATGGCTGGTTTATGCTGGGTGCTATGATTGCTCATGCACCACAGGTGTGCAGCCCCACCCAGCCCTAATCAGTCTGACTCGGGCCAGGTGAGGCTGTAAACCAGCTATCAACCACACACACTCCACAATAATAATAATAATGATAATAATCTTAATTTATTTTTTAAAATAAAAAGCTAAAGAAAGACAACAACTGGGGAACTTATTTGCTTGATGAATTGTAAATAAGTAGGTAAATATTTTGTACACGTCTAGTTCATATTTTATTGTCCCGCAAGGGAAACTCACTTTGCAACAGGGCATGATAAACATTACAAAAACAACTTGATACATAAAATTCTATAATAATAAAAAAACACACAAACAGATAAAAACATAAAAGACAAATTACAGTGGTGAGAGCTGTGACACAGAGAAAGTGCCAAGTGTGCAAAATAAAGTGTAATATTCTAATTATTGTTTATTCCATTCCTCTGGTGTATTTGTCGTCCTTTAGAAGTGTGCACTCTTTCTTCTCTGCTCGAGCACCCATCCATAGGGATTCATGTCCAGTTTTAACATGTTCAGCACCCAAGGGTCCTGCTGTGCCCCTTTAATGAACTCATCTATATTAATATGACCTGTAGCAAAACAATTGAATCTAGTTAAAACTCGCCTATTATCAGCTGCTCCTATGACTCTTCCTGCAATTGTTCCATCATACAACAATTCCTTACCATCTCCGTCAGTGTCTACAGCCTCCAATATCCGATCCACCACCTCATCCACGGTTAGCTGGCTGTCATTCAGGTCCTTCTTTGTGCTTTTGTTTATTCGATAGATGCTCTAGGGAGAGGGAGGGCGGATATTAATGCTCATCCTACTCCATGGGCCTAGTGATCACTAGGGACAGAGTGGGGGGACATGTCCCCCCCCCCCACTTTTAGAAATTCTGTTTTTCTCAACCCCACACTGTTAAAATAAAATAGTTTTTTTTTACCATGGACATACATGTGTGCTGTCTCGGAGGTATCCCAAATTAATATTGAGTTCCATAAATAGGTTGCATACAGGTAGGAATGCAAACACATACATAGAAGTTGAGCTTAAAGAAGCAAGTAAACATTACATTTTACTTGTGATTCTCGTCTTACATGCCCTCTTATATAAATACATACATATGGCTAAGCATGGCTAAGCACTTACAATTAGATGAAATGTACATTTATAATCAACTTTTTACATAAATATAACCAGCTCTGTTCAGTAACTCAGTAACAGCACTTTGTAATATTTGTAAGACTTTTTTCACAGAGGCGTCAGACACAGGTATCACTCATTACACTAATTATGGGTCTGCTCATGTTATGTACCAGGGCACAGATAGTACACTTATCTTCACTAGTTTATTCTGCTACCTGTGTTTCTTACATGATAACTTGACCCTTGGACATCACTCTATTCACCTTCAATACCTCATATATCTTAGTTAGCATTTGAACTCTAAATGGACTTACATCAATAATGGAACGCAACTCACTCCTGTCCACATAGCCGTTGCTGTCTTTGTCGTACACTTTGAACGACCAGCGCAATTTGTGCTCAAGGTCTCCCCGAAAAACCAGATTCAATGCTGCTACAAACTCCAAGAAATCAATGGTATTATCCTGTAGATGAAGAAGATGAGAACACATGTTGATCATACAATTGGATCGCCGTGGTTTGTAGTAAGAAAAGATGGTAGGATGTAGCGACAGAGACACTTTCTCACCCCATTCCTGTCAAACGCTCGAAACATGGCCTCTGCGTAATCCGACACCTCTCCCGTTGGGTCCACTCCAAAAAACCTCTTGAACTCGTGCAGGAACAGAACTCCACTTGGACACTCCACAACAAACTTCTTGTACATATCCTGAAGTGCCTTGACATCAATCTCCTCATCATTCTTCTCTGTTTGGTGTATCTGACCCATGGTTGAGATGACTTCATTCAACACCTTTTCTCCATGTTTTTTTTAAGTATCTGTCTGCGGACTGTCTGACTCGTGAAGCCAACGGTGCCAATGTGTTCTGTTATAGCCTTGTATCCGAGGGTCACTCCTACTTTGTACACACAGCCGCTGGTGATGATTAGCATGGCCTCAGAATTAGGCTACTATTGACTACTTTAGCGGGGTTTCCTTCTTCTAGTTAATCTAACTCACCCCTTACCAGAGTACCAGAGCTTACGGTGCATCTCATTTACAGTGTGACCATTTAAACTGACAGCAAACAATGGACACTTGTTTGTTTAGTAATTAGGGCTGCACGATTATGATTATGACAAAAGGATAATTGTGATTATTTAGCCCGCACCATGCATGGACACACAAGATTCTAGCGCCCTTAATGTTATGTTATTTGTTGGAGCACTTATTTTTACTTACTTACAGAGTTTGTAAAACAGTTTGTAATTAGATTTTAATGTAACCTGTACCAAATCAGATGTTTTTTTGTTGTTTTTTTTATATATAGCTTATTGTAGAGACCAACATCGCGATTTTGATTAATGTGCAATTAATTGTGCAACTTTTAGTACTAGTATGACAATGTGATGAAGGGCTGTAAATAAGCAAATCTGAACCCAATATTCTTATTGAGGATTTTGTGTTTGTTTCAGAGAAACTTCAGTGATGTCAACAGATTAATGAGCAGATAATGAATACAAATATTGAGAAAGATAATGTATTTCATTGTATGAATGGGGTTTTTAAACCATAATTTCTATGACAACTAAGCCATCTGAAAAATCTTGTGGGCTGTGATTTTTTTTTTAACGGAATTGTATTGCCAAGATTACTAAAGTTGTGTGTATACGATATCTTGGTAGTTGGAGTTCATGGTCTCCCTCTGCTTGAGTACTTGAATGATTTTGTGTGAAATGTTTATGCTCAGTGATAGCAGCAACATTGTTGCAATAATGTAGTTGAGAGGTGCTTCCAGTGTTCCAGTGCTTGGTGAGGAGATGAGGCTATGGACATATTAGGAAGAAAAATGTTTCTTACTGTGAAGAGTTTTGCAATATGTATCTGTGACATGATTTATTAATGATTGTACAAACTAAAGCACACAGAAGAATATGTGGCAAGGAATGTTGTATTAATGTATAAATATACCAGTATACAGTATCTCTGATCAGTCTGAATATACAGTATATGTCCTTAATCAGTCTCAGTCTTGTTCTGTAAGAAGATTCTTGCCTACATCCAATTATCTGGAGTCGTACCAATCTCTCTTAATTAAATTGCATTAGCTTTTAGGATAATCAATGAGAGACTCTGAAACCAAATCTTACACAACACAAACGTGGCTGCTCAACCATTTACAGAACCATCAATGGAAAAATGACACTTCTTCGTATAGTTTATTTAAGTATAGAAAAACAATTATTTTATCAAGACGATATTGACCAATTCCTAATCTACAAAGACTGCTACAACACAAAGTTTTATTTAACTTTAATAAATGAGTTTAAAAAGTGAAATAGGATAACATGTATGACTAGATTTAACTCACAAAGAGTAAAACCATTATTGTTTGCGGTTAACCTTATCTATTGCTGACAAGGGATTGGTACCTTTTTATCCTTTTAAGTCTTGGCAGCTGTGTTTTGTTGGCCACAAAACACACAGTTTGTGCCAGTAAAGCTAATCAGATACAGAGTGAAGAAGGTGGGTGGAAGAGGGGTGTAAAAACACAGGGGATTGACTTAGGACACCTTTCAGACAAGCGAACTTCTCAATTTCCTACTCATGTTTTCTACAAACACAAATTAGTGCTTTAGAATAGAGCAGGAACGAACAACAGACCGTGCAGAATCGATACACATCCTTCCTGGGTCTTTTCCAGTACATATAGTCCTTTAGTATCCATAAGTCATGCTTGAAAAGGTGCTGTTGGTAAGATGTAAGCTATAATTTGAGTGTAGTTTGTTAGAAATGTCATAGCCATCCGTCAGCTATTAGTGAGTGAAATGTTCTGTGAGAATATCTGTTTTGGTTGACTGGGCCCACCTTTGTACCTTTGTATTTAGGTTTTAGACCGCTCCTGGCACATTTCTGACTGGGACATCTCTTCCCTGATTGGTTCGGGGAATCCATCTTGCCTGTCAATTGCAGGTGTGTGAATGACCAGGGATGATCATGTGGAAGTAGCTAGTGAAAGTGTGTGAAAATATACGTATATATATAGCGGAAAGTTGGCTTCCATACAATTTCCTGAGGCCACTGCATCTAGTGGTCATTGTAGCAACTGTATTAGCTAGTTGCAGGGTTTGGATTTTCGTTTGTGATGAGCACCAAGGAGCATGCCTATAATTATGTTATACCTGCACTGAAGTGGATAGAGATGGCAAACACATTTTTGTTGGAACATAGTGTAGAGATGTAGTGTAGTGGACTGGATATGTACACACACACACACACACACACACACAATGGAGCTTAATTAAACCTTTCTATGTTGCTCTATAAATAGTGTTTGGTTTATAGCCATGTTTAAAGATGACTTCATTTAGAGACATTCTTAGTAGGATTTGATTAAAAACAAAGATAGCCCCCCCCCCCACTCAGAACTATTAGACTACTGCCTTAGACTATTAAGGCTGCACCAGAACAACATACTTACAGGCAGACAGACATCTTAACCACCATTAACACAAAACATAAACAATATGAATGAATGTAGGTTGTCAGTAATGAACTGGTGTCACTGGAATGGGCAGAGGCTCCACTAAAGCTGTGACGTGTACAATAAGCGCTAAATTATTGGATAAAGTTAAAAGGCTTTGGAACAGCTCTTCCATCAATCTCTGTTAGCGGAGGGCTGGGAGTTTCAAAAGGGTGGTAATAGGATTAATAGGGGCAGCTATATAAATTCTGTAACAAAATACTCAGAGGAACTGGGATTTAGTCGAATAAAGGTTGGGCCCTCTGTATGCTGGCCACCTGTACCTCGGTGGCTGTGGACAGACTGATGTGGACTTGTCAGTAAAAGAGTTAATACAGAAAGTTGAAATAATTAATTAATAATAATTGTGCGGCATATGTAGAGGAACGCCTTAGGAATAGGTGGGGTAACTAAATATTTACACTGATGGCTCAAGAGATCCTGAAATCAGAAGGGTGGTATTCAGCTTATCCGCAAATCTGTCAGAGTAGAATGTTGCCTGATGGGGTATCAATATTCTCTGCAGAATGAGTTGCTTTATTGGGGGCACTGGGGTGGGTGGAAAAAGAGGGTTTGGGTAAAGTTATCTTGTGCACTTAATGGGGAAGGGGGGCAGAGCTAGACCAGACATAGTTGGGGAGATCTTAATGATGTTTTTTAAACTAGAGAGGTAGCGCTGTTATGTGGGGTTTCTATGGGTACCAGCACATGGGGGTTGGGGTTGAGGGCAATGAGGTGGCGGCAGTGGTGCAATAAGTACTCAGATTGCTTATTAAAAGTAGTAATACCACACTGTAGAAATACTCTTACAAGTAAAAGTCCTGCATTGAAAATATTTAAAAAAAAAGTAAAAGTACAAAAGTATTAGCATGAAAATATACTTAAGTACCAAAAGTAAAAGTACTCATTATGCAGAATGGCCCATTTCAGAATATTATATTATTGGATTATATTTATTGATGCATTAATGTGTTCATCGCTTTAATGTTGCAGTTGGTAAAGGTGGAGCTCATTTTAATTTATTTTGTATATTTTATATATTATTTAACATACATGTTGGGTAGCTTGTGTTTTACCTCCTGTGGACCAATAAAGCCTTATTGATATAATAATATAATGTATTTATTGATTCTGTTTTTTATTGTTAATCTGAATCTGCAAAGTAACTAGTAACTTAAGCTGATACATGTATCAGATCAGATACATGTAGTGGAGTAAAAAGTACAATATTTGCCTCTGAGATGTAGTGGAGTAGAAGTATAAAGTAGCAGAAAATACTCAAGTAAGAAATACTCAAGTAAAGTACAAGTACAGTACTTGAGTAAATGTCCAACCCTATCCACCACTGGGTGGTGGATATGGTAACTAAGGCATGTTGAGGCAGGGTTAGTATAGATGTGCAGGTGCCATTTGGCAGGATGGAGTGCCGCAACACCATCAGTGAGAGACTGAACCATCAACGTCAGGGAGAAGGGAGAAAGCTATACAACATCGAACCATCAGTCAAACCTGGAAATAGAGTGAACATCCCTCGGAAAGATGAGATCAAATTGACAAGGCTAAGGCTGGGTCATTGCTGACGTGATTATTGTGGAGTCCTGAGTCTGTACAACATGTCTTGATATGATGCATTGCCCGCTCTATGCCTTGGGAAAGGAAGGTTTTATTTATAGAAATAAGCAAACTGGGAATTATTTTTTTTCTCCCTTAGAACACTGGGCAACGGGGTGATTCAATAAGAGAGAGCTAGGGAAGTAGTACTCCTCCTCAAAACCACCTATATCTTATGATATTTTTATCACAAGATATAGGTCTCAGAGGGCAAAAGCATCAGTGAAATTAATACACAAGGTCCTCGCTTATATCGAGGCACGGGGGAATGTCTGTCAATCAGGAGAAAAGCTCATTGCATCCAACACAGGAGACCACCTTTATCGGCTTTCTCTGGATTCAGTGTCAATGCGGGCACGCCTGACTGTGGAGTGGGTAGAGAGGATTCAGGGTCTACTACTTTCTTTCCATCTTGGAGCAAGATTGACCATACAGACATGGCGCAGGCTGCTGGGGATGCTGACAGTGGCCTCAGCAATCACACCCCTGGGGCAGCTGCATCTACGCCCTCTGCAGAAGTGGTTCAACAGCCTTTACATGGATCCTCGTCTACACAGGTGTGTCAAGGTTAGAGTCACTCACTCACTCAATTGCCTTGTTCATTTCTTTAGGTGGAGGTGGAGGGACAGCACATTTTTGCTACATGGTGTTTCTCTTGGCTCAGTCCTAGCGAGGAGAGAGATGGTGACAACAGCTGCCTCACCTCATGGTTGGGGGGGGGGGGGGGGGGCGGTGTGGCAGAAGAGGTCAGTCCAGGGAGTTTGGAGCCCTCAGTGGGGAGGGCAGCACATTAATGTCCTAGTAGTCCGGACTGTCTACTTGGTGCTGAAGCACTTCTTGCCCTTTCTCAGGGGCAAGCATGTGCTCATTCGAACAGACAACACCTCAACGCTGGTGTTTTATATCAACCATCAAGGGGGACCAGGTCACTGGGGTCCCTGAGAGAAGCTGAGAGGCTGTGGACATGAGCTTATCCTCAATAGGCCTCCTTGATGGTGATGGACCTCCCAGGCAGAGTGAACTCTGGCAGATTTCACGCCAGAGGCTGCCCCCTGGGGAATGGAGGTGGCACCTTCACGTAGTGCCACGGGGAAGCCCATGTAGATCTATTCGCCTCAGAGTGCACAACTCATCGTCCGGAGACCAAGGCCCCACTTGGGATAGACGCTCTCGCCAACAACTGTCCGAGGGGTCTCCTTTATGCATTCCCTCCGATCCTCCTAATAATGCCCACACTTCACAGGGTGAGATTATTGGATCACAGGGTTCTCCTAGTGGCCCCCAAGTGGCCATCAAGGATATGGTTCTCCACACTCCTCAGTCTGTTTGACAGAGATCCTTGCCACACACACTTGCACACATTCATTTGTTAGCCACATATCTTGCTGCTCTCTATGTTGCTCTACAAAAAGTGTTCAAAGATGAATTTAGACACTCTTAGTAGGATTTGATGAAAACAAAGATAGGCTCACTCCCCCACTCAGCACTATTAGACTACTACTATTAGGCTATTAAGGCTCCACCTGAACAACAAAGGCTTGACAGACATCTTAACCACCATAAACAAAACAAAAGCAATAACATTAATGAATGTAGGTTGTCAGTAATGAAGTGAAATTAATAGGTGAGTGGAGTCTATGGCGTGTGAATATTGATACAAGCGGTCAGTAACTCTACAGTTGGTGTAAACAACCCTGCCTGTTCCTAAGTCTCCACTTGGTGGTGATAAAACATTACAAAGAATGCAGCATAAAGCACCTTAACAATGCACCCTACACACAAAACACAATACACATCATTTAAATAATCATAGGGCCCTCTTAACATACACACACCACACAGTTGTTTTTGGGCAAAACTATTTTTTACATGTCTTCCCCCCTCCCTTTTCCATCCACAAGCTTGGTTATGGAGGCACTGCCAAATTATAAATGATTGTCTGGGAAATCCTTTGAGATGATAAAAAGAGAAAATCTTAACATCAAACGCAAGGGGTTGCTAGATTTTGTAAAAGAAATAAAAATAAATAAGTACAGACACGACACAGCATTTAAAAGAGATTTAACAAATGATCAAATGACAAATAAATCCCATATGAATATTGATCTATTATACTCACGTTATGATACATGATGATGCTTTAAAATAATTCATGGCATTTTGAAGGCATGCCTGCTATGCCCATTTGAATCCCATTAGAATGAGAGCATTCCAGATTCTCTTTGTAAGGTAAGATCAGGTCTGCCCAGGAGGGCGGCTATTTCTGTCTATTGAGGAAGGCTTTCATTGAAATAAAACAAAAAAAAAGATCAGTGTCCTCTTCCTTTGGAAGCATATTTCTAGACTTGAATTTTTATTCTACACATTCACATGTCACAGAGACTCGAAGCCTTTGCAAAAATGCATGAAAAGGCATATTGAAAAAGTTGAGATCAAAAGAAATGCGTTTAAGATTGTGAATGGCTCATAATAGCCTGCATACAAACAGCACACCCACACACACATGTAAAAACTGACACATGCAAAGACTCACACACACACACGCACAGTGATGTCAGCCCATCCCGGTTGTGTGGAGGTGTAGAGGGAAGAGGCAGCGGGAGACTATGTATAAATCAACAACCTCTCAGCTGAATGAGGCTGCGCTGCTGTTAATGGTGTGCTGAAAGAGTCCTCATCAAGACTCAAGTCATCATAAATGTACACACTAAATATTCAACCATGAATATACAAAACGTACATAGGGGCGCTTTCGTTTACTTTTAATTGAGAATATGTTGTGAAATACAGTTGAAGGCATTGACATATATATATATATATATATCAAATTCCACTGCAAAACATCTTTTAAACCTTATTTAAATGATGTCTAACTATTCTTGTTGTTGATGCTTTCCTTACCCATCAATCCCGGGAAGGACAGTGCATCCAATGAAACGATAAAAAGATAGAGCAAGAGCTCTCAATTGTATAGGCACATCTAGGAAAATAAAAACAAGAAACAGAGTGAAAAAATGTGAAAGTAGTATTTTAAAGCATTTTGTCACACAGTAAGAATCCAACAGTCATAAAGCGGTTAGTAGGTTAGCTGTGGTATGCACACAGACACATGAAAGACCTGTTCCTGATGGTGTGGTATCTGGCGGCTAGTACAGTAGTTACACTTTATAATGAAGGTGGCCAATTGAGTCTCGGATTCCTCCAGGAATTTGTTTCACTGATTAGATCTTCAACACAGTGCATCTTGGGTACGTTTAAACTTTACACCCTACTTTCCTGTCTTTTTGCTGTATCTGCTGAAAGCCCTGTCCTTCAGGATCCTGCCTAATGACCTGAGAGATTAACTAGTGAATGTTTCAGAATCTGAAACCAAATTGGTGTCTTTATAATCATCGACAATTTTGGAATCATATTTTTCTATATATTACAATATTAAGCCTGCCCATTCACAAGTCAAGTACAAGCCACTAGTAGCTGCTAATGGTAAAACTATCTCAACTACGATGAGATATACCCATTTGTTAGCTGGCATGGCTGCCATTTTAAGGAAAAAGCTTCTCATAGCAAAAGCAAGTATAGTAACCAACCAAGAAAACAAACACACATACATATAAAGTTTACAAACCCCTCGTTTTGTCAAGACAACACACAAAACAAGACTTTTGTTTGTAGGTAATAGGTATGTATGTGCATGTTACGGTACACGAAAACTGGGACCCAAATGCTGGACACAGGGAGGCAGAGACAGGATAAAAGGCAAAGGAATTTATTGGGTGATCGTTCGGGGAGTCAGGCTAGCGGGGGTCTGGTACGGGGCAGGCAATCAGGTGGACAAGGGCTAGGCAGGGGACGGGTAGTCAGGCAGGCGGGGGGGGCTCGGCAACGGGGGCTGGTAGTCGGACAGGCAGGGGTCGGCAACGGGCTGGTAGTCGGACAGGCAGGGGTCGGCAACGGGGCTGGTAGTCGGACAGGCAGGGGTCGGCAACGGGCTGGTAGTCGGACAGGCAGGGGTCGGCAACGGGGCTGGTAGTCGGACAGGCAGGGGTCGGCAACAAGGGCTGGAACAGGCGGGTCGTCAGGCAGGCAGGGGTCGGCAACAAGGGCTGGACAGGTGGGTCGTCAGGCAGGCAGGGGTCGGCAACAAGGGCTGGACAGGTGGGTCGTCAGGCAGGCAGGGGTCGGCAACAAGGGCTGGACAGGTGGGTCGTCAGGCAGGCAGGGGTCGGCAACAAGGGCTGGACAGGTGGGTCGTCAGGCAGGCAGGGGTCGGCAACAAGGGCTGGACAGGTGGGTCGTCAGGCAGGCAGGGATCGGCAACAAGGGCTGGAACAGGCGTAGTCAGGCTGGGAATTACTAGTAGGTTAGGGAAACAACGAACTGGCGCCGGCTGCTTGACAATCCCCGGCTTAAATAGGGAAACAGTGATTATTAATTAGGAACAGGTGTGTGTGGGGAATGACTGGTAGAGACGACAAGCGTCCACTAGATGGAGGTATTGGACCGTGTAGCAGGACGTGGTGTAACAGTACCCCCCCCCTCTACGGACGCCTCTCGGCGGACGCCCTAGCACCGCCGGGTGATTGTCTGTGACCGGGATGGGTGGAGGGGGCCTGGAGGCGGGAACCCTGTCGCAGGGTACTTCGGGTGGGGGGGACGGGTGATCCCGGTGAAAGTCCCGAATAAGGGAGGGATCCAGAATCCGCTTGCGGGGAACCCAGGATCTCTCCTCAGGACCATACCCCTCCCAATCGACCAGGTACTGATGTCCCCGGCCGCGACGCCGCACATCCAGGAGTCGACGGACCGTCCAAGCTGGATGATTGTCAATCAGCCTTGGCGGAGGTGGAGGTGGGATGGGGGGGGACAACGGACTGGTAGAGACTGGCTTAACCTGCGAGACATGGAAAGTGGGGTGGATGCGGCGGAGTGCAGGGGGGAGGTTCAGGCGAACCGCAGAGGGGTTGACCACCTTGGAGATGGCGTAGGGGCCAATGAAGCGTGGGGAGAGTTTGGGGGGAATCCCCTTCAAGGGGAGATCCTTGGCCCGCAACCAGACCTCTTGCCCGGGGGCGTACTCGGGTGCAGGACGACGCCGCTTATTCGCCTGAATTTGGGAGCGAGAGGATGCATGGAGTAGTGCAGTGCGTGTCCGTTTCCAGATGCGCCGGCACCTGCGCAGATGGGTTTGGACCGAGGGGACTGCGATTTCTTCCTCCAGATCAGGGAACAGGGGAGGTTGGTAACCCAGGGAGGCCATGAATGGGGATAACCCAGTGGATGCATTTAACAGAGTGTTGTGGGCGTATTCCACCCAGGGCAGCTGAGAGCTCCAAGTGGTGGGGCTGGCGTGGGAGATGCAGCGAAGCGCCGCCTCCATCTCCTGGTTTGCTCTTTCAGACTGACCATTAGACTGGGGGTGAAACCCTGACGAGAGGCTGAAAGTGGCGCCAAGAGCTTTGCAGAAGGCCCGCCATACTTGTGAGGTGAACTGAGGACCTCTGTCTGAGACCACGTCCGCGGGGATGCCATGCAGGCAGAATACGTGTTTGACCAAGAGGTCGGCGGTCTCCCTGGAGGAAGGAAGCTTGGGAAGGGCGATGAAGTGGGCGGCCTTTGAAAAGCGGTCAATCACGGTAAGGATGGTGGTGTTACCCTCTGACGTAGGTAAACCGGTGACAAAGTCAAGGGCGATGTGTGACCAGGGGCGGCTAGGTATGGGTAGAGGCTGTAGTAAACCGGACTGGGGGCGGGTCGAGGTCTTGTTCCGCGCGCAAGTAGCACACGCCGAAATAAAGGAGCGGACGTCCTTGTCCATGGTGGACCACCAAAAACGCCGACGGATGAAATCCAAGGTGCGGGAGATACCTGGGTGGCAGGTAAGCCGGGAGGAGTGCGCCCAAGTTAGCACCTGGGACCTTACCGCGTCAGGGACGAACATGCGGTTAGGGGGACCGAGGCCGGGGTCCGGCTGTTGCCTCTGTGCCCGACGGACAGCCGACTCCACCTCCCAGGTGAGAGTGGCAATGAGGCAAGTGGGTGGCAAAATGGTCTCGGGGTCCGTGCTGGGGTCCTCGGGAGAGTACAGGCGGGACAGAGCATCCGGCTTAACATTCTGAGAGCCCGGGCGGTAGGTGAGGGAAAAGTTGAACCTACCAAAGTATAAAGCCCACCTGGCCTGACGGGAATTTAGCCTCTTCGCCGATTGGAGGTAAGCGAGGTTGCGATGGTCGGTCCAAACAATAAAAGGAAGCTCCGCGCCCTCCAACCAGTGTCGCCACTCCTCCAAGGCCAGCTTGACCGCTAATAGCTCTCGGTTGCCCACATCATAATTGCGCTCCGGCGGGGACAACCTTCTAGAGAAGAAGGCGCAAGGATGGAACTTGTGGTCGGAGGCGGAACGCTGGGAGAGAACCGCGCCCACTCCGGTGTCCGAGGCGTCGACCTCCACCACGAACTGGAGTGACGGATCAGGTTGAGTGAGGATGGGGGCGGATATAAACCGCTGTTTGAGGCCCCGAAAGGCGGACTCCGCTTCCGGCGTCCAAGCAAAGGAGCTCTTGGTGGACGTCAAGGCCGTGAGGGGTGCCGCAATCTGACTATAACCGCGTATAAAACGTCGGTAAAAGTTGGCAAAGCCAAGGAACTGCTGCAATCGCTTGCGGGTGGAGGGAGAGGGCCAATCGGCCACCGCAGAGACCTTCGAGGGATCCATTTTAACCTGTCCCTGGCTGATTATATACCCCAAGAAGGCAATGGATGGGACGTGGAACTCGCATTTCTCTGCCTTAACATAGAGTCTGTTCTCCAGAAGCCTCTGCAAAACTTGCCGGACATGGACCCGGTGCTCCTCCATGGAGCTTGAAAAAATGAGAATATCGTCAAGATAGACGAAAACGGTGTGGTTCAACAGGTCCCGGAGGACATCGTTAACCAAAGATTGAAACACTGCGGGGGCGTTGGTGAGGCCGAATGGCATCACAAGCAGGGCTCCGAACCGGTTCAAGGAACGAAAACGAAAACCGAAAACGAACGGTATTTTACGAGGAACGGAAACGGAAACGAAAACCAAATGGTCTTCAACTGTTCCGGAACAGAAACGTTATTCTGAAATCCCCAAAACCGGTTAATAACCGGTTTTTTTCGTTCTCTATATACCGTAAAACTTCCAATAAAAGCAAGGTCCCTAATAGACGCAGGGGTGTGGCGACACGTTTTGACAAATAAACGCAGGTCTCCAATTGAGGCCGGATCTGGATTTTATCTAAATTATTTCTTGAACGACTTAAGCCGTTTAGATCACCTACACAAAGATACGGTAACCGTTTAAACGTCTGTCCATATGGACATAACGCACATCGTTAGATCAGTTAGACTCTCCACAGATAAATCATTCAGTTCATTTAACACAAACTATGAACACCAACGCATAATTCATCAGACTTACCGGTAAACAAGAGAGACGGGGAAAAGGTCTGACTTCCAACTTTTGAAGCGATCATAAAGTCCGTAGGTACGGTGTGTGTCCGTTCCTGCATTGTTTATATTCCTTAAGTCCGTAAGGGTCCACCGGTCAAAAGAATCAATGGGTTTCATTAAATTAATCCGAGTTGTGAATAATATCATGTGAAGTCCGTTGCTCACTGTCTGTTTACTGTCTGTATGCTGGCTGTCGTAAATCTTCCGCTGCCGTAAAACGACGTTCACGTTCGAGCGTCACCGCGGACCTACGGCCGGCGGGGGTGCCCGCAATCATAGACATATAT
This sequence comes from Merluccius polli, assembly GCA_030340625.1. Lineage (NCBI taxonomy): Eukaryota > Metazoa > Chordata > Actinopteri > Gadiformes > Merlucciidae > Merluccius > Merluccius polli. The sequence goes on from JAOPHQ010005121.1 coordinate 197,287, forward strand.
ACATGTATACTATGTATATATGTCTATGCCCGCAATAGTAACACAAACACACCACGGGCCGACGGGGGGGGGGGGGGGCGCGCAATAGTAACACACCGCGGGGGGGGGGGGGGGGGGGGCGCCGCGCCGCGCCGCGCGCAATAGTAACGGCCGACGGGGGGTGCGCAATGGTAACACACCGCGGACCTACGGCCGGCGGGGGGGGGGGGGCCGCAATAGTAACACACCGCGGAGGCCCAATAACACTGCCGGAACGTTAAGAACGAACGTTATTTTACGTTCCGAACCGGTTCAGGAACGATATGTTGGTGGCGGAACGCAAGAACGAAAACGTTAAATATACCGGTTCCGTTCGGAACGGAACGATTGAAAAATAATTTCGTTTTCAAGCCCTGATCACAAGATACTCGTAGTGGCCCAAAGGAGTGTTAAACGCCGTCTTCCATTCGTCCCCCTCCCGAATGCGGACCAGGTGATATGCATTGCGCAGATCTAATTTGGAGAATACGGAGGCTCCATGAAGGGGGACGAAGGCGGAACTGATGAGGGGTAACGGGTATTTATTTTTCACCGTAATATCGTTCAGTCCACGGTAGTCGATACAGGGGCGAAGCGATTTATCTTTCTTACTGATGAAGAAGAACCCCGCTCCAACTGGTGACGAAGAAGGGCGGATGATTCCAGCGGCGAGGGATTCCCCGATGTACTCCTCCATCGACTCGCGTTCTGGTCGGGAGAGGTTGAATAGACGGCTGCTAGGAAGGGGGGCTCCGGGGAGGAGGTCTATAGCACAGTCATAAGGGCGGTGGGGGGGCAAGGTCAAGGCGTGGGCCTTACTGAACACCGCTCCAAGGTCGTGGTACTCTTCCGGGACGGAGGACAGGTCAGGAGGTTCGGGTACGGACTCGAACTCTGCCGCCCGAGGGGCCGGGGCGGACCGCAAGCACTGGGACAGGCAATGGGTACTCCATGACAGGATGCGTCCGGTTCCCCAATCGATCTGAGGATTGTGAGTCCGAAACCAGGGGTAGCCCAAAACAACCGGGGAGAAGGGGCTGGCAATCACCAGGAGGGATATGGTCTCCTGGTGATTCCCCGAAACTAGCAGATTGAGTGGAACGGTGCGGTGTTCCACCCGGGTGAGGGTCCTCCCATCTAGCGCCTGGGTCTCGATCGAAAGATCGAGAGGAATGGTGTCTATCCTCAATCGCTCAACCAACTCCTGATCAATGAAGCTCTCATCCGCTCCGGAGTCCAAGAGAATGGAGAGCGGGAGGTCTTGATCCTGCCACCTAAGGGTGGCCTCTAGGAGGGGACGAGAGACTGAGGGGTTCTGAGAGCGGCTCGCCAGTACCCCTCGAGTTACTGACGAGCCCGTTCTTTTCCCGAGAGGGCGGGACATCCGGATCGAAAATGACCGGAAGTGCCGCAATACAAACAAGCTCCCACTCGCATACGCCGCTCCCTGTCCTCGGGAGTAAGGTGTGCGCGTCCGATCTGCATCGGCTCGGGGTAAGAGGGCCGCCCATAGCGAGGAGGAGCGGTGACCGGGAGGGAGGACTGCGTTGCAGCCGGTGACTCATAAGGGGGCGTGGCGAACGAGCGGGTGCCTCTCTCTCTGCGCCGTTCTCGCAACCGATTGTCCATGTGAATCGCGAGAGAAATCAGATGGTCTAAGTTTGCGGGTTCCTCCCAGGAGGTTAAGCGGTCCTTTAGCTCGCTACTGAGCGCGTTTTGGAAAACCCCCTGCAGCGCTTCCTCGTCCCAGCCGCTCTCAGCAGCGAGGGTCCGGAACTCCACTGCAAAAGAGGCTACGCTGCGTGATCCCTGGCGAAGCTGCAGGAGACGTTGGGAGGCCTCCCTGCCCCGGACAGGATGATCAAAGACCTTCCTCATATCATCTGTGAAGGCGCCGTAGTTATAACAAACCGCAGACCCACGTTCCCACACCGCCGCGGCCCACGCTAGAGCCTCGCCACTCAGCGAACCGATCAGGTAAGCTATCTTTGATCTCTCGGTGGGGTAAGTCTGGGGCTGCATCTCAAAGACAAGGGAACACTGGGTAAGGAATGACCGGCAGGATCCCAGATCCCCTCCATAACGTTGGGGGGCTGGGATGAATGGTTCCCGGGGAGAAACCAACGGACTCGGGGTGGGGGCTGGTGGTTCTGGGGGGGCGGGGAGCTGAGCGCCGACGGCTAGAGTCAGCTCCCGGAGGGCGGTGGCGATCTCCTGCAAGGCCTGATTGTGTTGGCCCAAGAGAGTCCCTTGGCGGGAGATCATGGCCCTGAACCCCTCTGCGTCAGCTGGGTCCATGTGTGGCCAGTTCGTACTGTTACGGTACACGAAAACTGGGACCCAAATGCTGGACACAGGGAGGCAGAGACAGGATAAAAGGCAAAGGAATTTATTGGGTGATCGTTCGGGGAGTCAGGCTAGCGGGGGTCTGGTACGGGGCAGGCAATCAGGTGGACAAGGGCTAGGCAGGGGACGGGTAGTCAGGCAGGCGGGGGGGGGCTCGGCAACGGGGGCTGGTAGTCGGACAGGCAGGGGTCGGCAACGGGCTGGTAGTCGGACAGGCAGGGGTCGGCAACGGGGCTGGTAGTCGGACAGGCAGGGGTCGGCAACGGGCTGGTAGTCGGACAGGCAGGGGTCGGCAACAAGGGCTGGAACAGGCGGGTCGTCAGGCAGGCAGGGGTCGGCAACAAGGGCTGGACAGGTGGGTCGTCAGGCAGGCAGGGGTCGGCAACAAGGGCTGGACAGGTGGGTCGTCAGGCAGGCAGGGGTCGGCAACAAGGGCTGGACAGGTGGGTCGTCAGGCAGGCAGGGGTCGGCAACAAGGGCTGGACAGGTGGGTCGTCAGGCAGGCAGGGGTCGGCAACAAGGGCTGGACAGGTGGGTCGTCAGGCAGGCAGGGATCGGCAACAAGGGCTGGAACAGGCGTAGTCAGGCTGGGAATTACTAGTAGGTTAGGGAAACAACGAACTGGCGCCGGCTGCTTGACAATCCCCGGCTTAAATAGGGAAACAGTGATTATTAATTAGGAACAGGTGTGTGTGGGGAATGACTGGTAGAGACGACAAGCGTCCACTAGATGGAGGTATTGGACCGTGTAGCAGGACGTGGTGTAACAGTGCAATTATGACATGCAACATACTCTCTTCCAGTTGGCATGGCCTGTGTTTAGTGCTTATGGGCAGTCTTGTATAAAGTACTTGAAAGCGATACTCGAGTCAAAGTACAAGTATCTTACCAGAAAATGACTTTGGTAGAAGTAAAAGTCACCTTTTAGAATATTACTTGAGTAAAAGTCTGAAAGTACCTGACATTTACTGTACTTAAGTACCAAAAGTAATTTTCTGATATAAAATGTACTTAAGTATTAGAAGTAAAAGTAAAAGTATTTAAACAAAGTGAGCAGTTAGAATTTAGATTATAAAAATTATTTTGGCTCCTGTAATATCCAGGTACAGTACAGGGGAGAGGCTTCAACTTGTTCAACATTAAAATTAAATAAATAACAATAAATATGTCGTACACATAAGACAACACTGGAGTGATGTTAAGCTGATGAAGACAATACTCAGATTAACACACTGCCATGTAAACAGCTCCCATAGTGGGAGTAATCAATACTGAATGAAGACATGTGGAGTATTCTTTAGTCTTATTGGCATTATTGTAGACATGTAAACACCTTAATCACACTGTGACGTCCTATCAGAGTATTGTAGGGTGACCATTTATGAGTTGTTGAAAAGGAGAACACCTCAGCCCGGGGGGGGGGGGGGGGGTGCGCGCCTCGGATCTACGGCCGACGGGGGGGGGCGGTGCGCGCTATCGTAGCACTCCTCGGACCTACGACCGGCGGGGGTGCGCGCAATAGTAATAACACACCACGGACCTATGCCGGCGGGCGGACCTATGACCGGCGGGGTTGTCTCAAAATGGAGGACAAATACGCGTCCGGCTTGATGCTGCGCCGGACAGGGCATTGAAAAACCGGACAGTCTGCCTAAAGCCGGACGAATGGCCGCCCTAGAGTATTGGCAGCATGCCGGTGTAGCCGTGGCGTTTAGACACACACACGCACAAAAACCACTAAATCTGGGAAAAGACATGTCGCCATGGCAACAGTAAACAACAGCCACTTTCAGGTTGGGTTAAAATACCGGTTGATGTCGCCACTGTTGTTGATCTCGTCATTTGTGACCGGAGAATTAGCAGAACCTGCCGCAGCTGCAGGTGCTTCCGTGATTGGCCAAAGCAGATCTTCTTCTTCGTCGCGCGGTGTGTTTTTTTTCTTCTTCGCGCTTGGAGGTTGATAAACAGGAAGTAGGTCACCAACTTGATTTTTATTTTGTAGTAACGAGTAACGAAGATGGTTATGGGAAATGTATCGGAGTAAAAGTACACATTTTAGTGAGGAAATGTAGTGGAGTAAAAGTAAAAGTTGTCAGAAATATAAATAACGAAGTAAAGTACAGATACGTGAAAATTCTACTTAAGTACAGTAACGAAGTATTTGTACTTCGTTACATTACAACACTGCTTTTGGGCTTGGCATACATGGGCCGCTGCCAGGGCAGTTCTATTCAGTAGCGTAGACTACTCCATCTCTTGCAGTCAGGGCGTTTGTTATGCATTAGCCTACAGTCCCAGTCTGGTGATTACAGAGGGCCGTGGCATCATGGAGACAAGAGTGCTGGCAAGCCAACACAGTTGTGCCAGGGGAAGAAAAAAAGCAGAGGTTTCAATTGATAGCAATGCACATTTTTATTGTGAAGGTTTGATTACCCAATATGAATACCTGTTTAAAATGTCCTTAATGAGGTGTTAAAACCCTATGCAGTCCATGCAATGTATTATCAATAGGAATTCATGATTCTGATTCTTCCATATTTCCGGCAGGATATGCTATCATATTGTCAATATGTGAATTCATTGCTCTGCTGTATTTTTACAAATAGCAGTGAGGTGTGACAATGTGCACATCCAAAGCTGATGGTCAAACGTGCATATCCATAGTTCAAGGTCAGGTTTACCCGATTTCATTATCCCCATCTCAGGACCAATATTATTATGAAGACAATTGCACATGGCTATTTATAATTCTGCTTTAACACTGTGGGGCATTTCAACATCTGGTTACTGACAGATGTTTCTTTCATTCACAGCATTACTTCACATCACAGTCAGTGTATGGTTAATTGTATTATCCATCTGTGGCAAATGGTCAATTTACAATCCACAACAAAGAAGCACTTAGTATCTTCATTAATGCAGCTTCTTAGAGAATCCATTTAAAATATTTTGTGGAAGACTAGGCAATTGACAGTATTCAGATGTAGGTGATTTTGTAAAGTTCCTGTGTCACATGAGTGTGAAAACATTTACTTCTAAAACAGGATCAAGGTTATTCCACTGGTCATAACAAATGTAGCTGTTCCCCTTCCTGTGCTCTGTCATGATGAATCATATGTTGGGGTCAAAGGTCACCACGGCTTGTGATGGAGGAGAAGAATAGCCGTAGTGGTTGGACGACATTGATTTTTAATTCATCTTTGCACTTCCTGTCAACACATACACACGTGCACACACACACACACACACACTACACATACTACTGACAAAGTAGCCCAAGGATGGAATAGATGGGCTTTTAGGTTTCACAACACAGGTTTCTTGCACTGACCTCCGGTTTATCATGGCACCATTACTCACATGAAAACAACACCACTCTGCGTATGCGCGTTTGACATTGAAGAATGTATAGTATCAATCTTCCATATTATGGAGTGAAGCGGCCCTTAAAACACTGCAAATAAATCAGAATGAGCCTACACACAATCGTTCTCTCTTAGACTAAAGTGAGGACGTATCACTACAATATTTGGTAGCACTTTGGAATAACTGAACTTTGAGGCATTAAAGAAGCACTATGCAACTCGTTTATCAAAAATAACCTTAACCATGCAGGTTGAGAGTCGTTCTGATCGTTCTACAACACTTTCTGGGTTGTTTGGTGGGTGTTTCATCTCCCCCTGTTGGGTCCCCGCGGAAAAACAGAACATGCAACTTCATGTGGCCGTCCCGGCCACTTACGGATGTGACGCAGCGGAAGTATCCAATCGCGCCTCGAAAATGTAGTCAGATTGTAGTTTCACTGCTTTACGGTAGACCTGGGCGGGGGTGCCAAACATGGGTCCGGCTGAATATAAAGAGTCAGTTGCAAGGCAATTCTGGATCAATCGACAAATCCACTATGGATCCATCAAGACCCAAGAGGGGAAGGTCGGAGGAATCGAAGAATAAGAGAAAGGATTATGATAAACAAAGAAACCAGACACGAGTGAACATAGGGCGAGCTTATGCGGAATGGCGTCAACTGAGAGACTCGGAAGAATGCAAAACGGACGCCGACTTGGCTGTCTTGCTGCTGAAATTGTAAGTAGCCTACCCTTGGGTGAACTTCGTTTTTGTATTGTGGTTTGAGAGTCTGTTGAACAATGTGTTTTGCTCGACCGTTTTATTGTGAGCCCTGTATGTGTTTAGCTTGGTTGCTTCATGGCTAGCTTGCTAGCTAGTGAGGGTTTATCCTAGCAGTGACTTGCTACCACACATGTTTGTTTGCGGTCCGAATCCAGGTTCTCGTTGTGTATTACTATTTATTTATCGAAGTGGGGGGTGGGGGGCGTTGTCAATGAGTTTTTACGACAGTGTTGTAGGCCTATTCCGAAGCTGCAGGGGGAGCTCTATAGTGAGAAATGCGAGCCCAATTCCGGCGAAAACCCAGAAACAGCGGAGGAATAACCGAGTTGCATAGCGCACCTTTAATAAAGTAGTAGTAAATAGTGAATTTATCATTAATAAAGCATTGTTCCTACATGAATATTCATTAGTAAGCAATTTACAATCAGTTATAAATGATGAATAAGATAATGAATTTATAAGATCATTCATAAAGCATGAGTTACAATGCTTTATAAACACTTAATTATAATGCTGCATCAATGGTCCAACTTTTACGTGGAAATAGAGTTGAAATTAGTACTCTCTGATATTAGAAAATAGCCGAGCGTGACAGTTCCTCAGCGTAAGATATGTCCGATCAGTTGTGTAGGAAATGACTACTCTTCTGAATACAGGAGAGAAGCATAATTCACTTTGTATTTCTTCCATTAAGAACAAATATTGAGTACTTAAAGGTGCTGCAGGTTTAAGATATAAGAGCTATGATTTGAGTGTAATTTGTTAGAAATGCTAAAGCCATCCGTCAGCTATTAGTGAGTGAAATGCTCTGTGAGAATATCTGTTCTGACCAATCAGGGCATCTCTTTCCTGATTGGTTTGGGGACTCTATCTTGTCTGTCAATCACATTTGCGTACACAGCGTCATCATCTCAATGGCGGAGAAATGTAGCGAGGGAGGGAACGGAGAGGGAGGGTGCTTATTTTGGGTTTTAATTTTCTAAATCTTTTCCTATTCTGCTCTTTTCCACGTTCAAGGCTGAACACACCTGTGCCAACATGTTATTCCACCCTTTGGCTAGTATTGTGAATGTGTGTGTCTGACTATCTTGTGGAGATAAGAAACAGTTTATTCGTTAGTTGCTAGGAGTAAGCCTGTAGCTAAACAAAATAAATGATGGGCAAACTCAGGACATTTGTACAGGTCATTTGTTTTAAATAGCTAATGATATAGTTGAAATTATTTTGTGTGGCGTATCCCTTGAGTCAAATCAAATCTAGGTTACTATAAGGAAAAGCAGGAATTATGTAGTATGTTGAGAAATGCTTCCTAATGCTTCCTGTGTGTGTGTGTGTGTGTGGGTAGGTCAATGATTTTCAATTGTTATTTTAAAGACTTTCTTTTTCTGCAAATGTTGCTCTATCTCTATTTCTCTCTCCCTTATATATAGCTGGATTGTCAAGCAAAATAAATCCATTCAGACCCATACAATTAGATTGTTCCTCTAGAGTGCCCAAAACAAAACAACACAATCCAATTTCCAGTCTACAGGCCTTGTGCGGGAATAGCAGCAGCAGCAGCAGCAGCAGACTATAAGAACTCAGACAATACAAAGACCTCGATGCTGGTCAATGGCCAGTATGTGCATGAATATCAATATCAGCTTGAAAAACTGCTACTATATCTTTCCTGTACATGACTACCCATCTCATGGCTCACTGCCATTAGTAGAATGTGTGCACAGTATTACTAGTAGTAGGCACTGATTTACATTTAGAGCTTTTATGTTTAGCTATCGTTTCTGGTATACAAAATGGATAGCTAGTGTAAGATGCTAAGTACTATTAATTGCCAGGACGTACGAACATACAATAAGTGCATAAGAGGCTTTATTTATTTTTTTTGGGGGGGGGTAGATAGAGGAGGGAGGCTATTCAGAGTCCAGGTGAACTCTGAACAAATTAGTCTTGAGTCTCTTGCGGAAGCTGGTGAGCGACTCTGCTGTCCTGACAATGGCAGGGACTTTGTTCCACCACTGCGACGCCAAAACAGAGAAGAGTTGTGCCTTACGGCTGAGTGACCTTTGCGACCTCTTAGCGGTATCAGCCGGCCAACTGAGGTAGTTTAAACGATGTATTGATCAAAACGTTATTGCTGAAACAGCAGCAAAAATAATCCATAAAAACTAAAAACAATATACAGTAGATCAATGAAATATACAAATAAAATAAACAAATGAACAATAATAAATACATCTCAGCTCTGGTACTTCCTGCCTCTTGAGGAGTTATACAGCCTGATGGACGCTTGCAAGAAAGATAGGAATCAGTTGATTTACTTAGAAATACATACACATTATCCTGCCACATATATATATATATACAGTATATATATATATATATATATATATATATATATATATATATATATATATATATATATGTATATGTATATGCATATATACATATGAAAAATGCACATTATCCTGTCTAAATTGCAGGCCATGAAGCGTTCTTCATGGGCTGCAGAGTAGAAAAAGGAGTTTGGGCTGCAGAATGGTCTCTAGCGAGTAGACCGGAGTGGAGTTAGAGAGGATTAAAGGCACTGGGGCGTTGCAGTAAATTCTGCTCTGGCTGAGGCCCCTGGCATCATCAGCATGGGACGAGGCCCCATCACACAGGGCCAGATTTTTTTTAGCTCTAACTCTCTTTGCTCCTTGACCTTTGCTCTAGCTCTTGTCATTGCAGCATTTCTCTCTGGGCCCACTAAGTATGCTCTCTCTCTCTCTCTCTCTCTCTCTCTCTCTCTCTCTCTCTCTCTCTCTCTATATATATATATATATATATGTATATGTATATATATATATATATATATATATATATATATATATATATATATATATAGATATATATATCTTTGTTTCTTTCTATTACTCTTTCCCCGTCTTTCCACTTTCTGCGTAGGAGTTTCTATTTCCAGTCTCCCTCCTCTGCTCCCATTTCTGTCAGATTGAGACTGTGCCTTTTATCTGTGTTCAGTAGGTCTTAAGCCTGTTGTCTTGGGACTTAAAGAATGCAATGGCAGTGAAGCACACACATATTTACATGGGCCAGTGTGGGTCTGGCTCAGATTACCAAATAAAGATTTAATTTTGTAAATCAATTAAGCAATTTGAGTCCATTTGTTTTCTTGGTCGCCCACATACAAAACCACCCACGTGTTTTCCCTCAGGTCAAAATTGACAGGAATTACGTTGAGGCGGTGAAAAGGGTGCTCGCCTTTAGCCTCTCATTAACCTTTGTCTGCCGCTCCCTAGACACAATGACATGCACCGCTGGGTCTATCGACCGCGGGCCTAAGCAGTTACAGAGGCTGCCGTGTGTGCTGTACGCTGCCCGCCGGAGGGTTCCGTAAATCATGTACTGTGGCCTCTGTAAGACCACTCCGGGTCAGTGATCAAGGTCAGCAGACAGGGCTGGGCTGAAAACACCAGTGGTTGTCTCCGTGTGACCAAAATCTATCAGAGTAGCGAGATCACCCACTTCAGGTTTAGGATGCACCTTACCTCTGAAATGAGCTACAGCAGAATCTCAAACTGCAATGATGCATTCCTTTGAGGGACTTTAAAATGTTGCTTGCTAATAACTTCAAACTTTACATCAAATCACACATATCAAATCAAAATTTGTAACTGTGGTATAGTTAAGTGGAATAAACCACTCTTCGGCAGTCGGAAGCAACTTCGGCTTCACCTTGGCTGCATCACCACCCCTGTCGTACATTATTTGCAAATAACGGGACAGCCTGTCGTGGTTTATTTCTTACTTATTGTTTAATTGATGTTGATCCATCTTGGTTATATACAAATGCATTACTATATGACAGTACTTGCATATGTTGTACTGTGCTATATGAACATTGTTATATATACAATGAATGTTGTATATATTGTTATATGTATGACTTTTGTTTGTTTTAAAATACATCTATCATTTACCATCACTATGAAACTTTTATATTTGGTTAGGCATTCATTCCAATCTTGGCCGAGTAACAGTATACTAGGCTATACTCTTTGTCATGTCAACAGCATGTCTCAAAGAATGTTCGATCAGTTGTTTTTATCAATAAACACGTGGGAAATAGGATAAACAAGGGACGCGATTGAAAATGATGTTCATGCCTGGGATTGCGCTGCTCAATTTCTCACAAGCTATTGAATGTGGTAGTGGGCCACACTGTTGCTCATGCGGCATCATTGAAAAATGTAAGCCCTATGTTCCCCTGTCACCTAGTATTGCCTCTCAAGAAAAAGTCCTTTGTTGTGGAATGCCCTGCCCTGAACACACTTCAGATTGCCTACTAATACCCAACAACAACTTCTCTAAAACTGCAGGGGAAACAATACCCCGACATCAATCTCTACTACTACTACTTCTTTACCTACACATTTCCTCAACTCAGTGCTCTGTGGAAAGCCTTTTTTTTTAGGAAAAGTAATTTAAAACTAAATTATCCCTACACACCGAGCCCAATGTTGCGGATACACTGCTGATTGCATTTTTCCCTGCAGAAAAACAAAACGTGAAATACAATAGGCTACATTCTACGTCTTTGATTTTTGTCTCATCAAACTCAGCTCTTTTGTGAAGGTTCAAGCTACTTCACTCACTCACTTCTTCGTATGGTGATCTCTTGCACCAATTACCTCTTAGCCAATCAGATGTCCCCATCCCTCTAGGAAGCAATTATTATCCTGATTAGCACTAATGCGTGCCTTTCTTTTATGTCTCATTGAACATTCTGTGTTCACCCTCTCCCATGAGCATAAACTGTATGAGGGATATTCAGTATGAATACTGCATAAACTGAGCATATAACTCAATTAGTTATGTGACCATCTTATTTCTGCATTCTGCCATGTTACTGCCATGTGAAATTGGCCCACAAAAAATGTGATTGGTTGGTGATCATAAAGGACTGACAATCATCTCAAGTATTCTATTGGTTGCCAAGGCTACATTTGTTAGTATTCAGTCTGTAAATGAGTTGAACAAAAAAACAGCTTAGATTTATTTGTACATCTTTCAAGGCCATTGTGCTATGCCCTTCCGGAAATATGATGGTGATATTAAAAATACAAAATACAGAAAATAGAGCAACTAATAGATCTAATAGATCAACTTTGCAAGCTTCAGTGTGTTGGAAGAACACTTTGCTATGCATTACAGATAACATGATCTATTATGCATTACTCAAAACCTTTTTGCAGGTATTTTGCTGCAAACAAAATCTGCCCATTTTGAGTGGCCAGACCAGCTGGTATCATTTGACACTAAGAAATACAAAATCAAACGCTCAAAGTACATGCCAACCCATAGCACAATGCACTAGAAACCTTTGAATGTTTGTATAATAAATCAGATCTTATTAGTCACAAAATAATAGGTTAAGGGCAAATACAATATTGATATGTATTCATACATTGTATTGGTATTTTTGAGCATCCCATTACATTTCAATATTTAATGTGGCTAATGTTTACACGCACAATCACCACAAACCTTTCCAATGTAATCGGTATAAAAGCTTCCCTATGAATTCATATTGTTTCATTGTGTTTTTCTTCAGAACATATTCGGCTACCTGGAGGTTTTGATATGATTTCCATGCTAATCCTTCTATCCTCAGGGTGGGATAACAAAAGCCAGACAGAATTGTCACACACCCAAAATATCCCTTAAACCTCTGTCTGGTTGGTTAATTAGCTATGTAATAATACATGGGCGTAGCTAGTTCTGGCGGGACAATCTAGTCGCTAAAGCGTCCAATCAAATGCACGTACACTGATAGGCGTACACTGATACACCTTCCATCTCACACACACACTCTCTGGGAAGTGAAGTGCTGAGCTGGTTCCACCACCACCACCCCAGCCTCCACCTGCTGTGGTTCTGCTCTGTATTGTATGTAACCTAAACAATGGGTTGAGATATCTGTGTGCAAGCCTGATTCTTGAGGTTTGGCTATGCGACAGTTGCGTACTAATGACTGTCTATGTAACGTAATGATAGTGATTACCGTAATGACATCGTACTGATGAGCTTTGGCCATATGTCCACATTGGTCTTGCATTTCAAAGTAGTATCTTTTGGATGTGCCTTGTTAGGAGTCTAGCCTAGCCCACTTTTTTTAAATAGAGGAACTAAATCCTTTTTGGACGGTTTTTGGTGAATATTAAAACATTAGCTGGTTATGAAATATACATACACTGTATTAAAGTTACATCAAACACACCAGCGCCTCCCTGAAGGAAGCCCAGAGTTTTGCTTGATCAGAAGAGCAGAAATAATAACGAGAGCGCCAAAGGATCTCCGGAGAGCTGGAGGAGGCGGAGTTGTGTCAAACTCATCAAACTCAAACAATTATCTCTGCGGCGTCTTTGAATCAGTGCTGGATGATTTCATGGCCAATTCACCATGATGTCATCGGTTTAAGTGTGCCCATGATATACTGTAAGCATGGTCTCACTCACTGTTATGTAAAAAGACAATAAAAGTGCCATTTCAATGTATGGGAGAAGCTTGTATGTAACAATTGCCATATCTCTCAAAGTGGGTTAAGGAACCTAAAGGGAGAGAGTTGAACAGCATGTCAAGCATTGTTGCCAACTGAATTGACTTATTGTTGCCAACTGCACTGAGATAAGGCCAGCCCTTATCGATGTTCTGCTTCAATGGAACCATCCAAAGTGAAAATGCTTAACACAAATGTTTTAGGGCGGCACATACGATTGTTGAATCAATTGTAAGGATGGATTCTGGCTGAACAAAGCAACAGACCGACTCTGTGACTTGATTTTTGTTTCCTCTGGACAACAAAAGAAGCTATACTACTGTCACCAAAGGTATGCATCGATCTGCTGCATGCTAGATTAGAATACTTGTATACAAGAGAACAGCATTGTGGCTTTTGTTAATTTAATTAATGTCTACAGGCCAAAATAACCAAGTACATCTACATCTAAACCTAAAATGATGTTAGGCATTTTTCAAGACATTTTTTCAACTGGGGGCGTCCAGGGCGCTCCGCCAAAAAAGCGAGGTGCTCCCGCCAAAAAACGCTAAGCAGCTCAAAAAAAGCGAGCAAACGCATTGGTAACAATTACAAAATAGCCGCCCCAAGCTGTTAAAATGAGTTTGGTGTGATCAAGGCCTTAATGACACCGTCGGCGCTTAGATTGGTTCCCTTAGCTTCCCTATAAGCCTCGCTTTCACTATGCAGCTCTGTCCGCCACCGGGTACGATCTCCCGGGAAAAATGGCACAAAGAAAACGCGTCAACCATTGCGCGTGCAACCAAACCAGGAGGAATAGTGCTTTTGTTTACCCGGTAGCTATCGCTAGCTATAGCTTAGCTATCCCCAGTAGTGGAAATGGCGGACGGTGGAACAACCGAAGTAAAGCCAATCTGATGACACAACTCATATCTGTGTACGCTACGTTTTTGCATTGAGTATACTACCTGAATAAACCGCATGTCGCGACTCACCAGGCGATCCAGTCAGGCTACCAACCCAGTTCGCTTTTCTCAACACATACTAAAGAATTTGTATCTGCTTTCATTTCTCCATTATTGACTAAATGAATGAATAAACTCGGTAACGGTTTTCCTCCTAATGTTTTCTTCTACTCCCCCCCGCCACCCTGACGCCAACTCCTGCTGCTGATACTTGTTTGTGCGAAAGCAATACTCAAACTATGGAATTACTATGCAATGCACATCATTACAATAGCCTTTGCCTGTTCCCAAATAAAATAATGCCGATTTCACTTTACCTCCTCAGTGAAGATGCTTCTTTCTTTATTATTTCCAAAGTGTTGATCGTTTTTTTCGCTGAGATTTCCAAACAGATGTGCGTCTTGTGTTGTTTGTGGTTGCTAGGCTCTGAGGAAACGGAAAGTGATCCAGGTTGTCTCATATTATTTTTGCGTCAGCGGCGCAAAAATAATACCACTTTGAAACACTTGGGTGGGAAAAGTTGAAAAGTTGTCTGAAGCCCCTTTAAGCTGGCCTGCTCCTTATGATGACCTTATGATGAACAAAACAGTAGCAGTTAAATAAAGTATTTAGTGTAAATCTCAACTTAAACAATGTAATCAAATCAAAAAACTTAAGCTTATTGAACGTTTCTGAGACCGACGTCTTCCACAACACTAATCGGCCTGCAGGCTGTTCCACTTCGCTATAGCATTCGTTAGCTTCTCTTGTCTTTATCTCTACTTCTCCCACACGCTGTATCTCATAGACGTCTTATATCATATACATGATATAAGATGTCTATGCTGTATCTAACAGAGTCTAAGCCTCGCTCCACTGTTGTTTCCTTGAATGGTTTGCTGGTATCAACTGAGTGCAATGCATTTAGGTGGTATTTCCGGTGATAAGAAAATTCAACTTTGCAGTGGTTACAAATAACTTTGGCTCTGTCGACTGCGCCGTCTGGAAGAACTTTAAAATAAAAACGCCCATGTAAAAGTTCTGCACCCTTCTCCATGTTTGTTTCTCCCGGTTTATCTGCCAATTCTTTTCTGTTTCCAGTGAGCCCCGCAGCAGTAAGCAACATACTGGACTTTTAAATAAATGAATAAATAAAAGCCAGGGAGCAACAGACTTTTACAATAATAAAATAAATAATAAAAACTGTGTTAATGCGAGATAAAATAATTGTCGGCGATAATGAATTCATTAGTTAATGTGATAATACCGCATTAACTTGCCCAGCCCTAAATATAATATAACAACTGTTGGGATTCCCATCAGGGAAACCAATAGGTGCTCAGTTTCTGTACGCATAATTGACAAAGGAACTTAATTGATGACGAGTGTGCCATTAGGTGAGGGAGGCGGTCACACCTCTGGTCTGCCAAGCCCCTGTCACTTCCTGTTCCAGGTTTAATGGGTCCTTTGGGTAAAAGAAAAAGCTCCAGCTTCTTTAGATAGACTAACAAGGCCTGAATTCTTCCTTTTTTTCTTCTGTCAGGAAACTACAAAGGCTGGAAGGAATTGTACACCTTTGCTAAGAGTAATGCAGCAGATGAATAAATCAAGCTAAGGGGTGAATTTCTCAGTTGAACGTGAATCTTAAGTGTTAAAAAGTATACTGATATTGCAGTAATTAGAGTCTAGAGAGCATAATATATAAAGGACCAGCAGCACGCATCTTGGAAAGACAATTTTTATAATTGATCCATGCCAACACTGCCTGATTGTTTTCAAGTGATTTTAGTGTTGCTTGTATTTGTGGAAAATTAACTTTTGTGGCTTATGTGCACCATCCCCCTTTGAACTCCACACCCCTTGAAAAGGAAATTAAAACCTTGGCTTCATGAGGAACGCAGGACTCAAAGGACAAGGACAAAAAGAAGATACAAAAGGTACTAGTGTGCACACAGCTCTGTTTGCTTCCTTTGCCCTAAATATGTGCTTTGGGATAATTTTCTAGTTCTTCATTGACTTTTTGTAATATCCTACCTAACATCCTACATTAGCTAAAGAAAGAGTGGAGTACAGTCTATCCTTTCAACTGGCCACTGCACCATTTCCCCTGCAGAAAATTATTAGCAAAAATCTAAAAGATGACTGTGAACGTGGTGAATTTGGTAGTCCAGAGGTCTGGTATGTCTTCCAGTTTGAAATCCATTATAGCATTTCGATTTTGAATTATTGGATTGGACACGGCAAAATGCCACAAAAATGTATCCTTTTCATTGGCAACGATGCCAAGTTGGGGCTGTTCCTCATCGACAACCCAGATTAAAAGCCCTAATAGACCCTTAAGAGGTGGCATGTCATGTTTGCCCTATGATGACTACTCTGTATGCTCTAATTTACAGGTGTTTTCTTTCAAATAACACCACCTAACAAAGCAGCAGGTTTTCCTCCTTTTTATACACACGTGTGTATGCCCGTGTGTAGGTATGCATGCATGTATGTGTATACAATATCCAATATTCCTTTTCCATTTTCATCACATGTATTCTTCCGTTCACACTGTGTATCCAGACCCCCCCCACCCCACCGGCTGCCTGCTGCCAGCGGGAGACAGATTGATCTCAGGGCCTTCTGGCTCTTGCAAGTGTATTCACCTGGTAATTGAGCTCAGCTGGGCTCCCAGGAGGAACACTGATTTCCACAGACGCTCTTCTTTCTCTCCATCTACATCGCATCTCGTCTCTCCACCTGCTCGAGCCCCACGTGTGCATGCACACGCACGCACGCACACACACACACACACACACACACACACACACACACACACACACACACACACACACACACACACACACACACACACACACAAATAGCCAGTGTGATCCTGACTGTCAGCTTGGGATAGATTTTGCCTACAGGAACACCTAGCTCATTTGTCAGCCAAACACAATCAAGCTAAGTATTAACAGGAACTAATGTCAACAAAAACAACACTCTGACCAAGGAACTGGGAGAGGAGGTTATGCATGAGCAATAGATACTACTAATACTAATGATATCCTCACAGTCAAACTTCCTTAGAGTCTAGAACAAAATGTCATATTTCCTTTTCATGTCTCAGAGCAGATTTTGTACTCTAGTTCAAATATGTCACAGAAGTATCTTGTAGTATCGAGGTGGTGTTTGCATGTAAGCAGCCC
This sequence comes from Merluccius polli, assembly GCA_030340625.1. Lineage (NCBI taxonomy): Eukaryota > Metazoa > Chordata > Actinopteri > Gadiformes > Merlucciidae > Merluccius > Merluccius polli. The sequence goes on from JAOPHQ010005121.1 coordinate 214,452, forward strand.
TATAGGGATGTTCCATTATAGGCTTTCACAGACGATACATGGGACATGCCTGACAAGCCTGTGCATCATGCCATTAAAAACCATGTATTAATGGACTAGTGGCTCTTTGACTCTTCAAAGAGAGTCAAAGAAAAAAAGTGACTGTAAACTGAACACATGTCGAATATACTGTACATCTGATGCGGTAGGAAAAAAAAGGTTTTTTTTGTTTATTGTTAATCATTAATCCCACCATGCTGATAGCACAAGTGTGAGGTTTCGTTGTTTTTAAAAAACATCTTTTTATGCTAAGGGTCGAGTATCTCTGTCCTTGGAGGCGTTCGTATGAAGAGACTGACAGCACAATTAATTAGAGATGGAGCTACAATCAACACAAAAGAAAGAGGAAATACACACACACACAAACACTGACAGAGGGAGAGAGAGAGAGAGTGATGGACTGACTTGAGAGACGAGCGGACTAGACAGATAAAGATAGAGAACTATAGGCTCTCGCAACATGTACCCTTCGAACTGACAACAACAACAGCCCTCAATAAGGAAAACAAACTGAATACTGACATAGCAGACATGGCCATGACTTCCCAATGTATAAGCTATATCATGTCCGATCTTGTACTATTCACTATAGTTCTGGAGGCCTTTTTACTTTAAAGTGGCAATCTCCAAGATTTCCGTTTTGTTCTCTTGGGTGACACCTACGGCAATAAGCGGTAATTGCAGGTGTGTCGTCAATTCGTAACATTCATGATACTGCAAATGCAAGAGCTTTTATCAGTGGGCCATAGGCTCAATCACCATCGTGTTACCTCATTTGGGGATAGATAGTGACTTACCAGACATTCATTTAGATGAAAATCTTCGACATTATTACTCAGCCTACATAGCCATCCTGCTATTATAGTTCTTACCCCACCATTATAAATGTTTGTTAACTAGCGTTCTTCCGTTATAATATGCATGCACTGCACTGTATGGCAATATATGAATACAACTTAATGTGTAATTAAGCAGACTCTACTGCGAACCGTGACCTGAAAAAGCCCCCGAAAAGTAGAGTTGGCAACATGCTCGGGTGTAGCAGCTCTGCGGTGGACCCTCCCTCAGGAGCCTGCCGTGCCGATTCCATTAAACGCTCTCTACTCGGAGCAAATCATGGCTGGCAATATCCGCCCACAAATGTCACCGCATCACTGACATATATTCTAAGTATCCCCCCAGGAAAACAAAGACGAGTGGTGGCTTCGGAGGGGGAAGACGTCGCGGCTGAAAGCAAGGCCTCTGCGAGAGAAAATACACGTCAAATTCAAGAACTAAGTTGTCGTGCGTCTCCAAATTTTGCTCTTGAATCGTTGGAAATTTACAGCGCTTACAAAAGTAAATAGCAGTTCCTTGGGACCATACAATAAAAACAGACAAATAGAAAACGCAACAGAGGACATAAAAGGGAGCTCAAATCCATAGCATGACACCATAAAAAGACACAGGCATATGGGATTATTACAATAAGAATATTGCTGGGAACGAAGGAATCACAAATCATTGCGTGGCATTGCATGGCATTCAGTACGAAAATGTGTGATATGTATAATTAATGTTGGCTTTTACTTGATATATCCACCACACACACACACAAACAAAATATGTATTTTGTGCATTTACACAAAAACAATGGACAGAGAGAGACATACAGGTCTACTTACAAAGTGAACTGATTGTTGTTTTGCATTAAGTAGGTATGTATTGACAACATCTAAAATATATCAGCAAGTATTGCCAGCAAGGAAGTATTTGTGCACCTTTCACATGCAGTCACCTCTGATTTTTGTGTTGTTTTTCTCCTCTCTGTCCCTCAAAGCCATTTAAGATTCTCCACACCAAGCCTTATATCTGTGCCTGTAGCAGCAGTATCTGGTTTAAAGTGCTTGTTAGATTTCCCCCACCATGCCTGGACATCAATTCTGTTTAAGGACGACATTGAGAACCTTGGGAAGAAGAAACACTGGAGCTGACTGAGGAATAACTGAAACCAGGGTACTTCTCAAAGAGCCAATAGGTCCTGTTGAGTTATATTTTTGGTTTTCAGAGCAACGTATTGCATTGTTTTCATTACAGGCAGAACATATGGCTAAAAAAAGTTAATGTGTGTAAAAGTGTTCTGGAGAAAAGTGTTGAAGATACGATGTATACAAATAAATAACTAAAATACCAAGATTAAAAAAAATGATAATATGCAATAATATGCAGCTTTCAATGTCCCAAAGTGATCCACATTACAAGAGGAAATGAAAACAATAAAACAGGCTGAATGCTACAGGCATGATATGAAAAAAACAAAGATTAAACACAAATAAAGGAATGCTTTTTTTAAAATTTCCTTTACTCTGATGAGAGAGGAATTGTGTTAACTACATTGTGTCTAGCACATTCTAGACTATATATTATAGTCCACAGAGACACTGTACAGAACAGGAGACCTTGGATGCTTTCCAGTGGCAGAACTCATGGCACACAACCACAGTGTGTGTGGGAGGAGATCTTGAACAAACATGTCCACAGATGTCAATCTATTGAAAAAGGCTGTCATAGGGCTGCCTCTGCCACCTCGTTCATTTTCATGTGATTTCTATGGCTAATAGCCAGCGGTACCACACAGCAAGGAGAGGACATGTTCTTAAATGACTGAAATTACACTCACACAGGTTGGTATTAGACCAGAAAGGCCTTGCTTGCCTAATTCCCCCCCCCTTCCATACAATAACAATTTAGTCTGTAAAAAATGACTTGGCATGGCAGACCTGGCAGATTTCTGAAGGGATTCAAATTACTATAGTAATACATGAATGCATGACTCAGAGGGACTCAAAAGTCCCTCTGAATATCTAATATTGCATTATCTAATATTGACGCAATAGGTATGTTGTGCTCCACGCTGTGCTATATATTACTCCATTACTGGCCGCGTGGAGAGATTCAAATTAGGCAAAGCTTCAAGCTGTTTTCTGGATATAAAATTTGTATAGACTAATAAGGAACACAACAAAACAAATCCTTGGAATATGATGCGATTAACGGTTTTCTATTAAGATATGTCTTAAAGGGATAGTTGGGATTTTTTGAAGTGAGGACGTATGAGCTACTTATCTAGAGTCAGTGTATTACCTACAGTAGAAGCTATACCAGCACAGACACTAAGCAATGTACTGCTGTGAACGGGGCCAGCAGCAAAACATATTTTAGCCGCCTAAAAAAAAGCCTCCTATTTTGGCCCACCTAAAAAAAAGCAGAACAAAATCAGTTTAAGTGTACGCTATATAAGTAATATTTCCACCGCTTTACCTTGCTGTCAGACAGCCATTTCCTTTGGCACTACATTTCTCAACCGTAGAACTTGGTTATTCCTATGCATAAGCGGCACTCTCTCTCAACAGCACTTTCTTCCTAAACAGCTGTCTGACGGCAAGGTAAACTACCTCTAGGTGCAAGGAGAATGTATACAAAGTGTGCTCAATTAATTAATAATAAAGTAAAGAAGGTTATATAATTTGTGATGTTATTGTTAGGATACATTTTTCCAAGAGGGACAGCATGGGATATGAAGCTAGAACCTGGTTCATGGGGAGGGACGTCTCAGATGAAGGGAGTGTCTGGCTCTAAATGTTATTAAAATGCATTCTGGTATCGATCCTCAAATTGGCAGGAAGCCATTGCAAAGAAGAGGCTCAAACAGAGGAGATATGGTCACATTTTCACTCAGTTATTTTATTGAAAGAACAAATATTACATCAAGTTTCTAGCTTGAGGAGAGATTTTAATAATGCTACAATATGAAATCGGTAAATTTCAATGAATTTGTTGACAGGGAAATAAGTGCTAGAAAGATTATGGAAATAATGCTAGAAAGATTATGGAAATAAGTGCTGGAAAGTCTGTATTGTGAGTGACCCAAAAATGCTAATTGAAGTTCCATTGAGTGCTTGATAGCACTCAATGGTTGATGGTTGATAGCACTCAATTGATAGGATGTAAATGTGTATTTTTCTTCTCCACCATTGAATACTCAAAATAATACAGTAGAGGAATACAATAGCACTGAGCATTTATAATTTGCCATTTCAATGTCATTCACCAACAGATGAAAATTAACCTACTCAGAATGCAGAGAAAAGAAGATCGGTAAAGGTCAATGCATAGAGCACAAATAACTGCAATAAGATGCTGAGACATTTGGAAAGGTCATAAACACACATCATGTTTAACATTGTGTAAAACATTGTATGGGTGAATCCAGTTTTGCTTTTGTGGCATTTCACTGTATCTAATATCAGCAAAATTAAGTATCAATAATTATAATCACCGGCTTCAAATTTAAAACAACACAAATGCTGCAAACACACGTATTATATGTTTAAATGTATGTAGCACACACGTTTAAGAACTACAGTGAGATAGCCATAAGGAGAGAGAGAGAGAGAGAGAGAGAGAGAGAGAGAGAGAGATGGGGAGAGAGACCACAAATATAGCACAACAAATATAAATTATTTCTAGCTACGATCATCCTGTACAAAAAAATTATACCTACCTCCGCCTAAACATCAGCACCTTGTGTGAGACAAGGTAAGAAGGGTTTTTTATGCCATCAAAAGGAACATCAAGTTGGACATCCCAATTCAAATCTGGCTCAAAATATTGGACTCCGTTATAGAGCCCAATTCCCTTTATGGTTATAAGGTTTGGGATCCACTTGCCAACCAAGAGTTTACAAAATGGGACAAACACCAAATTGAGACTCTGCAAAGCCATTCTCCACATCCAACAGAAAACAACAAATAATGCATACAGAATTAGGACGATAACCACTAATTATCGAAGTTCAAAAGACAGCATTTAAATTGTATAATCACCTAAAAGGAAGAGACCCCCACACGCTCCATAACAAAGCCCTCACCTACAGAGTGACTCTAGAGAGATGCCCCCTCAGCCAGCTGGTTCCGGGACACTGTTCACAAACACAAGCAAAGCCACCAGACATAAACCTTGTTAGACGAAGCAAAATTATAAGAAAAACCAAAAGAAAACTATATGACACATTGGAAAGAATCAACCTGAAACCAGAGCAAATTGGAATGCTATTCAGCCCTGAACAGACAATACACACTGGCTGAAAACCTGAGCACTGTGTCTGATCTAAAACGAAGGAAATCCTTGACTATGTACAGACCTCAGTGAGCACAGTCTCGTCGTTGAGCGAGGCCGCCACAGGCAGACCTGGCTACTAAGAGAAGGCGGACTGTGCACCCATTGCACACAAAATGAGGTGGAAACTTTAACTACCTGCCAACTGTACCAAGACATCAGAGACATATACTTCCCACAGATTACAAACACCCAAAAAGATTTTGAAAACATGACTTATAACAAAAAACATCCATATCTGCTGGGTGCAGCAATGTGCAAACACAGCAGCAAGATTTGTGAGCTGGATGAGGAAAAGGACATCGAAACAAATACAATCACTGTAAAGACTGTCAATCATTTGTGTATTCCTGCACCGTGCTGATCTCTCTACATAGACATACTGTACATAAAACCAAACAGATATCTTTAAATACATAGAGACAGAGAGAGAGAGAGACAGCTCTGAGTGAAGTGAGATGCATCAGACACAGTGAGGAGTGATACAAGGGGGGGGGGGGGGGGGGGGGGGGGGGTCATCATCTTGTTTCAGCCTCTGCAGACTGCTCTCTTGACCAGGTTAAATTGGCCAATCAGAGGAGGGGATGGGATGACCTCCACAGCCCTGGTTTAGGTGCCTTGGTGATTGGCAGGCACAGGAGTAATTGAATGTCGCAATAGTTGACAGCCCTTTTGACAACTTGAAAAGACACCTGCTGGTGAGACATGACTTGATATGAGATTTTCTAAGAGTGAAAAGAGCAGAGGGGCTCGTCGTGGCGAATCAAACAATCCTTGTCTCGTTGCCGTCAGCCAGTCTAGCCGCAAGCTGTTGTTACATCTGTACAATAACATGCTATACATTTACATACAATTGAATAATATTTATTTAAATAATTTCTTTAAGACTCTAAATTGAATTAGTTACTTGAGAAATAATAAGACAACAACAGGTAATTGGACCCAGAGGCTGCTAACCAAGAGTGATTGGTTGTGTATTATATATTCTGATTAGTGGCGCTCTGCAGAAAAAGAAAAAAAAACCTTTGGCAGTTTGGTCTGCAGAATATACATTTGTGTTTTGACACCATAACTAGGGGAAAAAAGAACCTGCAATGATCTCAGAAAAGCAATTGTTGGCGCCCATCAATCTGCACCGGGTTGTAAGGCAATTTCCCAGGCAAACAGTTTGAAGTCCATCATTCTACGGTAAGAAAGATATTTACACATGGAAAATATCCAAGACCATAATCTTCCTGGGAGTGGGCGCCTCCCAGGAAGCAAAGATCCGACGGCATGATACCACACCACTCTGTTGCTATTTGCACGTACGTCCTGCTATTTGTATCAGGATCTAGAACAGTGGTTCTCAAATTATTTTTTACCAATGTCTAAGATATGTTCACCAGCACAAAGCATTTTGTGGAGGAAAAAGAATGTAAATTAATATAAACAATGTATGTGTATTGTATTTGATGTAAACATGAACAATACTGGTGGTATACTGAGGAACATGGGCTTGTGTTGCACTTTTCCCATTTTTGTTATTTATTAGAAAGATTTAATAAACATATGTTAGTATACAGATAGCCTTCTTAATTGTATTTGGGTTGATTCAACACATTTTCTAAAGGAGGAATTATTTTACGATAGTTCAAATACCAATATTAAAACAACAAAAAAATACACATATTAGACATTTTCCTTCAAAGTAGTAGCCTTGGGTGTATACGTACCCCCATTTCAGAAACACTATCTATACCATCAGAAACAATTAATAATAGTTCACATTCATAATTTGTTATCACTATTATCCCCCTTATGAATGAAGCCATAGAATAAAATGACAATCGATTATGTATTTATTCATTGTTTTGTTGCACCAGTGAAAATACTTGTCATAACGATGTAGCCCCAAGGCACTATCCAGAATTACAAGTATCCCTGTCAACACCACAACTCCACACTGAATTGAATGTGCCCAGCAGGACTCCCTGGGAAGGATTCTGGTTAACATCCAAGTGGATTAGCCTGGGTAAATTGAGATGATGATTTAATGAGAGAAGGTTCGACATAAGCTTTGTGACTTGAGTACTGCTCAGTGAAGCAGAAATCCCAGCACTACCATGTACAGAGGTAAAAAACGGGAGTTATTAGGATGGGGGACTGAAAGATACACATTTGCTAATGCCAGCATGATTAATTGCCTTATTTCCCTAATTGACATCAAAAAACATGCAAATTCATGTAAACCGCTGTGTTTTGTTTTCCTTAATTGCACCTCACCTTTGCTTGAGCTCTTTTTTTAAATTTAGAGACCCTTTATATTTAGTATGGAATTTAATTGTTGTCAGTGTGACATGAATCTCACTTAATCACTCTGGCGGCTTTGTGCTTCCCTCATACTTTTACATGCGTGCTTGCGCAACTTGGCAGTCATTTCCGTGCTCTGTCAACACAACCATGGCTGTCATATAAGCTCTGCAGTGTAGGACTTTGAATCAATACAGTAGACAGGAATTCATGCTGTTCTGCGCCACCTCTAAAACTTCACTTCTCGTATGGTCAGACTAGGCCATCAAAATCACACCATGTTATCCACTTTACTTACTGTATGCAAAGCTCCATGCAAAACCCACTTGTGTGCACCATGTGGCTTAATGTTCTATTGGAGCAGTATTACATATTATGAATATACTGTATTAAAGTATAGATGCAAACACTTGATATTTACATAGTATACTATACATAACCATGTATTGTTCAATAGGATCTGGTGATCTGTGTTCTGCATTGAAGTGTATGTGTGTATGTATGCATGTGTGTGTGTGTGTGTATATGGATGTGTATGTGTGTGAATGTATGTATGCATGTATGTATTTATGCATGTATGTGTGTATGCATGCATGCATGCATGCATGAATGTATGCATGTATGTGTGTATGCATGTATGTATGTGTGTATGCATGTACCGGTATGTATGTGTGTATGTATGTATCAATATACCAGCATGTAGGTGTATGCCCTCCTTTATATCCTAGCTTACATCCATTAACAATTCCTCTCTAATTAGTGCCTCACGTGCACAGAAAAGCACACGTGCACACATCAGTCTTGAGCGGTGCTGAAGGGTACCTGCCCCACTTACTCCTGGGTCCGGGCGCATGCACGCAGCACTTTAGCAGACAGAACAGGGAGAGGTCAGGCTGATGCAATCCCAAACGAGAGGCTGCGGGCGGCGCAACGCAGCGAGCCATATTCCACAGCCCCCACGATCGTAATGGGCATGGCTTCCTAAAACTCCTTTAGTGTTTGTTTTCACGGCCGCTTCAAAGGAGGCCTGCGTGAGGAGGACCGCTTTTTAATGCTGACGTGTCGACAGTGCCGCAACTCTGGAAACTCTCCTCCTCTGATGAAAGAGCAGAGAGTGGTGAGCTTGGACTCTGTTTTGAACATAGTGTGGCTGAACTATGCTCATAGGCTGCCATCGTCGGGATATATATTATATATTTATCATCATCAGTACGTCCAAGACCTTGCTCTGTCTCCCCTCGTTCCTTTGAATTATTCTTACAAGCAGACCTTGGTTGGATAACCAACGGTTGGATAATTGCCATCCCCTGGCCTGCATGTAATCACCTTACACTATGAGTCTTTCCATTTTGTTTATTGCTAGAGGATACCTTCTTCTTTCCACTGTTTCCTTTTAATTACTCAGAAAGCTTTGTTTTTCCTCCATGTTGTTTGACGACTGGCCGTGGCCATGGGTGGACACGGTGGCCGCTTGACTATGCGGGATAGTCAAGTTGTGGAGGTAGCAATAACAGAGCCAATGACGCTGTTAGCCATAGCCAAAACAAAGCAGTTCTCTGTACGCTTAATACATGGTGCCTTCATTGGACCCTGGCGAGCAAAGGGGCATGAAAGATTTAATTGCGGCACATTTAACAATGGAAGAGTGACTAGCTTACAACTTTTCTCAGAGTTTGGTGAATGAATTTGCCTACATTCAACACTGTCGACGTTGCATGAAATGTGGAGCTTCACTCTCAAACAAAGAGATTGAAATTTGACAAAGGTCACAAATACTGTTTATTGATTAGTAAAGGTTCATAAAATGACAAGAGTTTGAATTTGATTTTTGCAAGCTTTCTTTTAATGATATTAAACAGAGCATGTGCTTGTTCTGCCATGTTATTTGTAGTAATATAATCTAATACATCATAGCTTCAAACAGTGTTGCACAGGAGATGGTTGTGTGTGTGCAAGCTTAATGCTACAGACCTTAAAATAAGTAAAAACAGAGCATATTTCACCCACATACAAGTGGGGCCGAGTGATGGTAAAGGTAAAACATTTTTTTATACTGGAAACATTTTATATTTGGATGTGTTGAATATGATAGAACATTGGATACCTCTTGTATTTATAAATGGGAAATGGTAGGCCTATTACTACACATAACAGGGCAGCACAAATAAATGCTCACTTATTAAAGGTTGAGAATGGTAGAAAAGAGAAGGCTTAAATCACATTCAGACTCCTGTCATTTTTTAACTTTCATAATTAATAAACAGTATTTTATCTTTTGTCCAATTTCGATCTCTTTGTTGTCACGGTCCACATTTCGCACGTCGATAGTGATGAATGTAGGCCAATTTATTTACCAAACTAGTAGGCTACAGTCACTCTTCCATTGTTAAATGTGCCGCAATTCAATCCTTTATGCCCCTTTGCTTGACTTCCGGTATTCAATATGGCCGCTGTGAAAGAGGCCTATTGGAGCGTAAATGGGCGCCCACTCCCAGGAACATTGGCATGGTCGTGGATATTTTCCATGTGTAAATAATCTTTCTCGCCGTAGAATGATGGACTTCAAACTGTTTGCCTGGGAAATTGCCTTACAAACCAGTGCAGTTTGATGGGTGCCAACAATTGCTTTTCTGAGATCATTGCAGGTTCTTTTTACCCCTAGTTATGGTGTCAAAACACAAATGTATATTCAGTTTTTCTACAAAGCGCCACTAATCAGAATATATAATACACAACCAATCACTCTTGGTTAGCAGCCTCTGGGTCCAATTACCTGTTGTTGTCTTATTATTTCTCAAGTAACTAATTCAATTTAGAGTCTTAAAGAAATTATTTAAATAAATATTATTCAATTGTATGTAAATGTATAGCATGTTATTGTACAGATGTAACAACAGCTTGCGGCTAGACTGGCTGACGGCAACGAGACAAGGATTGTTTGATTCGCCACGACGAGCCCCTCTGCTCTTTTCACTCTTAGAAAATCTCATATCAAGTCATGTCTCACCAGCAGGTGTCTTTTCAAGTTGTCAAAAGGGCTGTCAACTATTGTGACATTCAATTACTCCTGTGCCTGCCAATCACCAAGGCACCTAAACCAGGGCTGTGGAGGTCATCCCATCCCCTCCTCTGATTGGCCAATTTAACCTGGTCAAGAGAGCAGTCTGCAGAGGCTGAAAAAAGATGATGAGCACATCTGACAGGGAATGCTAGGCATGCCCCCCCCTTACTGTCTGATGCATTTCCCTTCACTCAGAGCTCTCTCTCTCTCTCTCTCTCTCTCTCTCTCAGGGTTAGGGTTACCCTAAGAATGCAGAATTCTGCATTCTGTTTCCTCACCCAGCTAGCATTTCGAACCAAGATGGCCGCTAGGTGAATAAAGCCTATACAAAAAGAGAGTGAAATAAGCTGGAAGGAGCATTTCAACTGTAATGCTTCATCCATTTGATGTCACTGAGGTAGCGAATGCATATACATAATATATGTCCAGAACATATTTCCTTTACTCCTTATTGTGTTTGTTGTATGTACTGCTTGTAGGACGTGTAACGTACCAACCCTCAACCCTCTATTAGCTGTATGCTAGTCTCACAAATTAGACTAGATTAATATCTAAGTCTGACAGCAGACTAGCTCATATCTGGGTGAATCGGGCATTTCACTTTTTTTCGCTTCATATTTTTTTCCGACCAATCATGTTACTGGAGGCGGTGCGTAATTGGCTAACAGCGAACACAAACTTGGCCAGCACTAGTAAACTGTAAAAAAGTGTCTGTAAAGGTTTCAAATCAACACCGTGTAAACTGGCCACTGTAGAAATACACACATCCTCTTCTGAAAGCTTCATCCACTCACGTGAATCAGTTTCTCATCGGTAGAATATCTCCATAACGAAACAGGAAACAAGGCATAACTCCGCCCCTTTCAGTTGTTGGTTTCCGGCCCAGGCTCTGTGCCGCCTCCCCACAGAAGCACTGCTTAGTACAGTAGGCAGTGTTGGGCAGCGTCACAACGCTATTAGTTTAACTACATTTCTCTGTACCGTGGTTGTAGCGTCGCTGTTTTCTGAATCAAATAGCTTTTCAGTAGCAAAGATCTTTTATTGATCAAGTGTTGGGAAAATCAACATTTTCCCAAGCATTTCTGACGCTCAAGCCTGCGGAGCTTTCTGCTGCGGTCTGAAATAAAACTGCTAAGGATCAGTAAGCGGCACCACGCCGACCACCATACATGGACCTGGATGTGTAGCCGATAAAAGCACTTCCGTATGACGGGGACATTATGTACCAATCCTTGGGCTGATGCCTGCCACGTGTCTGTTACAGGGGAATACTGATACGTGATGTGAGCTTGAGGGTAACACTTTACTTGAAGGCGGGTGAATAAGACTGTCATGATGCTGTCATAATCATGACATGACACCTGTCATGACACTTTATGAATGCTTATGACAGTCGTCATTAAGTGTCATTCAGTAATTCGGAATCTTCAGAATTGACGAGGCATTTTGTTGGTTCTTTTTACTGCTTTATGTACGTTTTTTACATTATCTTTTTGGTTGGAAATAGGTTGAGAGATAACTGGCACAGAGGACACCAGATTAGATATGCAAAAACATTAATTTTCCCATTATTTTCCCCACTGACGCCTCCCATAGTGCTCGGGGTGGAGCCGGGTGGAGCGCAGGTAACGTACCAGCACTGTCCATGGTGCTGAATCCTCAAATGACACTTAATGACGACTGTCATAAGCATTCATAAAGTGTCATGACAGGTGTCATGTCATGATTATGACAGCATCATGACAGTCTTATTCACCCGCCTTCAAGTAAAGTGTTACCAGCTTGAGTTTACTTAATAGACAGTAATAATGTACCTTTTAAATGTATTCTTTTGCTGCTTTGGTTTGAGTTGAGTTAATGGGTTTTGAGTTTTATTTATTTATTTTGAGTGTATGTTTGATCATTTGTATACATTATTTGGTATGTTTAAAACACACAAAGCAAAGTACCCATCCAGAATGGTAGCATAATACGCATAGGGAAATAATGAACTGTGGAAAAAAAGGGTTCACGTTACCTTTATTAATCCTCAGCCATGTTTCACTCACTGGGTGATAGTTGAGATTCACTCGAAGCAAGCCAGTCTAACGAAGCAATTAAAGCTATTGTCTGCCGAGCCGCGGAGACCAGGAGAAAAAAATACCCAGAGGTCTCCACTCCACAGCTGGTAGTAGCGGAAGAAGTGCTCTGACGACAGCTAATTCAACCTCTCTCCCTTAAAGGTCGGCTCTAAAAGTAAAAAATGACCACGTACGTACAAAAAATAGGTAGCTGTGATAACAGGAGAGAGAGATAGAGAGAGAGAGAGAGAGAGAGAGAGAGAGAGAGACAGACAGACAGACAGACAGACATAGTGGAAATGAAGAAGATGTTTACCATCTGTGTTTCCAGCACTTTTCCACAGTTTCCTGAACAACATAGAAGTCCCTTATTAGGGCTGAGATGGTGATGTATTATTCTCATTGTCTCCCTCCTCATTCAGATCGCCAAAAAAGCTCATGTTCATTCTTAGTAAATTTTCACACACAAGCGCAAACACACACAGACACATGCACACCCTCTGTGTTTCTGTCTCTCTATTAATAACTATTAACTGCTTGCGGGCCAGGGAGGCCAGGGCGCTTTATTTATTGTATGTTTTTGCACCAAACAAGCAGTTCACTATATTCTCATTTTAGACGTGTTGCTACTTCAATTGGAACAATAAAATGTAACCTGTTGATCTATCCAGCTTGGGAAATAGTACATGTGAATAAGACATTAAGCACTATGCTTATCTTCTGTTCACTGAATTAATGGGTCAGTGTGCATTCCTATACCTCACTCTTAAATGGACAACAATGTTTTTGTCCCTTTTTAATGTGTGATCGAGAATACACTGGGTCGCATCATTAATCCAAGTTGTCCTTGACAAATCCACAAAGTGTATGAAGTTTTTGTTCATCGCTCTTGTTAAGTTTTGTTCTTTGATCCGACTATAAAATATGAATGATACGTTTTTTAAATCCTCTGAAGTGCATAGCTTGTGAAAAGTACATCACGTCCACCTTGTAAGGGCTTTGTCGAGGTCAACACCCGGTCGACCCTGTGTGTGTCGCCCCGTTCCCAGGCCTTTTTTATCTCACAGCGAAACGCCTGGAACGGGGGGCTTCAACTGTGTGTCACTAGCGAGCGAGAGGGCGAGACTTCGGAGCATGTGCCGTAGGGAGCGATATCCGTTACATGGGTTTAGAGGCGAGAGTCCAGAGAGAGGGAGGGACTTCCGATAAAGTAATATCCGTCTCCATTTTTGGATATTTCTTTGTCAAATTTTTAACAATGTAATCTCCTTTTTGTTGATGTTGTTATTGTTCTTGTCATGTTCTTATTCTTCTTGCTCTGGGGACTGTTAACTGACGTACACAGCTCATAGCTCAAATTGCGTTTTAGACCTTTATGACCTTCTCTCAGCCTGTACAGTGTAAGAGCACAACACAACACAACACAGCATCCAACCTACAGCTCTATTATTTGTTTTAATACTATCATACAATTATGAAAAGCAATTACAGAAATTGGTGGATGGAGCCTTTTGCCCTGGCAGCACCCAAGACGTTTGTGTTGGTCATTGTAGGGGCTTCTGATTTCTGCTTTCAGCTCCAAAGACATGCAGCACCGGCTAATTAGGAGGCTGACTTAGATCATACCGGGATGTGAGTGGTGTGAGAGAGTGCATGTGTGTGACGTGAAAATAGGGTCCAATTGCTGTTGTCTGTAGGCTGAGAGAGGGTAATTAATTGCAGCGTTATCCATTAAAAATTGCAGTTAAGAATCCCCGGAGTGAGCAGAATAACAACAAGACAAGTAGAACAACAACAAAGAGAAGGAAAATAAGTATGTCTTTAGTCTTTTGACGAAGAATTTGACAATATCCAAAACATGTAGCGGAAACGGATATCCCTTTATCGGGTGTCCCTCCCTCTGTCCCTCCATCTCGCTGATAAACCCATGTACCTGAATGGTTATCGCTCCCTCTGAAGTCCCGCCCTCTCTCTCACCAATCAAACATTTGAAGCCCCCCATTGAAGCGTTCCATCGTGAGATGAGAAGACACCTGGGAATGAGTTTAGGTTGTCTGCCTGCAGTACAAACTCCAGCTTCAACAGAACCATTACAGGGATGCATTCTAGGTTGTGAAAACATTATGATGGCTGATTCTTGGAAAATCCCATTAATCACACACTTGCTTTTCTTCGTCATATCTGTTGCAGTGCATTGTAAAGGGCAAACGGTGTGTGTTTGTTCTTTTCTTTTCTTTTTTACAAAAAATGACAGCTATTACGAGGGTTACATATATATTTGAACACTAACGCAGTGTTCAAATACTCTCGCTGACCAGATAAGATCTAAAAGCTTTTAAGTAAAAGCTACAAATGTATCATTCTATGTGTACCTAAGCCACAAATGTAACAATAACAACAATAACAACAACAACAACATCATGCAGTGTTTTGACGTCTATGAAAGAAAATAGCACAAAACAGCAACATGGTCAAGTCTACTCTCCACAGGTCCACGCTCTGTGTTTACAAAATGCAGTCTTCAGACTCCACCGCCGCTAGCACCCCACCACCACCACCTCCACCAGCACCACCACCTCCACCAGCACCACCACTGCAACACCTCCACATCACTTCCCTACATCACAGCATCAACACTGCGACCAAAAACCATTACCAACACATCCGTAACACGCCAGCTTTCTATCGTCTCTCATATCTCTCGCTCTCTCTCTCTTCATCCCTCCTCTTCAGCCTTGCGGGCACACTAGTGCTGGGCTCTTTCTTGTTTTTCTGCAGGTGCGTCTGCAGTGTTTTTTTTCCTCCCCCTGAACATCCCTAAATGATTCATGCTTTGGGGGTTTGTTGCCTGGTGTGTCTGAGAGCCTTGTGGACCAGAGAGCGGGGCAGAGCATGAGCAGATCCCTCATCACAAAAGACAGGATACGGAGAAGGAGCGCATTGCCGACATACAAAGTGCCATGGGAAGAGTAAATAAATAAATAAAATGGCTACAAATGGGAGTGTGAGGCTTTAGGATATATTTAGTGAACTTTGAGGGATTTTGCAAGGAATGCAATATTTTGCAAGTAGGTTTTTTGGCTTTGTAAATCCATCTAAGAAAATATTAAATCACAGCGAAAAGGAAATTTCACTCATCATATGTATATCGTATTTGTATCATGATACCTTGACGTCTTGGTACAGTGTACTAGCCTACTGGTAGTGATTGCAGTACATTTCTCCTTCTTTACAGGGTATTGAAGTGGACATGTGGCCTTGGCTACCAACGGTTTGCTTGTAAAACAACAATGCTTAACTGGGATAAGCATTGTAACTGGGAAATGGTGAGCAAATTCAAATTTAACATTCGACCCGCTTTGGGCAAAACCATTGAGGTTTGTTGCTAGACACCAGAATATATCCGTAGAGAAAATAAATCATGTGATCAGTCTGTTGTTGGATGGATTTCAGACCAACCAGTTTACTGGCACACTGAAAAGAGCAATTTATTTGTATTGTTTTAAAAGCAGATTAAAAATGAGCCGTTGTTGACATTAGATCTGGGGCAGATGTTTCATAAGCAATGATGGAGAAGGTTATTTGGAAAATATGACCTGAGTTGAGCATTTTAAGCTGTAATTATAGCATTTTGTGCTTCAGGCAATAGACGTACACGTTTGGTAAAATATAGTGCATAACCCAATCTTTTGTACTTATATTGTAGGCTACTACCGTATAAAATGCATGGGCTAAACCATGTCTTGTAGGTTATTATTGTAATGGCTTCTGAAGGGCACCCAGGTTTCTTCCTACTTCAGACTGATAGGTCAGGCTAATTGGAGAGCCTTAATACCTTAATATCCCATTGGTTTGTGTGTGTGTGTGCATGCATACATGCGTGTGTGCACGTGTGTGCATGTGTGGTTTGTGTGTGTGTGCGTGTGTGTGTTTTGTGCATATGTGTGTATGTGTGCGTGCATGCATGTGCGTGTGCATGTCTGTGTGTATATATGTGTGTGCGTGCGCATGTGTATGCGTGTGCATGTGCCCATGGCCAGGTGATGAATTGGTGCTCCATCAGGGTGTGTCCCTGTGTTAAGCCTGGAGTGTGTTGGGAAGGGCCATCACGACCTTGACCAGGAACAAGCTTATCACACAGCCATGTGATATCTGAACAGCTGTGGTCATTCCTCTAAGTGCTGTGATTAACTACACGGTTTACCAGGTGTCTTCGCCAACTATTTTAGGAGGAATCATTAGGAGTTCATCAGCAGAATGTAGAATGTATATCTGTATATGGATTCTTCTTTCAGAAAATGGCGTGCTGTGTGTGTGTGGTATGTGTTTGTGTGTGTGTGTGTGCATGCGTGTGTGCGTGCATGTGTGTGTGTGTTAAAGTGTACAGAAACCCTGATGTGGGTGTGTGTGTGTCAGGCGGACTTCAGCTTAGTTGCATTCACAAAAGGATACCGTCTGCACTTCCTCTCTTATGTAGCATCATTACAAACAAACACTGGAGTACGCCTGGATCCCATACACACACACACATCTGCTTCTCTCTTTTGTGTGTGCGTGTGTGTGGGTGCGGGCGTGCGTCCATGCGTGCGTGTGTGTGTGTATGGGTATGGTTGTGTGTGCGTGTGTGTGTGGGAAGGAGGTAGAAGGAGAGAGAAATATTAGCCTTATTTATTCATGGGAACTACATCATCAAAGCCGATACTCATTGAAAGATGAAAAGGCTTCACTGTAAATGATTTAATGTGAAAAACAAATGTGGCGAGTTTATATGTGTGTTTGTGATTGTGTGTGTTGCAGGAAGGTGGGGGGAAGTGCACACAGAAAGGATTAACTTAAATGGGTCAAGTATGCAGAAAAGACACAAATACCAATCAAAAATGCTCAAAATGCTGGATCACAATATAAAATGATTTTGACAAAAAAATCGGACAAACTCACGTCCGGTTTTGCCTCAAGATACCAGCGCGACACGGCAGCTCCGAAAAACATTCAGTCAGCCAATCAGCGATCCCCAGCGAGGGATGCAGTTGACGATGAAACCATTTTGGACATTTCTATAATGGCTAAATAATAAATATAATATTCATCCTGCTTTGGAATTACTTTTATTCAAACAAAAGTTTTTACTTACTGAAAGTGGCAGTGGTAACGTTCGCTAATAGTGTTTACTTCAGAAATACGGCGTTCAGTAAAAGTCATCGGAATTGTGGGATCCGACTGGCTGAAGCTAATCCAATCGGCTGCAAAGTAAGGTTGACTTACGACGCCCCTCAAAAAACACTGCCGACTGCAGGCTTTCCAGACCTAATGAGCAAAGCGGATGTGGTCTGGCTGTACGAGGCTAGAATTGGACTTGATGCTGTGACAAACCTTTCTCCCATTCTTATTATTTTCCAGTCAAGACAGCAGGCTAATGCCAGTCCCACATATGGTTTGGAAAATATATATTGGTAAGGAATTATTTTAATTGTATTATTTGATAAATTGAAATGAGCCATTTATTTATTTTTGTTTTTGTTTTTTTTCAGTCCTTGACTGAATATCAATGACCAGATTAAGTAGTATTGTAATAGAACACGTCCAAAGTGACTATCCATCAAATATCATGGTCCCAGGGCTACTGTGGGCAATCCCAAAATGTTTGGATCCATCAGTGAGTGAGGTGACACAATCCTTGGTGGAGCTTAGTGGACCAGCCCAGAGGTGGGCTTTAGCCCCGCCCCTCTGTGGCAATTTAAAAAGGAAATGTCAGTGCGCTGCATGCTCGGCCTTCTGAGTTTCCTTCTTACCGGATGGTGGCAAGTGAGGAAGTCAAGCAGTGAGCTATAGGATAAAGGTTAAAGTTCATGTGCCCCATAGCCTCTACCCTTTAATGTCCTTCATTACCCAGCATGTTAATTCCCCCAGGCTGCTGCTGTCAGCACTGCCTAGATCCTTACCTTTGTCTTTAACTTTAACCCTAACCATAACCACAACCCTATTCCTTTGTACGCTATTATCTAAACTCAACCATTTTGATCTTTGTACTGCTGTATTTTGTTTATAGACACGTAACACCTGAACTTAACTTTCTTCAAGATGGTACCTAAACCTACCCTATTTATTAAACTCACGCATTTGTACATACAACACAACATAACCATTTTCACTTTCATTTTGTAAACTTGCTATCTCCTATAGTGTTAGAGAAATATGGAAACAAACAGCATTGGCCATATTAGTTAGTAAAATTGTTAGCAAATCGTTAGTAAAACTCCATCTCCCAGTTTCTTCACAACAAACCACTTGTGCCCATTCTTCCTGATACTTGAAATCTTATTCAATTCGCATCTGTATACACATGTAGAGATACAACAAACAAACAGCACCCACCCAGCAGTAGCCAACAGCAGCTCTCATGAGTTCAGAGCCCCATTGTGAGGATTACAGACAGACTGCTGCCATTATTCAAATGTACTATTTTGTATGTTGCAATGTGAAGTTAGCAAACGATCAAAGTTTAGGGTACACCTCGAGAGGATTTCTTTGCTTGCTTCATTTAAATGCTAATTTGCTCAATACATGTTAAACTTTGATGGAGAAGGTAAGAAGATACTGGAGAGTGTGCCCAGAGGGCTGACAAACAAAAACAAGAAATGCTTCTGGTCTGTCCTCAAACTAGCTGCGGTTTGGGAGATGAAATGAAAGCAGGGGCAGAGTGAACAGATAAGCACCAAGTGAGACTTATTACCTTTGAAGAACTCCCATCACACACACACAAACACACACGTGCACGCACACACACACACACACACACACACACACACACACACACACTCTCTCTCACACACACTCATGCAGTCTCACACACACACAAGGCAAAGAGTTTGACACAATCTCTGGATGCTGGTGGCAATGGGACACACAAGGGATTACACACAAGCATGCCAGCAACCAGGCACATGCACGCACACACACAAATACACACAAACACACACACAGTCTTACTTCTCTTTCTCTTTATTACAAACACACACACGCACACTGTCTCACTTCTCTCACTTGTTATTAGACACTCTCACACACACACTGTCTCACTTCTCTCTCTCTCTCTTTATTGCACACGCGCACACACACACACACACACACAACCTCACTTCTCTCTCTCTTTATTACACGCATGCACACGCACACAGACACACACACACACACACCAACACACATGCACACACACGCACACACACGTGCATACAAACACACATGCAAACACGCACACAAACACACATGCACACACACACACAGTGTCTCACTTCTCTCTCTTTATTACACACATGCACACGCACACACATGCACACACCCAGGCGCATACACTTTCTTCAAGAGCAGCCCTCCTTGGGGAGTGTATGTGGCGCAGCGATCCGACACTAATTCCACCGCCTGTGTGCCGAATAATCCAATCTGTTCTACTGGGAGAAGAGAGGAAGGGACACAAAAAATAAGAAGAACGATGACTTGCCCCACAAACAAATAAACCTCTATCTATTTTTTTGTACAGCTACAAAGTGTGTATCTTCCTCTAACAGACGTTTGGTCTGTTTGTCACTGAAACAACATGTAAACACTCCACATGGCATGTAAAGAGAATCACAGTGGAATTATATTATATTAGGTAGCCTACTCCCAAATTGTCTAGGGATGAATGTCCTATTTGTGATCAATTCTAGGCGGGGATTTAGTAGCAAGTATAAGACTGATGCTTTGCTGACTTCCCTCTGAGACACAACTTCATGGCGCCTTTTTAAATTTCAGGCAGCGTAACTTCTGAATATTTCACAATTTGCAAATGAGGGCTTAGCATTGAATTCCTGGATGGCGCTAATTATGACACTGGCAATTAGCATGATGACTCTGGTGATGATTATTCTCATTATTGCGCCCTCATCAGCCGCTGTCAATCAGAGCTCTGCACAATCTTTGATGAATTCTGCAACATATTCCAGAATAAATCACTGAGCAGTGGTAAAAGAAGCACTTGCATTTCTCTGTATGCATGTCAAAGGGGTTTACTGGTCCTTGTTATTGCGCTAAATAGCTAAAAATTGTATTTTGTTTCAAGTAGACAGCATGCTGCGTCTGTTCACGTAAACGTTTACTCGCTTCATAATAAATCAAAGTGATAGCTACATGACCTTTTAAAACCTACCATGTAGTTGTCATACATGGATAGGAGCAATATTTGTTTTTGTTTGTTTTTTGATGTGATGCCGTAATCCTCCTGCTACCGTTGGTCTTCAACAGAAAGGAGAAAATCAAACACAAGTCGTGGGATTTTGACCCAAAAGAACCGTGTATTGACTGACACAACGGATTAGGCTTGTGTCAACATAACCTATATATGCAGTGATTAAGCCTCTACTCTCTGTGCCATTCACAAAAGAAACAACCCCACATATAACCGCAAGTCTTCCTCTGTGATAGTCCCATGGAGGACGGCTGGCTTCTTGACCATCCACACACCCACTCCCACATCATGTGACCTTGTACCTCCTCCTGCAGCGGCCAACACACCACCAGCAGTTTTGGTTACAAAAAAAAGGAAGAAGTGGATATCGTGAATAGAGAAATACCTTTGAGGATTAGTAACTAATCCAGGCTTTAGTCCCCCCCCTGCCTCTTAAAACACCAGGAGCTCTGTGGAAAGGGTCACCTCTAGTGGGTGGGGCTTAGGTTGTGTGGTTGGGGTCCTCGTTAGCTAGCTAGCTAGCTAGTGGAGGATTAGCCCCAATGTAAAGATGAACATCTATATAGGGCACGTCTGATGCGAAAGGCTGCCAAGTGTTAAAGCCAACGCAGTTTGAGTTTGTAATAGGACTCCTAAATACTCGTGAGTGATTAGGATGACAGAGCTGGCAAAATCCTGTTTTCATGTGACAGTTTATAACAGACCGCATGTATGATCACTTCATTCATTTGACATCTGTGTTTACACTTTCCTTTCCATCATTTGTCACTATGGATGTCAACGTGATGGTTGCTGTAGCTGGGCCCTGTTTTAGTAGCAGGTTAGGATAAGTTTAAGCTTAAACCAGAAGTGCTTCCCTAGAGCGTCAGGATGTTCAGTTTCAGAAAAGCTGATTTAAATCTCGAGAGACGAGTTCACTCAATCTCGGACTGAAAATGCCCAAGCTGTTGTTGCTATTTCAGTACTTTTATTGGTTGAATGCCTAGTCAGTTCATTTGCAGTACATCACCATATAAAGGCTAGTTGAAGCCATCTAGGGTTCACCAGACAGTTTTTTTTATTGGTGATAATTGATTGTTAAGATAAAATAATAACAAGGAGGATAAATGCTAGCAATAAAATAGTTTTTGTCTGTGCCATGATCTAAACCAAAGAGAAGATAGACAGAGGTCCCCACTGAATTCCCCTTCGGGATTAATTACGTGTTATCCTATCCTATCCTACTAATATTAAGAATCCAAACATTTCTATGTTGAAATTAAAACAGGCAATTCATTAATATAATAAAATATAATAATATAGTTATATAATATAATATAATAAAAATCATAATTATAATTATTAATAATAGACCAATAGAAATAGAAATTATGCTTTTGACATTAGGAAAATAAGTTCCCTGGCTGACCTTGTGGCTGTTTCAGAGCAGTCTCCTCATTGCACTAATCACCATCAAATGTCCTCCATCAAATACCACACACATTTTGCACATATTTATTCAACAATAAAACAAAAGTATTAGATATTTTTACACCATCTTGCTACCTTTGGGTAATTTGGTAATGCGGTCATATTGCTGTAAATTCCCTTTTGCAAACAAGGTAATATTTTCCAACCCAGTTATTTTGTGTGTGAACAAGACAGGCAAACCTGGACTCCTAAAACGTTGAATCCCAATAATACAAGGAAGAAATTATTGTTATTATATCTTCCCATCACGGCCGAACAGGTGTATGCTGAGAAACATATTACATGTCGCGGGTGGAAATGTGGTACGATTAAATTGTTTTAATCGGGCGATTAATCAATTTCACATCTATCGATTTGAAATAGCATGAACCAGGTTGTTCCAGCACAGGTCGTGTTGAGCATCTGATCAGATAGGGATGATCAATGACACGGATTAGAAACCAGTGCAGCCTTCGTGGAGGTCTGTGCCCACTGCTTACTGCTCTCCATCTGATTAGAGGAGATTATGTAATTGTTTGATCAAGCGGAACTCAGATGAGGATAGATGTACAGATGAGATTAAAACATGGCACTGGATAGGTCAGAAATAGATAAGCAAACAAACGCATTGCTCCCACTATTGTTTCTTTCCATTCCCACCGCTTCCAGAGTGGCAGTGGACCACCGTGGTGCGGAGCCTGTGTGCTTTCTACAGTGGGGTCTACAGTACCACAGGCAATGCGATGTTGAGGATGAAAGACATTTTCTCTCACAGAACTAAACACTGCATTAAGATACGTTGCTTGTATGCAGCGTTTCAAGTTTCAAAATGTTATTGCCCATATGCAGGTGTACAGAAATGTGTCCTCAGCTCGGGTGAGACTCGGTAAACACAAAACAATAAAAACAGCAACAACAAACAACAACACGGCAGACTTAGACAACAAACATAGAGAGCGGTTCAAACGACATAGACAAGATGTTAAAGTGCAAATAGCACCAGCTAAATTACCTTTGTGTTTTTGTTGAGCTGCGTGATTGCTAGCTGGACAAAAGGTCTTTGAAGGTGTTTGTATAGTTGACATATGGCACCCTGAACCCGCGACCGAACAGCATCACTTCAAAAGGTGAGTGGAGAGGGCATTGGCTCCTCCACTTTTCTCTCTGCCATCCTAGTGATAGGACCTCGAGTGGCGGACGGGGAGCTGATCCTTCATTCACAGACCGATCGCTCAAGCAAGCGCGGGTGCCTCTCGTACAGAAAGCACCCTTACACAGAAAGCACGATGGGAGATCATTGAAATGAACCACGATATCTACCTTGAATCCCTAAATCTTTTTGAATCAGGGACACACTAGACAAGGTGGAGACGGTCGCTCGTTTCGATTGACACATATCACTTTTGAAACAAAGAAACTGCCGAAACTTTGAAGAAGCCATTTGTCCATCCAACCATTGAACCATCCGTTTGTTTGCTGATTCGACTTTTAGGTTCCGTGAAAAACAACCCGCACAATTCCACATTGTGATGACAAATACAAATGTTTTAATCCCATAAAACAAACACGATAATGTTTAGAAGCGAACAGCTGACGAACCATGCTGAGGCGAGCATGGATTTAAAAAAAGGCCCCTTGGCACAAACTCTTGCAGCTCCACCCCCCCCCCCCCCCCTCCACACACACACACACACACACACACACACACACACACACACACACTTGCAACGGTAGTAACATGTATCTGTTGGAAACACCTGTAGCTTAGGATTTACACTGACAGGCTACAGCCTATAATCAAAACCTTAAGGACAACAGCAACCCCTGTAGATAACTTCTATCATACAGGAGTTACACCACATGATTGCACTTTCCTGGACTAGCCGCAACGCAGTGTGTAGCTCAGTGGCCTACACAAAACCATAGGCCTACTGCCCCACTTCTACCAATACAGCTCTATGATTCAGATTCTTCCATCACACACACACACACACACACACACACACACACAGATCGATTCATACTCATGCATATAGACCTATAGCAAATAATAATATATGTAACCTGTATTTCTTATCATACAGGTTTTCCACCATATCACACATCCTGGCATAGAGATGCAATGATACAATAATAGCCTAATGTTTTCCAAAAACAACCAATGCGACAAAATCAGTTTGATTGCTGGTTTTCTATTGGAACGTCCTAACTGGCTGTGAGGACGGCGATCGACACGGCGCGTGGTTTTGAGCTGAACTTGACATCCTGTTTTTATTTACTTTCTGTCGCTTGCGTGGAAAGCGCTGTAGGACACAGTGTCATGGATGAGGAACGGCTGATTAATTTAGTTGAAATGAGGAGGTTATCTCATGGTTAGGATACATGACGTAACAGAAGTGCACATTTAATGGACTCAGACTTTAACGGAAGTGTGGACAGAGAGTGTCCGATATTACGCGATAGTCGAACACTCGTTTGCTGTTAGGACAGTGAAGGTCTTCTTTCTGGCCTTTCTCCTCGAAAACCCCTCCACCACATCATTAAAGTCCAGGTCTCCGATGACTTACGACTCTATTGCCAGTATTGATAGAGAATTCAAGCATCGTTGACTCATCCTTGTTCTAGTCCAGTTCATTTTTTATCATCGCCATGTGGGAAAATGAAGGTTTCTGCATTTTCCAAAATGCATCCATGATGTTTGTTAGTTTAGTTAGCAGTTAACTTTAACCATAACGTTGTCTATTGTCTGTTGTCTCAGTTAAGGTAACGCCGCTACACAAATTCCCACGGTCGCGGTCATCTAACCTCATCATCAATGGTTGTCATGATACAGACACAGCCAGTAAACCTGATTGTATGATTGGATGCAGAGTTACTTTGCAAATAAAGTAACTCTGCATTCAGTGGTTCATAATTCAACACACACACACAAACTCAATTAATTAATTTGATTTGATTAAAAAAAGCAAAGACAGGATGTGGCCACAGTTGTTGGGGTTTTGGATGCTGAGCACTAAGTTGCGCACACATTTACAACTGTCAAGCCGTGGCAGGATTTTCTTTTCCTGGCCTTTAATATAACAGAAGCAATACCTACCCTGGCAACAAGTTCAGTACTTGAACTTTAAACTTTGAAATATTCATGAACGTGATAGCAACACAGTCTAGTTTACGGTTTACTTGCTTGTATTCATGTTTTTTTCTAATACAGACAAGAATGATTAGCGTAAGGCGTAACGTCTGTTTGCTGTCGTGGGCTACATGATGTAGTAGCTGACGTAGATGACGTTGAGGGGGTTAATGTGAGAAATCAGCTAGAGACGTACATGCATTTTTAATTAAAGTGAATAGCATTGTGAGCTAATTAGTAAGCAGCTGCCTCGTGGTGTTACAGGAAGCTGAAGGCACACTTTCTTCGAAGAAAAGCGTTCCCACGGATTTCACTGCAACATGCTAAAGAGACCAGACCTCAGGCACAGAGCTGATAGTCTATAGGAAGTTTGAGGAGAGTAATTATAATGACTTTGATAAAGGAGAGAATAATACATATGTGATTTCCAATAGATACTTTATATATATATTGCAGATGCATTATTCATTAGTGTAATCTTATACAAGATATGATAATGTCTTTTTTCTCTCTCTATTATAGGGCTACCTCTCTATATTCCGTGGCAATAGGCAATAGGATACTTTTATAATGTTGTTAATTGTATTATTTAAAAAAAAAAGTTTATTGTATTAAATTAATTAAATAGCTAGTTAGTATCCGACCTTTAATGCTGTGGCACACACAGTTCTTTCACATTTCTTTCTTTCTCCCCACAGGCCAATAGAACGGCAGGCAGGACAGGCCAACGCCAGTAATCGTGATGAAGCTTTAGCATTACATTACATTACACCACAAGGACCCAGACACCAGCACACATTATTATGTGCACGTTATAACATATAGCTCACACAAAAGTCCATCTTTTTTCTCCATGTATCTCTGTCCATAAAGTCAACTCTAAAAGTGTACGTTTTTTTAATGTAAATCTGACAGGGCCCTGCGTTAATATAAAAATCATAAATAATTGCAGCACATCAGAGGCAGTGGATCTATTAGTCTCCGAAGGAGCCGCTCCCTGGAGCAAAGTGCGATCTGAGGCATCATCAACAACAGTATAATCAGTCACTGCATGGGGTCTGCGTTACCCTGCTGGCATAGGCCCCATGCTGCAGGTGCTGAATCATTTAAAGAATTAAAAGCACACGGAAATCCAAAAGGTTCATGTGCGCTTTTATTTGTGGGTAATTCATATTGTTACTCGGCTTCCACCCTTGTTCTTTTCTTCCTCAGTTCAGGAGTGTGCTGTGTTCTTTTCCAATGCACACCCACTTCAATACACACACACACCCACTCCAATACACACACACACACACACACACACACTCCAATACACACACACTCCAATATACACTCCAATACACACACACACACACACACACACTCCAATACACACACACTCCAATATACACTCCAATACACACACACACACACACACACACACTCCGATACACACACAACAATGAATACACAGGAGACCTCTCTGTGCTGCACTTTGGTCTTTCATCTTCCATTACACACACGTTGCAAGAGATACAATACTACGACTACAACTACGAGCTAATGATAATGATAATAATAATAATAATAATAATAATAATAATAATAATAATAATAGCAGTATAATATAATATTGACAATATTAACCACAACAATATTATTAATGGACAGAACAATATGTTACTTCTAGCTAGTGGAGAATAAAATGATTTATAATATATAATGCTTTGATATAGCAGATATTGTGGAAATGTCACTGTTTGTCTGTGTCTGTGTTTGCTGCTTACAGTAATATTCTCACAGGCAAGGAACTTGAGGACAGTTATTTTCTAACCAATTCTTACTTAGAAAATGTTTTAAATTTCTTCAAAGAATGTCATTAGGGTGGATCCTTTACAGTAATGAAAAGAAGTATAGGCAAACAATTACACATATTTACCATGTGATTTCTCACAACATTAAGATGCAAGGTTATAATTATCCAAAGCTCTAGTGGTGCTCTAGTCTTTGTAATATAAATCATGCATGCATATTGTGTCACTTTCATATCTTGTTATTATATTGTCATGCAGAGGGTGGAGTAGCGGGCATTTTGATAACCAGGACCATGGCCCTTTCTTGCTTGCCATTTCTTTCGCATCCTTACATTGTCATTGATGTGAGTTCTTCTACAAAACGATGTGCAGATGTGTGCACTGTGACAATTACAAGAGACTCGAATATGCACCTATATTTATAGTATAATCCACAGGGAATAGGGGCTAAATGTACAACTAAGATACAGTTTAGTGAGAAAAGCGGTCTCCGACGGACATCTTCAGATCACGGTCTTTACCTCCAGAATGGTTCACCTACTGTGGTGAAGGCACTGGAGTACGCATTTATATATTATGTCGTCTCAGAGGGAAAGACACGGCCTTTCACACTGATATGCAGAGCTATTTTTTGCCTCTCCCCTCTCCATGCGTCGCTGCACAACACAGCATGTGCCTAAAAAAGGTCTGAAATAATGTCTAATATGAATGAGTTATACTAGTACAGGGATGCAAGAGGCAGACAGCGAAGAACACCATTAAGAGAGAGAAAAAAATGTTGAACTCCCACAGAATGGCAATTATAAAGATGTCTGACTAGAGAGTTAATCGGGAGAAGGGATTGATGGAGATTGAGCAAGAGTGGAAAAGCTAAGGGGCAGAGGAGGGAGGGAGATCGAGAAAGAGGGAGGGAGAGAGGGGGGTGTGAGACAGGGAGGGAGTGAAAGAGTGTGAGTGTGTAGACGTGCGCATGTGTGTGTGTGAGTGTGAGAGTGTGCAAGAGAGATAGAGAGAGAAAGAGAGAGTGAGAGTGTGAGAGACAGAGCAGTTATCAAGTTGCCACCAAGTAAAGGTACACTACACACGACGGATCTCACTAGAAGTGGCCCTCATGTCCACCATTTGTAAAAACCCCGCAGCATTTCTCCGTTCCTCACAGAACAATGGGCGTTACTGGGCCTCCCTGCACCAGCCATTTGACAAGACGCAGCGCGCCATTTCTCTTCTTCTGCGCGCAAGAAGACCAAGCCCAAGTCCGACCCAATAGGCTCAACTGTATGTCTGCGAGCGCTTTATTCAAAGCCATTTATGCAGGAAGAGATTGAAGCACGAGAGGGAGGAGAAAGACTTAAGGTCTAAGGCTACAAGAGAGTGATGGGTGGCGTCAGGGAGGGGTGCAGTCATCCACACAGTACCCCTGGCTCTGCTCAGACATCTAATTCCCCAGGTGTCAGAGGCGAGATGTGCCCTGCATCTCCCACCTGCACACATCACTGCTCCAGCAGCAGACTATAGCCTGTGTGCGTGTTTGTGTGAGTGTGTGTGTGTGTGTGTGTGTGTGTGTGTGTGAAATCGCCCACATAAAAAACAAAACATGATCACCGTGTCAAAATGAACGCATAGTGCAACGACTCTTGCTGTTACACCTTGTAGTTACATATACACTGGTTTGGACGTTTTATCTTTGGTCAAACTTTTTGTTCTCTCTCGGAAGAAGAACGGAGGGAAGATTTCGCCATGTGTAGCGTTTGTAAGACTTGGAGCAGCTCACAAAGACCCTTAGCACCTTATTCTCCACAACACATCTTGCTCTTTAAATCTAGGTTGCAATGCTGACAGTCAAAAATGTAATTGATACTTTCGAAAGAAAACAAATCCCTAGCTGACATTGATTAGGACTTTATTAGTCCTAATCAATGTCTTACAACTAGTCGTAACTAGTAGTGGTATTGTATTTTCTGTGTGACTGCTTTGTGTGGGAATTTCAGTACAGTCTATAAATATAGCTCTACGAGTTTCAAATTTCACAGCAGATATTAACTGGCATGTCTATATATAACTCAAATAGTGTGCACAACAGGGTAGAATGGGACTTTATTACACAACATTGTGGATTAACCAAGGGCCAGAATATTGAAATCTATAACAAACTATTCATCTATTATTCATGACATAATTGTATTTAGGGATGAGTCACGTTGAGACGTGATTTATTGCAGGTACTGTAGGCAGGCTACTGGTCAGCCATGTACACATTAAGGTCTTCTAAATTATTCCTTCACCAGTAATTTTGTGTCATATCTCGTTCACTGACACTGGGAACAGAAATACCACACTTAGTTTAGTGTTTTATTCAATGGACTGGTTTTGGATGGCGCAATGAACTGACTGAATTTCATAACATTTTTGTTCATAATAACATGAAATGTGCCATGCTATGCAAAGGGCCAGCACATTGGCACCCTTGCATGTGTCAGTGTTCTGTGTTGTTTTGTGACAGGATACTTAGTTGGTCAGTGTCTTTGCTAATATTGGTAGAAACAGAATACTAAGTGCTAACTAACCTCTCCTTTTTCTCTTTTGTCATGTATTATTGGCTGCCTCTAAGTAGCCATTTCTTTATCTTTTCAACTGAGCTTTTC
The DNA here is from genome assembly GCA_030340625.1 of Merluccius polli. Classification (NCBI taxonomy): domain Eukaryota; kingdom Metazoa; phylum Chordata; class Actinopteri; order Gadiformes; family Merlucciidae; genus Merluccius; species Merluccius polli. Next base: position 244,296 of record JAOPHQ010005121.1, read on the forward strand.
AAAATAACCAATGCAGCGATATGCACAAACTTCAAAGTTATAGTGACAGCCATCTGGTGCGCTGGCCTTGGAGTGGATAACACTCATACATAAATGTGACACGTTGCTAACTGCCGGGAAAGCAACACCAGTAGACACAGAGAGTGGTGTTTAAAAGCCATCGCTACCCCACCCAGGCAAGGTTACATTCTTGCTATGTGTATTTCTTCTCCCATTCCAGCTCAGTAAGGTAATGTAACAAAAGCTATGCTAAAGAGAGAGAGAGAGAGAGAACCCCATCGAAAATACACATTTAGCCAACAGAGAATGCAATCATGCTTTGGATATGCACCGATTATTGAGCAGGTGGTGCGCTGAGTGGTGAGCTGAGGGGAGAACAGTTGGTGTGGAGACGCACGTGGCTACACTCAGCCATTCACCCATGCACACATGGACAGGCACACACACACACTACAAACATACACACAAGCATGCACACATACCAAACACACCCACACACATGCACACACACACGTATGTACAACACGATCATACACACACAACACACACATAAACACAGCTCAAACTAAATCCTTACACACACACAAACATCCTATACACACGCATACACATGCCAATATTATATGAACACTTGCAAGCATGCCCACACACACACACACACACACACGTACTGCACACACACACAACATGCTGGCCCCTACATGACGAAGACCACAGATGTCTACCGTGCCCCGCTGATGGCCGCAGGTGATGCTATCCACGCTGAGAAACAAATGTTCCAAGGGTTATTATTTAATGAAGGTCATCGGTGGACCGGGCTCTCTGCTTTATATCCCTGAGCATTTTGATAGACAAGATCACGACCCAACAGCAGTGTTGTCCCTGTCTGGTACCGGCAGCAGGCAGGCGGTTTGCTTCCCGTTGGCTGTGGACTTTTCATCCTGACCTGCAAGAGGAAAACAAGTGTCACCTTCTTCAATGTTCCTCTCTTTCACTTCTTCTTGTTTTTCACTTTCCTCATTCCTGCATTTGATTTTTTTTCTTTGAACAACATATCACTGTACATTTGCCCTTACAGTCAGTGGTTATTGAAGACGTCATTGAGGGGCTGACGTTGAATGATGTGTTTCCTCCAACAGCTTTTCAATTGAGTGAGTCATTGTTTAGCTATATGACAATTAACAAATGTACAACATGCAAACCAATAATATGCAATATTTAATACTCCATTTGCAACGGAACACAGATCGAGGGCATGAGCACAGATCAAACTGGATTATCATCACAACACAATTCATAATCTTGTGGCAACAGAAAGTCACTCAATAGTATTGACATACGAAGCAAATGAGTGTTTACCACTGGAGTCGTCTTAGGCTGTCTGCATAGTCGCCTCTCTATGTTTCTGCTCTTTAGGCGAAAAGTGTGAACAATGTCCTGTGTAATTATAGATATGGATTTTCAATTATTTCTTTGCAAAAAGGCATGACATGAGATATTCTATTTGGAGTTGCATGGCTAGAGCCACGGGGCTGCCAAGCCCCCCATCACGAGACAGCGCTGGCTTTTCGGGGGATAACCGTTGCATGAATGACATTTCCACTCGTTACAATCTGCGAAAAGCCTCATGTTGTCCATTCAATTATGTCAAAGGACAGTTCCAAAGTCTAAAAGACACAAAATAATATATATTTTTAATCACTGACACTGGGCACAGATATATCACACTTGGTTTGGTATTTGATTCAAGGGACTGGTTTTTGAAGGCGCAATGAACGGACTGAATTTCTTTCTTTTTTTTAATTTTGTGATGTCTTTGTTCATAAATAGCATGAAATGTGCCATGCTGATTGTTTTGTGAAGTATCCTTAGATGACAGGATACTTAGTTGGTCAATCTCTTTGCTAATATTTGTAGCAACAGAATGCTAAGGCAGCACAACTAACCTCTCCTTTCTTTCTTTTGTCATGTATTATTGGCTGCCTATTGGTTGCTGCCTTTTCCCTGTCTGGTACCGGCAGCAGGCAGGCAGCTTGCTTCCCGTTGGCTGTGGACTTTTCATTCTAACCTGCAAGAGGAAAACCAGTGTACTGCGTCACGTTCTTCCACGTTCCTCTCTTCCACTTTCCTCATTCCTGCAGTTTGATCTTTTTCCCATTTTGTCTTTGCACAACATATCACTGTACATTTGCCCTTACAGTCGGTGGTTATTGAAGACGTCACCGAGGGCCAGATGTTGAATGACAGGGATGCATTTCCTCCAACAGCTTTTCAATTGAGTGAGTCATTGTTTAGCTATATGACAATTAAACAAATAAGAAAACAAATTGTTGTTTTATTTGTCTGGGATTGTGGGAATTATATGATTAATTATCTCAGCTAAGCTCAATACATGCAAACCAATAATATGTACACATGTATCATTTGAGCCTCTTCCCATGATCTCATGTAGGCTGAATAACCAGAACGAGACAGAGAGAGAGAGAGAGCCAGACATGAAACTCCTAACATTTTGCAATGGAAACCAACAGAACAGAAGCGCTGCCTATCAAACTGAAAGGGAACAGTAAATAAAGATAAAGACAGATACAGACAAGCAGTGTAAAAGTATCAGGAAGTTACCTGTGGAAGGCTACAGCCCAGCTACCAGGCTCCAGCTACCAGGCTCCAGCCCAGCTACCTCCAGGCTACAACCCAGCTACCAGGCTCCAGCTACCAGGCTCCAGCCCAGCTACCTCCAGGCTACAGCCCAGCTACCAGGCTCTAGCTCCTCCAGGCTACAACCCAGCTACCTCCAGGCTACAGCCCAGCTACCAGGCTTCAGCTCCTCCATGCTACAGCCCAGCTACCTCCAGGCTACAGCCCAGCTACCAGGCCCCATCTCCTCTAGGCTACAGCCCAGCTACCTCCAGGCTACAGCCCAGCTACCAGGCCCCATCTCCTCCAGGCTACAGCCCAGTCAGGCCATCTCCACCAGGCCAGGTCCCAGCAGGAGGCTACCTCCACCAGGCCATCTCCACCAGGCCAGGTCCCAGCAGGAGGCTACCTCCACCAGGCCATCTCCACCAAGCCTCTGCAGCAGGCTAGTGTCCAGTACAGTTTCAGGCCTTTGCAGTTCCTTTGCTAACTATATCATGTTGACTTTTTCATTATTTCTCTGCCTGTGTTTGTCCTGGAGTTACAGTGGGTATGCTATTGGCAACCCAGACTTGTTACACCCGTGGCTGGTGTCTCCCAGTGGGGTGACATCCTCATTAGACCATCATAATGGTCGGTCGTCAAATGCAATTTTTGTTCAGTTGAATCTCCACTATTGGCATCTGTGTCTCAACACTCGAGAGATCTGTTGTTTTTCCAATGCTTTTTCTCTGTTGAACTTTACAGGGGGCGATCTTCGTCAGAATACTCACCCCTGTAATGGAAATGCTGTGTCAAAAGTGAAGCAGAAATGTTTAATTGTAATGCTCTTGATGTTGTCTGGGATCCAGCCTAACCCTGGTCCCCCAACTATATGTAACTCGCCAGAAGATTTTAAGAACATGACCGGGTTGCGTATTATACATGTCAATGCACGTAGCCTGCTTCCTAAAATGGATATGATGCGTATTTGGGCCAAGACAACTGGTGCTCACTTAATTGTTGTTTCTGAGACTTGGTTCTCCAAGTCTATTCTGGATAAAGATGTAGCTATCGATGGATACAACATCCATCGCTCTGATCGTCCCCGCAAAGGTGGGGGCGTGGCGATTTATACAAAATCAAATCTTGCTGTTCAGCTCTTGCTCTCTAAATCCGCTATTAAACAGTTTGAAATGATAGCAGTAAATATTGAGCTGTCCGGAGGACAATATCTAACTATTGTTGGTTGCTATAGGCCCCCTTCGGCCACCTCTGACACACTTCCCTGTTTAATGCAGCTCTTATCTCAACTTCGTTTTAATGAAATTGTCCTGATTGGTGATCTGAACTGGGACTGGCTTTCCCCAGTATCCGATGATTTTAAAGCCTATTGCTTGTCTTTTGATTTTACTCAAATCATTGAAGGCCCCACCCGTCTTAACCCTAAATGCTTAGACAAATCATCTCTCATTGATCTTTTGATAACAAATAGGCCTCACAAATTCTCCACAACCGGGGTCTTTGCTAACGATCTGAGTGATCATTGTGTGATCGGTGCTATCAGGGATACCAAAATTCCCCGTACCAAGCCTTGTGTTATTCAGAAAAGAAACCTTAAGCATTTTAATGAACAAGCCTTCCTTCATGACATATATCGTTTTAGGTGGGATCGTATTTCTTTAATTGGTGATGTTGACCTTGCCTGGAAATATTTTTATGATACTTTTATTTACTTTGTCAACAAACATGCCCCTATTCGTCGCTTCAGGGTCAAAGGGCGTGACAGCCCTTGGTTCACAAGTGAGTTGTCAACCCTTCTTTATCAGAGGAACCGGCTCTGGGCTATTGCCAGGAAGTCTGGTTCTGAGGCTGATTGGCTCTCTTTTCGTCAACTGAGAAATCATTTCACTGCTTCTGTTAAAAAAGCGAAAAGTGATTACTATATATCCCAGACCACTGATAGTCTAAATGACCCCAGGAGATTTTGGAAAACCATAAAGTCTCTCTCCACCAACTCTGGCCCCTCTGAGTTGCCCCCTAATATTATTGTTGATTCCACCCCAGTGTATGATAAATCTGAGATGCTAAACTGTTTCAACAAACATTTCATAGCCTCCGGCTCTTTGTTTGACACCTTATCAGTTGGAAATTCTCCTCCCTCCCCTCCTGCCAATACCTCTAGTAGTCATGCTAGTAGCCGCTCTTTCTCCTTCTCTCCTTTCTCAGCTGGGGATGTTGGTAAAGCCTTAAGGGAGCTGGATCCTAGGAAGTCGGCAGGCCCAGACAATCTTCCGCCTTATTTTTTGCGTCTGGCAGCAGATATTATAGCCCAACCAGTATTGCATGTTTTCAATCTGTCTATATTAAATAATGTAATTCCTGAGGTTTGGAAAACTGCCTTTGTTCTTCCACTTTTGAAAGGTGGTGACCCCAAAATGTTGACCAACTATAGACCAATTTCCAAACTTTCAGTTCTAGCCAAGGTCCATGAAACGCTGGTTAATGAACAGATCAAGGATTTCTTGGGTTTACATAATATTTTATCCCCTCTCCAGTCTGGTTTTAGGAAGAAGCATAATACAGTGACTGCTGCCATTAAGGTTTTGAACGACATTGTGGAGGCTTCAGACAAGAAGAACTATTGTACTGCTCTTTTTATTGATTTGTCTAAAGCATTTGATACTGTTGACCATGCTATTCTATGCCGGCGCTTGACAGATATAGGTCTGTCAGCCCAAGCTGTCGGTTGGTTTGAAAACTATCTCTCAAATCGCAAACAATGTGTTCAGTTCAGTGATCTGTCCTCCAGCTTTCTTAAAGTTTCAAATGGTGTGCCGCAAGGTTCAGTTTTAGGGCCAATCCTTTTCACCATTTATATAAATGATATAGGTCAAAATATTAATGCTTCTGTTCACCTTTATGCGGACGATACTATTTTATATTGTTGTGCAAGCACTGTTGCTCTTGCTTTTGAACATCTGCAGTCTGCTTTTGATGCGTTACAGTCCCACCTGTCCCACCTTAGACTGGTGTTAAATGCGGACAAAACTAAAGTAATGCTCTTTTCAAATAAGAAGAAGGTGCCAGTTGTTCCTCCCTGTATCACCTCTGTACAGGGTGCCCCTATTGAACTTGTGTCTACCTACAAATACTTAGGTATTATAATCGATGATGGCCTTTCTTTTAAATGTCACATTGACATTAAGAAATTAAAACTAAAACTGGGGTTATTTTATAGGAACAAGCATTGTTTTTCTTTAAATGTTAGGAAACGGCTGGTTTCTGCCACCTTTTTGCCTCTCTTGGATTATGGTGATGTCCTGTACATGAATGCGTCTGCAAATTGTCTCCATCTACTGGACGCTGTTTATCACGGTGCACTGAGATTTATAACTGGTTGTAAACCCCTCACACATCATTGTACTCTTTATGCCTTGGTCAATTGGTCATCTCTCTCCATGCGGAGAACCATACACTGGTACTTATTTATTTACAAATCCATTATTGGTCTGCTGCCTCCTTACTTAACATCCTACCTATCTCGTAACCAGTCCAGTTATAGCCTACGGTCCCAGGACTTCATCACTTTCTCCATCCCCTCAGTCCGTACTGAGCACGGTAAAAAGGCCTTCTCCTACTCTGCCCCCTCAACCTGGAACACACTTCAGCAGAGGCTGAAGCTGTCCAGCCTGATTCCCCTTGCCAGTTTTAAATTATTGTTAAGGGATTTAGAGAGTGCTTCTAGGATGTGCTCATGCTGAATTCTCTTCCACCTTTTATATGTATTTGTTAAACTTTTATTTTCTTTTGTACTACTGTATTGATTGTTTTATATCTTTGTAATTTGTTTTATGTCTGTGTAATTTGTACTTGTCTTAACAGGTCACACTTGAAAATGAGACCTCGGTCTCAATGTGTTTTACCTGTTTAAACAAAGGTTAAAAAAAATAAATCAAATAAAATAAAATAAAAACCCAATAATATGCAATATTTAATACTCCATTTGCAATGGAACACAGATCAACGAGGGCATGAGCACAGATCAAACTGGATTATCATCGCAACACAATTCATAATCTTGGGGCAACAGCAAGTAACTTAATAGTATTGACATACGAAGCAAATGAGTGTACCACTGATGTCATCTTAGGCTGTCTGCATAGTCGCCTCTATGTTTCTGCTCTTTAGTGGAAAAAAGTGTGAACAATGTAATTATAGATATGGATTTTCAATTATTTCTCTGCAAAAAGGCATGACATGAGATATTCTATTTGGAGTTGCATTGGCTAGAGCCACGGGCTGCCAAGCACACTGTCTCGAGACAGCGCTGGCTTTTAGGGTGATCATCATCATGTCGAGGCCACTGGGGCAACTGAGTGCAGTTCATCAGTGCTGGCGTAGCCAGTGTCCTACTTCAGCACGTCCATGTATGTTGTCCTCCAAACACCCGGTGTGGCTTTACCATGCATGGGTTCCCAGAGGACAAGTGTTGAAGCACTGAGGTCAGGATGGCGCATGCTATGGCCGGCGAGCCTCAGTCTCCTTTGACGTATATTTGTGGTCATCAGCTGTAGACCAGCATAGAGGTTAACATTGTTCAAGCGTTCCATCCATGAGACATCCTGTGCCATACAGAGCATCCTGGTGTAACACCCGTCCAGCGATTTCTCCTGGGCAGTGGTGAGTGTCCATGTTTCTGCCCCATACAGCGGGACGGATTCGACAGTGGAGACGAAGAGAGAATTCCACATTTTCCTCATGTCGTGCAGCAACATTCCAGGCAATTGCCCTTCTGGTCTTGAGGACTTTCAGGGAGGATGAGATCCGCACACCGAGGTACCTGAAGTCTTCCTCCACTTTGAGGGTCTCTCCACTGCTGGTGCACACGACTGTATCGTCGGTGTTGAAGGCTAAGACCTTGGTTTTGTTTGAGTTCAGCTGAAATCCCACTCTTAGGCATTCCATTTTGACTGCCAGCAGGAGCTCGCAAGCTTGCTCAGCAGTGTTTGAGATGAACGCGATGTCGCCAGCATAGTCGAGGTCAGTAAATGTGACAGCTGGTACATGAAGACTGCTCCTGGCTGCTCGGGTGAACCTGAGCTCCTCTTCATGTCCAGTGATGGCCTTCCTCAACACGTGGTCAACTGCAATAATGAAGAGGTCGGGAGCGACCCTGCAGCTGCAGGATGTCGAAGGTGTCTGTCTCACCGTCAGGCGAGTTGACCTTGGCTCGCGTTTGCTTGTACGACTGGCTGACAGCTTGCACTGACTTGTCAGGAATGCCGTATGCCCTCAGAATGCGGATGACATTGCCTTGGGGGATTGCACCAAAGACTTTCTTGAAAACGATAAAGGTCATGATTGCTGGGAGGTTTCTGTTCCGCACTCTATTGATGATTCTTCTTAGAGCCGTGATCGTGTCTATCAAGAAGAATACAACATTATTATTTGTAATAGTCCCTTAGATGAGATGTGAGAGACTTTCAAGATAAATACAGGTTGAATCCGGAAGTGACATCAAGCTTTGACAAAATGTTGCTAATTATGTTCTGTTAAATTTGCCAATTGTGGGTCGAATATAGGTTGCGTCATAACGTGATGTCCAATTAACGTCTGTACCTTGACCTGACTAAATGTTTGGTGGTGTGTTTATTTTACTGTACAACTGAAATATATAATGTCCACATTCCACAACCAAGTTATATTGATTCAACATATTCAACATACAAATTGGAGTTAATCGAATATGGGTCACATGCTGATGCTGACGTTGTTCAAACAGCTGTCCTGCGACCCATTTTTAAAATGTTTGTTGGACTTTTATTTTTACAATATATGTATAATATGTTCATAATGTGCACAATATCGGGGTATACTTATTCAACAAACTGCCAAATTGGAGTCTTGTCCAGGTCTGGTCCTGACATGGTGTCTATCAGACATCTGTTAAAATGTTTTGTTGGACATTTATTTTGCAATATAGTTATAATATTCCACATATGGTAAAATTGTAGTTTGTCGAAAATGGGTCACGTTCTGATGTGACGTCTATCAGACAGCTGCGCTGCGACCAGTTTGTTAAAACCAGCGTCAACCATCAACCAAACCAGGAGGAATAGCACTTTTGTTTACCCAGTAGCTATTTCCATTAGCTATCCCCAGTAGTGAAAATGGCAGACGGTGGAACAACCGAAGTAAAGCCAATCTGATGACACGAATTATATCTGCGTACTCTGTTTTTGCATTGAGTATACTACCTGAATAAACCTCATGTCGTGACTCACCAGGCGATCCAGTCAGGCTACCAACCCGGTTTGCTTTTCTCAACACATACTAAAGAATTTTTATCTGCTTTCATGTCTCCATTATAGACTAAATGAATGAATAAAAACTCACGGTTTTCCTCCTAATGTGTTCTTCTACTCCCCCCTTACCCCCTGGTGCCAACCCCTGCTGCCGATACTTGTTTGTGTGAAACAATACTATGGTATTACCATGCAATGCACATCATTACAATAGCTTTTGCCTGTTCCAAAATAAAATTATGCCAATTTCACTTCACCTCCTCAGTGAACATGCTTCATTCTTTATTATTTCATTTAAGTGTTGATCATTTCTTTCACTGAGATTTCCAAACAAATGTGAGTCTTGTGTTGTTTGTGGTTGCTAGGCTCAGGAAACAGAAAGATCGAAGCCTCTGCTATTTCAACTACCCCCAGGTTGGTCCTGCCTACATATAAACCCTGTCTGATCAGAGCCGGCGGAGACCACTCCTGCAGAATCGCATTTTCATTAACTGATAATTTTTTCCTTTTTGTTTCTGAAGCGGTTCAATTCGTGTTCATTTAATAACGCAAAAAGCAAAAGTACAATAGCACCTGGAATGCTGTGTGGACATCAGTGGCTTTCGGATTCACTCATCGGTCCGACTCTGTTATGGCAGAGCTTCAATTTAACCGAAACGTTTAACTCTCATACTATGGCTTCCATAGTATGAGAGTAGGCCTACTTCAATTCATCACAAATAGGTGTTTTGAATTTTGTGAAAAGATGATACAGAACCAAAGACATCATTACCGAGCACTACATCTTCACACACATACACTACCAGGTTTGCACGCACAATTAACCCAAGGTTGATCCTTGACCCGTAAATGTAAAGGGTGTAGGCGGATCACTGCCCTATGGACATTTGTAAAAAAACAACAACAATTAAAATAAAAAAGAAGTGTGGTATAAAAAATTGTAATCATTCTGTTGAATGTACCATTTGAATTGCACTGAACATACACATACATAAGATTTAACATTATTAAGGTACTTACCTGTATCTTACTTACTTGAAGAAAAGCCTATACCTCGTTTGAATAATTTTGTATATCACATGCTAAGAAAAGAAAATAGCATTATGCGTTATGTTTACATTGTTTCCTTAACATGTGTGTTAAGAAGTGTTAAGAATAATATGCACTTATATCGAAATATTGTTTACTTACTGGAGCAGTAGAAATGTTATTGATTTAACCCCCTGGGGTCTGAGGGTATTTTCAGACACTCTGACAGACACACCAATGATTTTTGTTCTCAATTTGAACAAACGTAAGCAGTATTTCCAAAGTCACATGACTTTTTTGTATTCAGCACAAGTTCAGCTACAATAATATCTAAGTAGTATGTATTTCATGTTTATACTTTAAATAACTGGCAAATTGTTGTATGTTGTAAAAAGAAGTTTTGAACAGTGCTGGAATATGTGAAAAAACATGACCTTACCCATTGTGCATAAGAGTTCTGGTCACTTGATTCTGTTAAGTCTTAGGAATGCATCAAGCACAAACACTTTGATGGGCTCCAATGTAAAGAGTTGGCAGTGGGAGGAGTATGCCTCATTATGCAAAACGAGTGGTTCACTGGTAAACCCAGGTAACACCCTAATCCCCTTTCCATTGTATAGTCAAGACAACAGCTGAAGCAGCTGTCATTTATTTGAATCACCACACCATGAACAGTATATACACAGACTGCAAACAGTGATTCTAAAGTGTTTCATATTTTTGTTTTCAGCACAAACTCAGCTACAATAATATGGAAGTAGTATGTATTCAGGTTTGTACATTGCAAAAATCTGTTTTGAACATCAGAAATATTGTCGTTGAAAGCAGTTCCACAAGGTCTTGTGTATGTCAATATGACAAAAGACCAGTCCATTCAAATTCAATTTTCAAGTTACTTATATATGTGCACATAATTACAGTGAAGCAGTCACTGGTAATGAAAATCTTGACTCTCAGGTTCCAACAATGCTCAAAAAACATGTAATTACCCAAGTAAAAATAAGAAACACAGAATTAGAATCTAAGACACACACACACAATTTCCCATGGTCTGGAATGGTCATAAGAAATATTGACACTTACTCATCAAGTTGGGTCTCCTCTCCTGCAGCTTCACCTCTGTGGTTAGCTGCCTGTGCTCTGTGAGCCCTGCGGGTCCTCTTTGTTGTTGTAGACTGTGGTTCTTCTGGTGCATCTTCATTTCTGTAAACATTATAAAAACGTAATGACGAAGTGCCGCATATTCACTGTTCTACTCATTCACACTCAGGTGCTTCCCTAATAGTAACTATCTATTGATAGGAGGACGGGGTTTATCTCATGTTATTCCAAGCTATTTGAATCCATTTCGTATTGCAATGGAAACAGCCTCCGATTGGTCGACAAAACAACAACACAGCCTCTGATTGGTCGACGATGGCATAATGGCAACAATAACAGTTTTCAACATGGAAAAGTTGATAAATATTCATTCATTGTTGGAATTATCATTATGGAGTTATTGTACAAAGTCTCCAAAAAGACATCGCAGTTCAAGGCTGGATTACAAAGCTTGTGAGAGGGTTACGATTGCACCAGAGCCTTTGTTGGACCGGCGCAACGCTTACCACCTCGGCAAGAAAAAGTAAGTGTCTTGCATAAAGGGATCCAGTGATTTTTAGCATTTTGCATACATATAATTATTGATGTATTGTACAAAGTATCCAAAAAGACACTGCAGTTCAAGGCTAGGTTTCAAAATGTCTGACGCCCAGGCCCAACTATACGCGGATCGCCTGGGGCCCGTTTCAGAAAGCAGGTTCAACAAACTCTGAGTTAAAACCTTAGGTTGACCAAAGCCCTATTCGCACGGGATTAGTATTACCTGGGGACCTCATGTGATTTAGTAATTACCCCACCACGTCTGTGTTTTGTGCGGTGCATTCGCACGGGATAAGCGAAGTCTGTGTTTTAACTCGAATTTACTGACATTATCCCCCAGATATGATGTTGGCCAATGATATGATTATAAATAACAATACGTTCCTTACCGCATGCTGCCATGCATGTAATCCATCTAATCATCTTTCGAGATTTTGCTCTTCTGATTGATTTGGGCTTGCTCTTTCTGTGAATGGGTCTCCATGCTGTGTACGAAGATGAGCCTTCTGAATTTGCACCCAAAATGCTGTCAAAACATTCATTAATATTTGCCAACACAGCCTCCATAATTCTCGACCGGGAAAAAGGCAGAAAATGGTGCGGAAAACACAAAAAATGACCCCAAATCACAGAGATGCCGATTCGCACGGGACTAATATTATCACATGACCTCTGTGTTTGGCAAAATATGGTAGGTAATTTGCGGTGGAATTTTTACTTTACAAATTACAGACATGGCAGATTCGCACGGGATTAAGATCACAGACGACCTCCGCAATTATTACAAATTACTAGATGTCGCCAGGTAATACTAGTCCCGTGCGAATAGGGCACAACTCTGAGCTGTCAAACTCTGAGTTTTTGGTTTCAGAACAGGTGATAACACTTAGTTCAATCAACTCTGAGTCAAGAGCTGTGTCCCAATTCAGGGGCTGCATGCTTCGAAGGACGCGGCCTTCGCGGCCTTCGAAGGCGACTCCTTCCGAGGGACCTTCGAAGGCTGCATCAACCGTTGTTAAATGAGACGGGCCGTGTTCCGATATCCATACTTCCCGTACTTAGTATACTTAGTTTGAGTACGTAGGGTGTTCCGATTATGATCGCGGCAAAAGAAGTGTACTTGAAAGGACCCGTATGTGTACTCAAAACGGCCAAAATGCTGAGTGTGCTACGGGGTACACTATGCGTACTCAACGGCAGCCATCTTAGCTACGTAGCGGAAGAGGCAGAGCCGCGCTCAGAGAACCTCTAATGAATTCACGTGTTTGGCGGGTGACGCGGCCGCGCAGCTGATGTCATTTCCGTTAAGTGCGCCACAGAGTATTGCATTTGGAACAGCACTAACATCTGAAGCTCTGCGTACCTATTGAGTACGGATAGTGTACTATGTTTAAGTGTACTCATGGAAGTTAGTGTACTCACAGATATCGGAACACGGCCACGGTCTAGCCTTCAAAGCATTTCCTGGTTTCGCCACCAGCCGCGTCACCAGCCGTCAGTTGGTAAAACACGTTTTTTTTTGCTGTCAACAGACAAAAGGGTTCTAATATAGCAAAAAATAACGATAATAATGATAATAATGAAGTATAACTTATAATGGTGATGATCCTAAACTTAGCTCTTTATTCAATCCAATTGTTTAACTAGAGTTTGCAGTTTTTCAGTCTGGAAATAAAGCAGGGATAATAAAAGTAATAAAATATAAGTAATTAGTAAAAGTATAAGTAGTAATACGTAAAAGTAATAAAATATAAACCCAATACTTATATTACATTTAAATGTAAATTAATCGCCGCTTGGTGTCGCCATTGTAATTTTCCCGGCACTGAACAGCGGCGCACAAAGGATCTTGGGATATGCGAGGCCGCGAAGGATAATTGCGGTGCATCCTCCAAAAAGAGGGAAAAGAAGGACACTTGAAGGCTGCATTTGAAGGAGCCATCGAATTGGGACAGCCTTCGCGTGGCGTTGTGACGTAATCGGCCTTCAAATGCGTGCTTCGAAGGATGCAGCTCCTGAATTGGGACACAGCTAAGGTAACCCTGAGTGAAGCTCGTGCATGAGGATATAAAAAGCCCTCATCAATGGAGCACAGATAACATGACACCATGGCAACAAGTGATAAAAAGCCTCGCTCCTCCTACTTCTCCCCAGTGGAGTTGGAAATATTAATGACCAAGAGGGAGGGCCTCGGCTGTCATTGGTCCAGCCCAGAATCAATCATGACTAATGGGCCGATCTACCAGTTTTGTGTACCAATAGGCACCGCTGGACTGGCCATCGGGCAGTGTTAGTAATGGTATTAGTCATGATACCTATTGGCCATAGGTGTCATGACTAATACCATTACTAATACTAGTACCATTAGTTAAACAAAAAAAGGCCTGTCCCAAAATGCCGGTGGGCCGATGGCCAGTCCAGCGGTGCTGAGACTGATACCTGCAATTCTGTGGAAGACTTCTTTGAGAAGTGTGGTGGCTCTGTGACTTGGGAATAGTATAGTATTATACTATACCACTACTAACATGTATAGTAGCCGTTTCAGTGCAAGTGTCTCATTTCGGACAGCCCAACAGACAGTTGCCTTGGATACATGCTCTGCATCACCGAGGTTATACAAAAAACTGCCGTTGGCAAAAAAACGAAGTGCAATACAAAGAATGAGCTCTGAACTGACAGCGTGTCCACGATGTGTCATGTGAACGATGTGAGGGCTGACAATATTGTTTAGATAAATTATTGATGATGCAGAGAAACGGAAATGCTCAAACAGGTACTCATCAGGGAATGATAAAACATCCAATCGGGGTCTAATAATAATAATAATAATAATCCTCTCCCGACGGAAATTTCTGCCTTCAGTCTGCAGGCTTCAATTTAAGAGCAGGAGAAACTCAGGGTTATTTGAAGAAAACCTGTCAGCGAGCAGGTTAGGTTCACGGAGTATGTTGCCAGGGTAACAGACTCAGAGTTAAGCTGAACTGGCTTTGTGAAACCAAAAAAACAGAGTTTCCCTCATCTCAGGGTTAACTAACTCAGAGTTTCCACTAAACCTGCTTTCTGAAACGGGCCCCTGGCAGCCAATTCCGCCTCCATTCACTTTCTATGGGACACAAGCAATTCGCTGCGTTGAGCATGCTGGGATTACTTGTGGGATTACTGCTTCTAAATTTGTGTAAAGTTGAATTCAGTCAACTGTACCAATAAACAAACTGGATGTGGGCGTGGACGTGAATCATCCACAAGCGGATGGTTTGTCAAGGCGATGGGATGTCGTCCGGATTCATCACGTATAGTCGGGCCTGGGCGTGATATTGTTACGATTGCACCGGAGCTTTTGTTGGAATGACGCTTCTCGGCTAAGCACAGTAGGCCCACATAAAGCAGTCCAGAGATATGACGTATTTTGTACAGGACATAGTTTGATGTCGTATATAACATCGTCGACCCCAGTAGGCTACTGATCACTTCCCCGGTCTCCCCCACTATTGGAACACAAGTGATTGTTTTTTATTTCCTCAAGCAGCACGCAAATGATTCACACTACACAGCACACATATCTACCGATATGGTCATAAGAAATATTGACACTTACTCATCAAGTTGATCATCAGCTGGATCGTGTCGTTGTTCAAAATGACTCTGCTCATCATCAGTATCGCAGTCCTCAGGGAAATGATGAGCTGCTGACGTCGTCATAGCTGTCCAGCATCACTCCAAGTGCTTCTGTACTGTAAACAGGCGGTCCATCTTCCGAAAAGGTTGACCTCAAGACAAGTGAACTATGCTTCCACCTGCAGGACATGTTACCTTGTTGACATCAAGACCAGTGAACTATGCTTCCACCTGCAGGACATGTTACCTTGTTGACCCCAAGTTCCAGTGAACTATGCTTCCACCTGCAGGACATGTTACCTTGTTTGTGCAGCTGGCTTTCATACCACATACTCATAGAAAGATGATCATATCGTTATCATGTGAATAGTCTCCTGTGAATGGGTGGGCGGGTACAACATTGCCCCAACTCAGGTGTGACTGAGTAATGTGGAAAGTTTTAGGTTTTATCTAGGGATGTCCGATATTGGCTTTTTTACCGATAACCGATATTGTTCAACACTTAATTTCCGATACCGATATCAACCGATACCGATATATGCGGCCACGTGAAACCTCCGCTTTACACTCATTGCAAACCGCAATAGGCTTTATGCCGAGCGTCACGTGACCAAACCGGAAAACAGGTCTCCTGACTTCCGCTTGCCAGAAAAGCCGGTAGCAGCGGTAGGAACTGACGGCGACAGCTATTGACTTGGCCTAGTTAGCCCTTTTTACTGTTGGCGTTTTATTTGATTTTAACATCTGAATGTTAGTAACAAGAAAAGATGGATGAAAAAAAAACCAGAAAAAAAACAGCGGTTAAAGCTAGCGAGTGAGTCCGGGAGAGGGCTACTCTCCTCGGACACATTACTCTGAAGCCCCGGTGACGGTCTGGAAGTGCGGATTAATAAATAAAATAATGTGAGCGCGGTACAGCGGACCTGAACCGGTTGTGATGAGACCTGTTTCGCAGAATGCAGAAGTATGTTGCGCATAACTCCTATTTTACTATTCAACGTAGAAACTTTGAAATAATTCCAAACCACCGACATAACTACAGCTACAACTAGCGTCCCACTACACGGCCGCACATGCCCAGGCTTGTTATTGAGACGGTGTGACGAATGTATAACCGCACATATGTATCAACAGACTAGTAATAATATCCTCACATAGCCACTAGGGAATAGAAATAAATATATATGTTGTATTAACCGCACCTGGCCACCAGATGGCGGCACACATAATACACTGGGGGCGGGCGCTAAACACTAGCCAATCAGAGCATAGTATGCGTCATAGAGGCCACGCCTGCTCAGGTACTACCAAACCACACATCCGGGGAAAGGGCAGAAACCCCCAGGCAGCGTATCTGTTAAGATATCCAGCTAAGGGTAGCTCCACGCGTGAACTATACATACCTCTCCTTTTGCTTCATAGATAATATACCTAAAGCTAAACAAATAAAGTGAGTTAAAAGCGATCCTGTGTCGGGGGCCTTCTTCCTCAAAGAACAGCACTACAACGGCGCGGCGCGTTTGATGATGTCATCAAACCACGTCCTCTTGAAACATAACAGATGTCTGAAATTATTTCAAACAAAGTGTTTATTTATTTCACACTGTCTTTGTACTAACAGAAAACGGTCGCTTGCATTCGACTCAGGACAATTAGAGCTTTCCAACAAGGTATAACATGCCATAGGCCACTTTAGTCATTTTGAGCTTTTTTAAAAACCGTTACCGATATTTTCCGATATTGATTTTTTTATGCCAATATCGGCCGATAATATCAGTGGGCCGATAATATCGGACATCCCTAGTTTTATCCAATTCATGTCATTTAAAGCATCTCATATTATTTGGCAATGGACACATTGGAAAGTGTGGATTGTAAGGTTTCTGTCAATATTTTTGTCATGCGTGTATTAGAGCTGTCAATCTTCCTCTATAATCCCATTTGAATTTCATTCCTTATTATTTGTAATATTCATTAATGCCAAATGTTTTGTTATGTTACATAGGCACTTTATTTTAAGAAGGGGGTTATAGTATTCTTGTAACCAATCACGTTACAGTTGATCTGACAGGATATGACACATTATGTACTTATGTACCGCATGTAAAAATGGTATAGCGATGTCCAGGTTGAGGTAAATAAAATGGAAGTGGTTGATTAAACACGCCTCAGAGATTAATTGATAGAACAATATCAACAAATATTACACTATTCACCAAAAGAGAAAACACACAGGCGCTACTATGGGTGAAGGATCACCATGAAAGGAAAAAAAGATTGTACCTGTTCTATTCATTCATTCGTTTATTAAATTACCAACCTGTTATCATTTGTGGTTAGAGCTTGTTGGTATCTATTGACAGCTAACCATTTACTGGTTGTATTTGAGACCTTTTTGACAAAAATTGATCATTGTTATTGGGTGAAAAAAATATAATGTTGTATCTCCTGCGATTAATCAACTACTGAGACATGAAACTTTGTTTACACAAGACGTTGCAAACAACTGCAATACTGGATATTTACTAAAATATTTTCATTACCAGCTGCACCGCAACTGTTCCAAGTAAGGGCATACAGCTTTATATCAACAAAAACAATGTATTATGAAAGGCGTTATTCAAGTATTGATTGTCTCTACTACATGTTATTACATAAGAATTATACTATTTCATTTAGGAGACGGCATGGCATTTATTTATTTATGGTGTGTGTGTGTGTGTGTGTGTGTGTGTGAGAGAGTGTGTTCCTCTCTGATTGGACTAGGTTGACTTTGTCTTTCAGAGTGGTACCTGCTGCTGACTAAATTGATTGAAACCCCTATTCACTTCCTTCCTTCCTTCTTCCTTCCTCAAGGCATTACACTGAACAACAATTCTTACAAATTGCGGTATACTTTTCGACCCCGGCAGAACAACATCCATTCAGCTCTAACAAGGTTCGTCTAAATATATCAGCCTGTACAGCTGTTGCTGTCAGGAAGGACCTGAAAACAGACAGAAAGAGAGGTTATAACCCATGACTTGTAAACATAACACTCTCTCTTTCCCTCTCTCTCTCTCTCTCTCTCTCTCTCTCTCTCTCTCTCTCTCTCTCTCTCTCTCTCTCTCTCTCTCTCTCTCTCTGTCTCTCTCTCTCTCTCTCTCTTTCTCTCTCTGCAAAATGACATCTGTCGTATATCACATGAGAATGTAAACCAATTAAAGGCCATGCTTGTCCCCCCCCTACAGTGTTTATCTTGTTGGTATGGAATGTCTACTATGTGTGTCTCTTCAGTCCATGGCGCCATGGTGGGTGTAAACACCATGTGCCATGGCGTGCTCTAAATGGCACGGCTATATCTGGCAAACAAATCTCCTTATGGACCCTTTAATCAATTTGTCAATCAGTCAGTGTAGATGTGGACGTGTATGCATCGAGGCTATGCATTTTTTATTACAAATTCCTCTGCTGCCACAGTCGGCTGTCAATCCAGCGACTTCCCGAAAATGAAAGTAAAATGGCCTCAAGCCATATGTATGTGTGCATTTCTTTTACACACTGCCTCTATGGGTATGTGTGTGTGGGTATTGTGGCGACTTTCTCATTTAAACATGCAGGTATATGCATGATCAATGTGCGCGTGTTGTGGTTGTCCACCCATTGTGTGTGTGTTTATGTGAGTGTGTGCAGTGTGCTCTTGTGTGCGCTGCCAGAGGGCATACACTAGCAGTGCATTTCAAGGGGCCCGACACCTCTGTATTGCTACCCAGTCGGTGGGTGTTGAGTCATAGCTCCGCTCTGACAAGATATCCAGGACAGGATAAGGAAGCAGAGGTGTATTCTGGGTACTAAAATATTTATGGGAGCGAGGAGAAATATGGCTTACTGTTTGTCGTCCCGGCCAGGCTCAATAAGGCAAATGAAAAACAGGGAAATGATTGACAGGGGGGAACGGGGAGGTGTAATGTGATTCTCCAGACTGAATTGAACCGCCTCGTATTTACTGCCACATTAAAGAGTAGGAGCTATGGAATTCCTGATGATTTATTTCACAATGTGTTCTTTTCTGGAATCACAAATCCAATTTTAATTAACACGTTTGAATAGCACACAGAAATAGAAACGCGTGCAGCGCTGCCCTGAAAAAAAATGTCAGGGCAGCGCTTTTACCACAAACACAGACTTCAGTCTGAGGCGGACGTTATCCCATTCATGGTATAATAAAGGCATCTTTTTTAATTCAAAAGAGGGTCATATGTAAGGGATAATGTACAGCACGCCGGTGATTATTGCGAAATAAACCCAGACGTGAAGCAGAGGGGTCTTCAATCACTCTAAAGGGGTTTATTTCACAATGATGACCGGCGCACTGTAATTTATTCTGCTTATTACACGGCTACTTAATAAATAAATCAATAATTTGAGACAAAATATAACAACACAAAATAATTGTATTGATTTAAAAATGATTTTATTGCTTTTGCTAAAAAAAATAGTCAGATTAGTTAGATTTTCGGTTGGAACTACATCCATAGAAACAATCTGTTATTCACAGCAGCGGTCTTCTATTAAAAACGACGAGGTGTGCATGTATCGAAAAATAATGCACGACGCGGGGGCTAAGAACCGACCTGGCAACGTTACTTATTACTCCAGTAAATAGAGACGATCTTAGTAACGACATGGCAACGTTACCTTATTACTCCAGTAAATAGAGACGATCTTAGTAACGACATGGCAACGTTACCTTATTACTCCAGTAAATTGTGACGATCTTAGTAACGACATGGCAATGTTACCTTATTACTCCAGTGAATAGAGACGATCTTAGGAACAACATGGCAACGTTACCTTATTACTCCAGTGAATAGAGACGATCTTAGTAACAACATGGCAACGTTACCTTATTACTCCAGTGAATAGAGACGATCTTAGTAACGACATGGCAACGGAGAAGCTTTCTAAACGTAGTCCCCCCCGAGTCCGGTCCAAGTTGACAATTAAAGTTCCGCTACAGTTTTGCTAAACCAAACGTTAATAACTGTCAACTTGGACTGGACTCGGGTGGGACTATATTTAGAAAACTTTCCCATTGCCATGTCGTTACTAAGATTGTCTCTATTTGCCTCCGCAAAGTTATGTAAGGAGTTGCCTTCTTACATATTTTATGTCCCTGCATAATTTTTCAGTTGTATTGCATCTGGATATACTTCTATTAATGCCAGAAATAGTATAAAAATAAACTAATTTGTGAGTAGTTGATGTTAACTTGTGTGGTTGTAGGTAAGAGGCATCCTTTAAAAGGGCTAATCGCTTTTCATGTAACAGGGAAGGTTTGTCTTAGTAAGGTTTTTTTTTAATCATGGATCTCATATTGTTGAGAATATCTTCCGAAAATTATGAATCTGTATCAGTAAGGTTACTTTGCCAGAATGGTGTTTTCTAGGGTCTTTATCATTGGCTGTGACCAAAGGCCTCTGAAGCAAACCCTTTCCTTGTCAGAGGAATGAACCAGCCATTAAAATGCGTAACGAATATAAGTCTTCTAAAATGACAACCCGGGGCATTTTCGATACTACCTTTGTAAAATTGAAACACATGATTTTATTTTCCTTTGATTGAATAATGTCATGCTTGGGGTGATTTGTAAGTCCTTCAATACATTTTTTCTGAGGATTTTAGGGCAAAAATCTTGCCCAGTCTTATTCATTTCCTCATTCCCCACTGTCATACTGACCAACGTCATACTGACCATTATTATTTCTGAAAATGTAATTTTCAGGTATAATCATTTTAGAAAGAATATGATCTCCCCCCAGAATCCAACCCACAATGGAGGTATTTTGTTACAAACATATTCTAGTTTGAGTGATGGATGAGTAAAAACAATTGCACATTGCGCCATATAGTCTATGATAAATCATTAACAATGTCTCACTGCATTTTGACACATGGCAAGTTGAACCAAATTACTTTTCTTAAAAAAACATTTCCACATTTTTTATTCCCAGACCGTTTTACTGTTAGCTCACTTACGGCGCGCTTTCGTTAGCACATCAGCACTCAGTTATCAACCCAATTTGGAGAGGATTGCGTGTTATTTCCAGAAAATACATAAGGAAAAAAAGGCAGAAAAAAGGTTCCAACCTGCCTGCGATGTTGAACATTTACAGACTGTCCTCCAACTCATACGCTCACTGTTGTCGTTTTGCATGCACCCGAATTTACGAATCATTGTTACGTTTAGCGTAACCTCCGGCCCTAAAAGGCTGATTCCAATTTTCGTTGTATGACCGTTAATATGTCACTTTATTAAGTTTTAAAAACATTTCAGGCGAGAAAGTAACAACGTAGATCCCAAATACGTAGTCAATTTGTCCAAATATAGCCTATTTTAAAATTTCCTTCCGACGTTGCTATACAACTGTCATGCTAGCAACGGTACGAAGTAAACTCATTTCCGGCTGTTTACAAAATAAAAGCTTAGAGACAGTGACAATGCTTTTGTTTTGAAGACAGGATATGAAAACCTCTACTTCTAGCTAACTTTACCCTAACCCTAACCCTAAACCTAACCCTAACCCCTAACTCTAACCCTAACCCTAACCCCTAACTCTAACCCTAACCTTAACCCTAACAGTAACCCTAACCCTTAATATCACCCACAATGCTCATCGGCGAAAAACCCTAACCCTAACCGTTAGTATCACCCACAATGGTCATCGGCGATAAATATCTATTTCCCCATGTCACGGACAGGGGGCGCTGGGGGCGCTCTTTGAAAAAAACGCTCATCGGCGAAAAGTATGTGTATCCCCATGTCACGGACAGGGGGCGCTGGGGGCGCTCTTTGAAAAAAACGCTCCAGTGGGTCGTATTCTAGTGCATGAACAAACGACAACAATGAGCGTATGAGTTGGAGGACTTGTTGAACATTTAAGTCCTTAGCATCATCTTCAAGTGTGACATGAAGTTGCCTTCATGCCATATGAAACTCTGTTGTAGTGTGCTGTGTGCAACTTAAAACTCAAGACAACAACCACCAACAGTTCCATGATAGACGCAATTCAAACATGTGAAGTCTCAGTGGATCGTTGTACTGTAGTTAAGAAACAGCTTTTTCTCCCCGCCAGGATGTTCATTGTGAAGGCAACAAAGATATCCACCAATTAACATGAACCATCCATCATCTGCATAATCATGTTTAATTCAAACTCATATACAAACTCAACATTCAGAGTGACACATCGTAGCATCCGTAGAGGCAACACACACCCACACACAAACACATGCACACACACACACACACACACACACACACACACACTATCGGGAGAGCAGTGTAGCAGATTTTATTATTTTTCACACATCTATCGATTGTAGTATTTAATCCGATCAGGCATATCAAGGGCCATAGCAGGGTCTGTTTAGCAGGAAAGTATGAAATCTGTGTGCATATGAGTATGCAGAGATTTTCTAAGATTGTGCGCATGTGAACAAGCTTAGAGTCCAGACCCCATCAACTCTCATAATGGACCAAACACGGTTCTAGGAACGCCTATAATTACCTGAATTTAGCAATAAACTGATTGCTCATTCAGAATCGAGTGTTTGCAGGCCCGGTTCTAGGCATGGGCATGGGGGGCAATGCCCCACCAAATGCTCTGACTGTCCCACCAAACCAACCCTGTTTCATCCCAAAATTCAAACAGCGCTGGGATCGCTCCCTCTCCTCTTGCGCTGTGCACAGGCAGTCAGTAGGTGTGGCATGTGGGGCAGGCAGGAGGACGCCGCTCACCACAGGAGTGAGCGTTCAGTTGTAGTGAGTTTCTACGGTGACGTTGACGGTCTCGCTCTGACTCTCTGGATTAGCACTTTTTGAAGCGCGAGAAAGTGTTGCACTGTAGTATAAACGCCTGAGCTCTCATGCCATTCTTGAGGATGTTGCCATTGAATCTAATTCATCGAAATTGTAAAATGCTTTAATTTCTGTCAGGGTATAATAAAGAATATAATCAATCAATCAGTCAAGATTTTTTTTATAGTGCTGTTTACAAAATTGCATTGGGTTTCAAATTGGGTTTTAATTGAGTTTAAAATGTAAAATTGACCTTGCCAATTACATTGCAGCTTCACATTTAAATAGAAAATATGTTAGTAGGCTGACTGTCATCAAGCCTTTCTTGGCCACAGAGTTTGTTTTCTGCGTCAATCCAGAGGAAGATTCCCATTAGACTTTTGCCGATGGAATGACAGCGATGGTAACGTCTGGGTTGGCCTACAAAAAAACGTCATCACTGGGGCACTCAACACAGCAACAGTTGGTGACCAATCAACATTTCCTTCTGCCTACTACTACCACTACTGCCCCTCAAAGCAGTCTAGAACTGGGCCTGAGTGTTTGTTTCATTGACTTTTAATGCAACAGGAAAGTTAAAAAAATGACGAATGCAGCGAAAACGTCAATTGCGTCGATTACATTTGGAAAACCTGTTGCCACAGAACATTTTGGCTGTTCAACTGCAGTGTAGGGCGAACACATGTAGCGCAGAGTCAGGTAGATAGAGCCATCCAAAACCCTGGGCATCACATGGCTAAGGGTGTCCCATTTTTGTCTGTCTACTAAAAAGAGCCTTTATCGTAATGTCTTTTTACATGCACTATCTCTCTCTGCCTTTCACTCACAGTGTGGCCATATCACACTGACTTCCTACACTGAGTACGCGTGGTGTCTGGGGTCTGGGATCTTTCCGAGGGCATTTCTCTGCGCAACAACTTTTATTCATCCAGGCCCCAGATGTTATCAGATGTGAAGGTGTTGCGTTTCATTACAACACCTCTATGCACAACTCTTTCCTGTTTTACATACATCATGGTCGATACTTATGCAGTGTACTACTCAAAGTGTAGGTCGTAAAAGAGCTGGTACATGCTACCAATATCCATGGGTCACGCTTGGTCTGTGCCCAACCTGCTACCTGCTAACATCTGAGCGGCTCCCTGTACTTTGATTTCTCTGCAGCAAACCCATTTCTAAAGGGCTGGAGTAAACATCAATGTGCAACTAGAAAGATGATTGCATCATCCTGGCTGCACACATGAACACCAAATCAATGCGTTTTACTCAAATAGACTTCATCTTCAAAAAGATGATGCTGAAAGTGGCTGGTAGACTGGAAGCGGATATGTCAGTGGTGCATTCAATATACACTCCACATAGAGGGCAATAGTAAATACGGACACTGCCCATATACTGTTACCCAGATATTATATTAATCAGATATTAAATGAATTATCATGTGCTGAGGATCATCGCCATGATTATATTCATGTTGAAAATCTCATATGTGGATACAAAAAATACATGCTTATGATTAGTTCTTACAGATTAGTGATATTAATTATATATATTTTTTGTTCCCATAGTTGACTTTGACCTTTTTTCAAGCTTATTAAAAGCTATGCTTTTGCACGCTTTGCTCCAGACTTTATGGTTTTAAGCCACCACATCAGTTCTCTGGCACACAGTCCCAATGAGAAGATTATGGCGGTCAGGGACATTACAAGGGAACCGGCAATGAACGGATGAAATTAGATGTGGATTTGGAGTACTTTCTTTCAGAGGACCGCTGGACCCATGTGTCAGACCCAGGCAGGGATGACATGCCCAGCGTGAGGAGGCTGAGGATGTCAACACACTGCGGAGAACTGCGGACACTGAGAGAGAGCGAGTAAGAACTGAACCGGGTGCTTAAGTGTGCAAGTGTTTGTGCTTAGAGTGCAGCACCTCTCTGAAGAGCAAACCACAGTAAAGAACCTTCCAGCCATATCTGGACCTGCTGTGTTTTAGTGCTGCTCGCTATAGATTGACGAGGCTGAAAGGTGAAAAGTTGCACATAGACACACAGAGACCTGAGATAAGATATC
Organism: Merluccius polli; assembly: GCA_030340625.1. Lineage (NCBI taxonomy): Eukaryota > Metazoa > Chordata > Actinopteri > Gadiformes > Merlucciidae > Merluccius > Merluccius polli. The sequence goes on from JAOPHQ010005121.1 coordinate 269,414, forward strand.
AAACACAAATGGCCAGTAGGAGAGAGAGAGAGAGAGATAAAGAGAAGGGGGGAGAATAATGCCCTGACTGCAAGAGAGCAGAGCATACCAGAGATGTTGCAGCCCTGTCAAATAACCCTACCAATGTTAAAAGGAGTGCTTAAGCCACCGTTGACTTTCAGTTTACTTCCAGCTTCGCTATAGAGCACCCTGATCATGGCAAGGAAACCCAGGGAGAACAACAACAACAACCACAAGACCTTCCAGAGGTATTAGTGCTCCACTGGTTAAATCTTGGTCCATAGAAATAAAACCAAGCTGGACATCCAATGAACGAGAGACGTCCATATAGTCCCGAATTAAGGCTATGTTATCCTATATATAAGATTGGTCTGTGTGCACAACCTGAATCCATCACATCTCTCAGGTGATTGGCCAACGCTTTTGAGATTAATTTGTAGTCGGCACACAGCAGACTTACTGGCCTCTAGTTTTTTACCTCACAGATGTCACCTTTTTTTTGCGTAATAGAGTGAGCTCTCCTGCAGCTAAGAGGAAGACAGCCTTTCTCCATACTTTAAATATTCAATGTGATTGCTGCCCAAACAGCTAATGGTGGTTGAAAAGTTGTAAATTGGTTTGACCTCTGTGGGTCACATGGTCTGAGAGCTACTGAATTTTGCAATATTCAAAAAGTAATAGACATTTTTGAAAGGGAAATATAGAAAAATGGAAAGATGTAAATTGGTGGGGACATGTCCTAGAAGAGATTAAAGTTGGTTTGACCTCTGTGGGTCACATGGTCTGAGAGCTATTGAATCTTGAAATATTTGATTAAACTAAATGTATTGTAATAAATGCAAGCAAATACTGGGTTAGTTGTAACACTGTTTGACCAATCAGAAAAGAGCTGCGGTGATGCCATCAATACTGTACACTTCCATTTCCTTTTTGAGCTGACAGGGGGAAGTGGCATCTGTCTGTGAGCAACATTGTGGATTTTATAACCAAAAAAATAATTTTACGTAAGAAAGTAACATTTTGTATCAAGAATTTTTTTTTGCCGAGCGTTTAGTGTATATTGTAGATAGAATGGTTTGGTATGTAATGGTTGCTTGGCGTGGGGATTGTTGTAGCAGTTGTAGCAAAAGTGTGGGTCAAGTGTGCATGTTGTCAGCTCTGGGCTCACAAGCCTGTACCCCAGGGGCAGCCATCTATTTGTCACAACTTTGAACCCTTATGTGACACATGCACATTCAGAAATACAGTCCACACACAGACACAGACATGCACACACACACACACACACACACACACACACACACACACACACACACGCACACACACACACACGCACACACACACACACACACACACACACATACACAGAGATGACTAATGTGGTCAATTTAAAATTTTAGAAGAAAGTGTTTTTTTGTCACTTTAAAATGTTCACTTTATTCAAAACTGTTTATTCTTTATTCTTCAACAAAGTTATTGAATACATTGGATAGTGTGGCTTATTTCAGCAAAATACCTCTCAATGTTGTTGTATCTATCCAAAGCAGTGCAACTCACCTGAGTAGTGGGTAGGGTGTAACAACAGCTCTTTGTATATGACATTAAAGCTGCTCAGGTCACTTTTGCTAGTTGATCAAGAGCTAGTTCAGCCTTTGATGGATTCGAATGTCTACAACAAACCAACTCCACCTCCTCCTTGATGTCACCACCCACCCCCCAGTCCAGTTGCTCGTACGCAATCTACATGAACAGGCAGTATTGGCCTCAGAGCTTGCCTGATTGGTCACAGCCTCAGAGCTTGCCTGATTGGTCACAGGCTACAGGGAGCGAAGAAAAAAAAAAGTGTATCTCCTATTTAGCCAGCTACAGAGGCAGGGACGGACACCCGCGAGAGATATTCTCACAGACCACTTGACTCATTCATACCTGACAGAGTATGGGAAAGGTTTTGGCATATTTGACCATAAAAAAGTTACCTAGAGGAGCTTTATTCACATAATCTGTGATTGTGTAGTAGACGTCCAAGTGAGTTAAAATTATTTGTAGTAGACAAATATGGGTATCGTGTTTACCACCGAGTTACTGATGCTCAATAAGTGTTATCTTATACAGTATATATCCTATCCAATATGAAACCAACTACATCCAACAGCAATGCTGTCTCTGCCACCTCAGCTTGCTGCTCTGTTTCCAGACTTTCAACGACTAACGCTGCCGCCCCACTACCCCCGGCCGCTTTGGACTGAGCCCGGTGCGCCTCCGGCGCCGCCAGCCTCTGGTGCTGCCGGCTGAAGTGCCTTTGCTTTTTCCGGACAGCTGCACACAGCATGACCCTCCATGACCACATCCGAAGCATTTAATTGATTCTGTCGTCACATATATCGTGTATTCAAAATCATCAACCTTAAAGCTCATAGTTAAACTCGAATCGTCATGTCCTGCTTTTATCATCATGTATAGGTGTTTCCTGAATGAGACTACATGTTGCAGTTTAACATCATCGCTAATAAAAGGAGACAAATTGGACAGAATAACCTTATCTTAACCTTACCTAATCTTAGCGGGATTAGCAAGTGGAAAAAACAAGCGCGCGTTTCTCTAAACGATGCCAGGTTCCACAAGAGTAGCCTATTCACTTTGTCTGTAGAGTTCAGAAACATAACTACAGCGCTATTCATTCTGGACGCTGCTTTGATTCTATAGTACCCCACCATCCGCTAATCCGCTAACCCAGGGTGTGAGAGAGAGATGGAGAGAGAGAAAGAGAGAGAGAGAGGGGGGGGGGGGGGGGGGGGGGGGAGTTGGATAGAGAGAGAGGGAGAGCGAGCTTGCCCCTGGCTCCAGAAGTGAGGGAGAGGATCAAAGGGGTTTGTGCTCTGCATCTCAATGGACAGCGAGCCACCAATACTGATGAGGCCTAACGTGTGACGCCCCATTCACACGCTTTATCTCTTGTGGGTAAACAAGTGAACTGTGCGAGGTAATCAATGGACAGCCACCTTACACAGTTCCGTCCACACGGGCGCTACTTACTGCTAGAGCGGTTTACATTCCCGGTCCACGCCTCATTTGCATGCTGAATAATTGCATACCATCACACATTCATAATGCAAAATCAAATCTATCCAGTCCATAAATATGATCTTGCCTCGATACCGAAAAAGCTATTAGTATGTATCTTTTGGATAAGCAATATGTGACAAAGTAAACAGTCAATTATTTAGATTCTTGGATGAATACTTAAAAACAAAAATATATAATAATAATAATATATATATATATAATATATATATATATATATATATATATATATATATATATATATATATATATATATATATATATATATATCCTATTTGAAGTATTCATTGTAATATACTGTATGTGGTTGCAATAACTGCACACATTTACAAAGGTTTTCTTATTTGTCTGTGAACACAAGAATCATATTCATATCAATCATATCATGTGGGCCTTTCTCATTTGCATTTTAAGTTTAAGTTTAAAAATACGTAAAATATTCATATTAAAATACAGTTATAACTGCATTTATTTTGTATTCAAACCTTTTTTTAAAACACTTTGATATGGATTTTAAAACATATCTAAAGGATTTCTGAATCAAAACCCGCACATAGACACACAGACACACAGACCTGCCAGTGCTTGTGCTCTCTTTTAACATGTTTCACTTCACTGAGAATTGAAGAGTTAGTAAACACGCTCAACAGACTCAATAACATCTCTCCGTGGTTACCTGAACATTGATTTTGGGCCATTTCTTCTGCAGTAATTCAAGATGGGGCTTGATATCTCTCCCCTATTTTTTTTTTTTTACAGCACTAGAGAAGAAAGAAGATAGAAATGATTTTTCAAACCATGTAATGCGAAAGCAGCCAATGGGGGGGGGGGGGTTATCTACTTATGTGAAATCAATAAAGAAGGATGATCAAAAAATCCTAATCATCAAAATCATCAGATAACTCTAGAGTCATCAAATCAATACTCAATGTACTCGTTGAGCTGAACCACGCGGCGGTGCTTTTTAAGAGGCGCGTGTGTTGTTTTACAACGAAATGTACACGACTGTCCGTAGCACAGACATTAGGAATGGAAAAGCAATCCATCGACACCACAAACGATGCTCCATCATCCACATTCACAAACCTAATTTGAGAGCTGTCTCCAATTACTCTGAAAGTATAACAATACAGAAGAAGAAAAAGAGAAAACTGATTCATGTGAAGTGTCAGCAGCAGCTTTTGATTTCCGTATGAGGAAGAATATAATGTGCAGATAATATCAACATCGACATACTATTTAGCTAATAATGTGTCCATAATTCCGCGTAAGGAGTTTAATAAAGGGAGTTATTAGTTGAGCCTATGGCAGATGGCTCTACTACAGTAAAACATTAATGACCTCTGGTGGGATGCGATCCCTTTGACACTGCTGCCTATTAATTGTCTCCAATTACCCTTCGCAGCAAGGCATCTGTCACCAATATTCCCTGTTTCCCACATGGATAGACCAAGGTAGTAAAGGTTGACTGCAACATTCACAATTTATTGCACAGTAGGGCTCGTAAAGTCCAGAGTTGTCATCACAGGTCTCAAACAAATTCACAAATAAACCAAAAAATGTAAAAATAAATCGGAATAAAATGTGTGCAGAAAACATCTGGCGCTAACCAACCAATAAAGGAGCAATATTTCACTCATGATTAAACAATAACTTACACGCAAGAGATGAATGAGGGCAATACATGGTAGAAAAAAAGTTGATGACAATAATTTGTAAACTAGCTCTTTTTTTGTCTTTCTTTTAATTAAAAGTGTGCTGTTTCTTTAACAGTGGGGAATCATCCATTCTTCCCTCGGTGCATTCAAAGACGTTTGAAGTTTAGTGCAAATTTTAAGAAACATTAATGCAGAAAGAAAGAAAAGAAACAAAAACAATGATCTAACAAACAAATAAGGCAACATTTATAAATATATCAAAAATAGTCATTGGAGAAAGTATCTTGTTACAAAAAAGCCACAAAGGTTTTGTCCTGCACCAATGAGAGAGACATGTTTTTCAATTCGTCCACAGATTTCACAGTCTTATACCCCAGCTGGTGGAGCACTTTTTCGCAGACAGCCTGCGTGTACTCTACCATGTCATAGGACAGCTTTAACCGCCAGCTCTCCGCATTCGCCGCTGAGTCTCTTACGGTGCCAAACTTGTGTTTTGCCGAGGGCTCGCTGCTGCCCCTAGTGTTCGCATGTATCCATTCCTCCACGTTTTTATCCATCGCCAGCCCCAGGTAGTCGTACATCTCCTTTGTCTTTTGCAACGGGTTTCTGGCCAAATCTTCATAGCGCACCAACATGTACTTCCCTTTCAACCAGTGGGGATGACTGAGGCCCGTGGTGACAGAGTTAAGAAAGTCTTCGCAGACCACCGTGAGCTGAGTCAGGTCTAGGTTGTAAGGCCTTCGTCCTGTGGCCCTCCAAATGCGCCACAGACGGTACGTATCCCTGAACGTCTCGATGCGCGACGACAGGATCCCTCGGGGGTCTCTCACCAGCTGGATCACCTTAATATTCAGCCGCGGGTCGTCCACCAGGGCACGCAGGTCTCCGATCTCTGGCACCCGGACGATCTTGATGGCCACGTGCCGCTTGTCCCGGCAGGCATCGGTGGCCAGGGTCATGTTCAGCGCTGCACACTTCTTCACGCAGTCCCCTTCCTCCACGTTGACGTCCTCCGGCCCGAAGGCGTCACAGGCTGGCTGCTGGCACAGGGCCCGGCTGGCCCCCCGCCGGAAGAGCTTGTCGGTGGTGTGATTGGCAGGCGGCGGTTTGATGTAGCTCTCCAGGAAGTACAGGTCGCAGCCGTACAGGCTGCGCAGGAGGTCGCGGCTGGCGCCCAGCATCACGCGGCGGTCGGCTGCGTTGCGGCTGTGGGAGAGACGCGGGATCAGGGTGGTCTGGACGTGGTAGAGGGGCTCAAACAGGTAGAACACCTCCTGGTGCTGGTTGAGGAGCTGGCCCACAAAGGAGGAGCCGCTGCGTGTGGTGGCGAGCACCAGGATGTGCGTCTTGCGGCTGGCGTTGGCGGAGAAGTAGTTGTAGTCCTCGCAGCCCGCGCCGGCCCCGGCACCTCCCCGCTCAAAGGGGGGGTCGGTCTCCTGTCCACCCAGCCCACAGTTCTGGGGACTGGGCAGCGGGCACAGCTGGAAAGGCTTGGATGTCAGCGTCCGGATGGCGGTGTACTGGATGGCGATGGACGCCAAGGCCAGCAGAATCACTGCCTTCCAGGAACATTGCATGGCGATTGCACTTCATTTAGATGCAGCGGTCCATGCCAGGTCCTCCCTGAGTGAATACATCACACAGACCATTGTCAAGTTCTGGATGTGAGTATGGTCAGTCTCGAACTCCACCCCATACCATGAATATGTTTGCAGTGTGGATGACCAAATGTATCTTTTTCCAATGGTTGCTCAATCCGAATGAACTTCTATTTACATTATTTGTTTGAATGTAATGATGTTGTATGTAAGAACTGATTCATTAAAAAAAAAAACTGAATTATTCATTATACTATTAATAGTTAATAATATTTAATACTATTAATAAAGTCAGAAAGAATGCAATGACTTCCAAATTTACTAAAATCAAGTTATCAATAATTACAAATGACAAATGATTAATTGTATTGTTTCTGGATACTTTATATTTTTATCAGAGCCACTGCTTAGCCTATATATTAATTTGATCTGTATATATTGCCGTGTAACCGCAATACAAAAATACATTGTTTTGTCTTGTTTTACAATTTATATTCAGCTTGCTATCGAAAAAATGAATGAAAAAGTTTCGACTTTAATCTTTGCCGGTTATGAAACAACATCAGCTATTGCTTAATGTAGCTATAGTTCAATACACATGTGTATTGTGTATTCACCCACAATGTGTTGCGTATAAGGTAGCATTGAGCCCAGGCTGATAGCAGCTCTCCTGGACCTGGGTTCAGATATGTGACCACAGCTGTTGGTAGGACTGCCAGCACCAAAAGTTATTAGACCCTCAACACATGCCAGCATATGTGCATTATAATATCCCACCAGAAAACAACAGTTGACTTTTATGGTCGTAAACAAGGGTGGTTTCCTAGCTTTACTGTCAATGTCACGTCAAGGGGAAATATTGTTCCCCCACGAAACGTTTTAGGATATGTTTATTCGCATTGCATAAGGTTGATTCAGAGGTTGATTGTGTAAACGAGCCATCACTCATTGATTCATAACGTGTTTAACATGCTGGATATAGGCCTAATTCACTAACTTGGGACTCATCTACCTGTGACTTGAAGGATCCTAACCCACGGGCGATGCCGATAGGAAACATGTATCTAAAATAGGCACTGTGCCAAATCAAATCAAATATACATTTTTTAAACCCACACCGTTGAGCTTTAAATACAGAGGGACATCCACTGTCCCTCACGCCCGTCTATTGTTACTGTCTATGAAGAATGTCTGAAGAAAAACTGAGTTTTAATGATATTTCTCATTTTTGACTAATATTAAACCGGGATGCTGGGTGGTTTTTGTTGTTGTTGTTATTGTTGTTTTGTTTTTCGTGGAGACGACAGTTTCTACCTCGTCAGATCAGACCAGCGTACGACTGTATTGTGCACTATACTGCAGGGTATGGATTTGGTTACTGACTGATTTTCCGCGATGCTGCATCCGTAGCGATGCTGCGATGAGACAAACAGACCCAGCAACGCATCCCCAACTCCAGCATTAAACACATCAGATGGAGGGCAACCTCAATAAAACCGCAGTGAACTATGCTGAGACACGGTCTCATCACTTGTCTGCTGTATATGTGTGTGTGTGTGTGTGTGTGTGTGTGTGTGTGTGTGTGTATATATGTGTGTATGTATGGATATATACCTCTTTGGCTGCTGTAGTTCTTTCATCATGGTTTGTGTCCATGTATCAAGGCTTCTCTGTAGTCTTCAGACGTGTGTTGTCACGCGTCTTTGCTTGGTCGAGATACGAGCAAAATGCGTGTGACAGAGCCATGCAAATCCGAGAGAAAACGCCGGGTGGATGTTTGCTCAAGTCCGTTTCGGGAGGCGGATTTTTGGGGTTTTGTTTTTTTTTTTCCCGGGGAGAAGTGATGGAGAGGATGTGGATGTGGAGGATGCTGGCTACTGGGGAGCCGGGCGGAGCAGCGGGAGACGCTCGCTCACCCCGCTTCTCCCTGAAGAATGATGCGCAGAAGCGGAGAGTGTGTGAGGTACACAAGGACCGACTGTCTGGACCACCCCCAGACCCCTCCTACTTTCCACCTGCTCTCCCCCTCCCTCTCTCTCTCTCTCTCTCTCTCTCTCTCTCTCTCTCTCTCTCTCTCTCTCTCTCTCTCTCTCTCTCTCTCTCTCTCCTTATCTGACATGCAAACACGCACACACAGTTGTTCTTTACCCTTGTCGTCGCCATCCCAATAGCTCCCTTATATGTCATAGCTGGCTCGCACACACACACACACACACACACACACACACACACACACACACACACACACACGCACACGCACACACACACAGCTGTTCATATGCGAACGGTCCCATTGTGATCGTATTTAATTTAATTGGAAATGCATAATCGTTTGATATGTTGCATCCAACCGTTGAAATTAACATTTTATATTCCATTTTTTTCTAATATTTTTTTTTCTACATAGAATTGAATTAGTGATGCAAAAGCGTGTCCGAGTGATTTCACTGCATACATATTTGGCCCAGACTTGGTCATGAACCGTAATATCAGCATTACTGCCTCGGGCCGTAATTCTGTGGTCTGCAGAGCTGCTGCCTCAATAAGACTGACTTATTGATAGAAGCAGCTCGGTCGATGAGCAACATGATGCAGGTCTGCAAAGAACTCTCTCTCTCTCTCTCTCTCTCTCTCTCTCTCTCTCTCTCTCTCTCTCTCTCTCTCTCTCTCTCTAACACACACACATAGCCTACACACACCCAAACGTAAACATAACATACGGCAATTTAAAATGTAAACAACATAATTTAAGATGTGAAACTATCACCTTTTAAGATGTAAACATAACATACGGCAATTTAAGATGTAAACATAACATAATTTAAGATGTGAACATAACATTTAAAATGTGAAAATAACACCATTTAAGACGTAAACATAACATAATTGAAGATGTGAAAATATCACCCTTTAAGATGTAAACATCACATCCTTTAAGATGTAAACACAACACCCTTTAAGATGTTATAACATCCTTTAAGAAGTAAACATAACACCCTTTAAGATGTTATAACATCCTTTAAGATGTAAACATAACACCCTTTAAGATGTTATAACATCCTTTAAGATGTAAACATAACACCCTTTAAGATGTAAACATAACACCCTTTAAGATCTAAACATAACACCCTTTAAGATCTAAACATAACACCCTTTAAGATCTAAACATAACACCCTTTAAGATCTAAACATAACACCCTTTAAGATGTAAACATAACACCCTTTAAGATGTAAACATAACACCCTTTGTAAACATAACACCCTTTAAGATGTAAACATAACACCCTTTAAGATGTGAAGATAAAATAATTTAGGATGTGAAGATAACAATGTTAGTCAGTCATACTCAACATTATAAGTTGAATATTTTTTCAATAATCTTGTTATTCTATAATTTTAAAGGCTATGTTTTAAAGGATCATAAAAATAGCATTGAACATTTTTGAATGTTAATGTCAAAACGTAACCTGTAGACATACATAACGTGTAGGGCCTCTATTGTATCATTTTTGATAAACATATAATTACCATATTTTCTGTACATGTTTGTTGTCTAGTCACAGATTTAAACAGACTCTGGGACCAGACCTGAATACAGGGAAGCCTAATGTGTTTTTAGTTTTTGTATGCACCAAACAAAGAGAACAAAATCAGGAAAATGTCAAGTTAAACACAATTATTCCCTTCCCATTATCATTCATGAATTATGTAAATAAGTCATGGGGATTTTATTATGCTCGTCTGTTCCGTCATTTTCGTGGGTGCTTCATGGGGATACCATTTCTCTCTTTATATTTTGTTAATAACATATTTGGAAATGTATGTTTGATGCTATCGAAATAGGCTTGAATAGTCTAAGTTCGGAATCGCATACTAATGTACTAAGTATAACGTCAAATTGAGTATGTAGTGCGTTCACACTGCATAGTATGTGGATTTTGTGGACGCAAGAAATGCCAGGATGTATACTAGATTAGCAAAAATGTATATGCGGTGTGAGCTTACTGGACATACTCAACTGCCCCACAATGCATTGCATCTCTTCAGACGTCACCTCACATCTCCAAAAACGTTGGAGCTAATTTCCAAATATACGTCATTTAGATAAACTGACCACACATTGGAAATCCACAGGGTGACTTTATCGACAAACATAATCTAAAAACTCAATATAGTGACATATAAACAGTCAAAGTACAGCTTTCAGCCTGCTTTCAAATCTTCACTATCACTGTCGGTTGGTGCGAAATGTGTTCTGGGATACTTGGCTGTGTACTTCAGTGTGAACGGTCTGCTGGTACTTGCATACTTAATCGTTCATTTAGTAGGTAGTATGCAGTACATACTCATTGAGTATGTAGTAGGCAGCACGTTAGTATGCGATTCCGAACCCAGCCATAGACTCTTGTAAGTGCACTATCCATATATGGCAATGCACCCTGCACTTCGGGTAGCAACGAGCTAGTCATTGACCATAGATTAGTAGATTGACCACGATCTCCCCGTCAGCCAAATTATGAATTCAAATTGTAAATGGTTCTAGAAATACACACAAAAAACCTACTAAATTAGTATAAACAATACAAATAGTCAAATTGACAAATTTTATAGTGGCCTGCCTGTGTCAGAAATAACAAAGTAAAATCCCACTCTGAGAATCATCACTCTGAGAATTCACTATGGCAACACATCAGTAACTATTCTTATGAATTGTTTGTGAAAAAAAAGTGTAAGTGGGTTGATTTGCTTATTCATTTTAAATTGGCTTTGTTTCTTCATTCGTCCTCTGACTGCTCGCTTGAAGACGGCTTTCCTGCTTGCCAGGGAACACACTGGTGGAACTGGTGCGGCATCTAAACACACTCTTTCACATTCAAAAGTCACATGACTTAACTATCACAGCAAATTCCATAGTCCACACAGCAGGAGGTACAATCTCTCTTTATCCATGTCCCAGACACATTTGGCCGCCCTCTCCCTTGGTGCTCCCCAAAGTCATTGATTGGTCTTCACTTGGACATGAAAGGCTCCATGGAGGGGCTTGCAGCAGAGCCAATGGGAGTCCACGGACAGCAGACAGACAGGCAGACAAGCAGTTCTGGTGCAATAGCACCGCCTCCCCGGAGCCTTCCTGTCAATGAGGACAGCTTGTGACGCCCTGTCAGGGGATATACCCGTGAACGGGTAGCTGGGCATCTGTTCTGATATGATAGCCTCCCTCTGCTTCAGCCAGACAGGCACTAGTCAGAAATACTGTTGTAGTGAAAACTCATCGCTGGGCCTGTTTTCCCATGAACTAAGGATGGTGGAGTGGGACTGGGCTTTGTAGAAAGCGTGGTATCTGTTCCCCAAATACCATTCCTTTCTTTCCTGAATTTTTATTTTCTAATTTCTGGAATTTCAGCAAAAAGGGTTTGGATATTTTAGTTTTCATATTTCCCACTTAGAAATGTCTCTGTCGATAATCTTTGCAAAGATGTAGGACACATACAGCAGTTCTAATATTTGCATATTTGTCAACATCATATGAACGTGCATACATACACAATGTGAATAATGTGTGCAATGTGTTTTAATATAAATGGACAATCATAAGACACACAGTGTAATATTACCACTGCAATAGCCATAGTGTAATTTGCAGCCTTCAGCTGGCAATGATACTACAGACAATGATTTTCCTCAGAACTTTTAATTTGCTTTTTGTCTTCATATTCAATAATGGCTGGTTTACTTATGTTTTTATGTGACACTTCTACAAGAACAAATAGCTTGTGAAAAAAAAAATCTATACTGGTATAGTGTAAATGCTGTTCAGTAGGAATCATCAATTGTATTGCTACTTGACTGACACCTCATATTTCGTTCTCCGGACCAGTGTGGTGTAGCCGTGTTTGACTTACACAGTCTCAGAGCATCTCAGACTTTGTCATATTTCAATATGCTGATGAGTTGAAGATAATTGGTTGAATGTTCCTGATTCGTATGCACCTCACCCCATATACACACACACATACACACACACACACACACACACACACACACACACAAACACACCAACACCCACATGTGCGCACACACACAAACACACACAGACACACACAAGTGACCCGGAAAAAGCTCACATTGAGAAACATGTTGGAGAGAATTGGCATCACTTTAGGCTTCCCAGAACGTGAGGAATTCCCAAATAGACCTTGGTCCCGTGGGTTGAGTTTTATGAAGTGGAAACCCACAGAGCTTTGTATGTCATTTCCTCATACCATCTTCTGTGTCAAAGGTCTCTCCGCCTAATCAAATAGACAGCACACATCCCTTGCCTCTTTCCATACATCCATATGTATGGGCTTTGTGGTTTGATAAACGACTTTGTAGTGATGGCAAAAATAACAGCAATATGTGGCATTGGAGGAACTCACAAGCAGGCACATCCCCACGCACGCACACACACACACACACACACACACACACACACACACACACACACACACACACAGTTGTCTAGGACCAAATTCTCTCTTGGGTGTCTAAAAATGTGTGACTGGTAGCAGGGGAAATATACAAAACATGGTCTAACTAGGTCCCATTTCAGTTAAAATCTGATTAATTTCAAAGTATACTAAACTTTGAAATTATATCCAAGACTTGTTAATGTTTTCTTCAAATGTGTATGTAATTTGTGGAACCACACGTATGTTTATGTGGATGAGCCATGCTGTGATGTGTGTTGGCTTGTTGTTTGTTTCCATTTTATGTTTGATTGTTGTGTTTATTCCCATGTCTTTACAGATGGGGGCAAACGAGCCTTGACGGGAGTCTCTCAGGAAGGAGCTCTGATTATGGATTCACATCAACATCAATATTGGCACTCTTGTCTTCTGTGTCCCGGAGGTGAAGAGTTGTGTGTGGATCATGATGGGCTGTCAACATGCGAGTGAGGCTGTTGAACAAATTAACTAATCTGGAGGTTAAAGACTTTGTGGATATGAGCGGAGGAAACCACTCGAGGGCTGTATCGCCATGAAGCATTCATGAAGGAAGCTTTAGTCCTTGACCTAAAGCCACAATATTAAGGGCTTACACATCATGGAACAGTCTAGTAGAATATCTTAAGACGTCCATAAAAATGTGTGAGAAAGCATGACAATATTTGCGAGTTACACACAATAATTATACACGAGCACAGTTGACACGTTTGCTATCTGGTTTGGTCTGATTTGTTATGGACGAACAAAACCACATCTGATGACTATAAGTCAGGTGAGAGGCAACGATAGCATTTGGAGGAGGCGGAGCTACACTCTCTTTAAAATTTGAATTCTGCTTCCACCTTCTCCTAGCTGAATATTTTGAATAACTAAAGTTTAAATAATTCCTTTCTACGAGTCTACCATTAGGATGACACATACATGTATGAACTTCCACTAATAAAATAAGATAAAAACAATAAATACAGGAAAATCAAAATCAAAAAACTGTATATTAACCTTGATCCAATTGTTGCTAAGCTCTCATAAGAGAGGGTTAGATCGACTCCTGTCTATACCATTCTTTTTTGTGAACATTACAAACAATACATTGCATCAGTTCAAATGTGGAATTCAAGCTGGACCTAATAAAAGTTATTGAGTGGAATAAGTGGGACAACATGGTCTTCTCCCTGCAGCAGACAAACAAAGCCTCAACATTTGCACGGTGCAGATTGAGTACACATGAACGTTATGAGCGTTAAGCAGACCAACAGATGACTGCCTGTTTGCACAACATTACCCACGAGTGGGTTTTGGGTTCAGTACAAACCAGAAAGTAAAAAATATGAAATTAGAGAGTGCTCATGCAAGATGACAGCGCCGTGGCTCATGGCCCCGTTTTATCGCTCGGCTGTAATTTCCCCTCCTCTGTGTCCGGCACGACCAGGTGTTTTCTCCCTAGGTGTCTCAGGTATGAATGAATGCAGCCACAGCAGCCTCACCCTCATCCTTCACCCGGTTCTCCTACACACGGGTCAGTCACCCACACACCTGCACACTTCCTTCCTTCCACGTCCATTCCTTAAGACGTAACCAGGCTTAGTCACTGCAGTTTGCCAAACGTAGATGATGGCCCAACAGGGGATCAGCCTTTTTTATTTATTTATATAAAAATATATATTTCTGTATTTTCAATTGTGTTTTTGCTGTAAATGTGAAATACAGTAACTCTGAGTGAATGTATAATTCTATGCAGAAATAAAAGTGTGAACATTTTTTTATAATAATAAATCCATTGTTGTGTTTCCTGAACACTGATTGGTTGGCTTTCCAGGGGGAGTAAGCTCTCTGCATGTTAGGCGAGAAGGTGAATAGGGGAGGAACTTAGTACAATGTAGGGGTTTCACTGAATAGTGTACTAGTCGACTATAAAAACCACTAGTCGACACTGTGTATCGTAGAATAATCGTACATTTTTTGTTGATGAACATAGATTTGTTTGAACAATCATTTTATACATTAGGCCATGTTAAATAAACAGAATTTAAGGTCAATAGAGAAGGAAAGAGTCCCACTATCCCTGCAAGAAATAAATCGCATTGTTAGTGCAGTCAACAGTATCCCCAGCTCAGAAAAGCTTTCTGGGGGTTTAGTCCAATCACATTGAGGTTCAGTTGTAAACAGCCTCTCAGAGTCAGTGGAGGACTATGCTATTTCACCTATCCCCAGGTTAGTCCCACCTACATATAAACCCTGTCTGATTGGAGCCGGCGGAGACCACTACTGCTGAATCACATTTTTATCAACTGATTGATTTTTCCTTTTCATTTCTAGTGGTTAAATTCTATGTGACAAATGTGCTACTAAAATGCAGCAGTTGCAAATGCCCTAGTATGATGTAAACTATTTGAATTTGAACATGAAAATGCTACAGGAAAAGTGATCAACGCATCTGGGGTGTTTTAAGACGATATCATTATGCATTCAGCAGACATTTCTTATCAACCCTTACATGCTGTCATGACTTGTACTATACATAAGCAGATTGAAGAGCAGGCATTACCGTGACGACCAGTTAAACTCTTGCTAACACCTGGAGTGATTCTCTTTGTCATCCTGACTGACTAAATGCTCAGCATTTCGGTCCTCTGTTGGAAACCATTGCAGATGCAACAGACATTACAGACAAAACATTAGATCAACAACAAAATCTTGTGTTCTTGTACATTTTGTACTATTCCAATTTAAATGTCTACAATCTACAATTTCAGATATTATATACAGCGATGGAAAGTGTGAGTGCCATCCCCTTATGAACTGTAACTGTACATATAAAATGATAGTACTACATATTTAGACAGAATAATAATGTACTCTTTGTATAAAATTATAGTACTACATATTTAGACAATAATAATGTACTATGCTGTATAAAATGATAGTAATACATGTTTAGACAGCCGGCTGGCATCCAGCAGAGGTAAGAGAACCAAGTGCTGACCAGTGGCACCATTAGCGCGTCCTGAAAGGTCCCTAAAGGGCAGACTTTGTTGTTTTAATCGTGTTTCATCGACAGACAACGAAGAGCTTGTGTGCAATTACAGCGATAAGTTAAATTAGGGGGCTGTCGGCTCGTATTGGCCTGTCTAATTCAATGGGCTTAAATGTGGGTGTGTAAAAGGTGTATCGGTAATGGTGGTGGATGTGCATTAGCATGGCACAATATTAGAGATGCTTTTAATCAGGCTGGACCTGTTTGCCCCTTAATCTATTGGTCTGCCTCTCCTTGATGTGAAGAGGACAGCCATGAGTGGAACGCTGGATTTATTTAACAAATGTTTTTGCCACTGACCAAATCAGTGGTTTAAAAGAACAAAATATTCCTGGTGATGCATTTACCTTCTCTCTCTCTCTCTCTCTCTCTCTCTCTCCTCTTTTTCTCCCTCTATCACTCTCTGTCTATCCTTCTCACTATCTTTCCCTCTCTCTCTCATTCCCTATTCACAGAAAATAACTTAGTAATTTATAAAAAAAAAAACACACATATCTGAAGGATAATATAAGGTAACCACTATGTATAGAGGTGTGCGGCAGGTGGGTGGGCTGTATCATTAGTATTCGGGTACATATCGTACGCGTTGCCAGCTGTGAGCAATACGTGTGCTGTCTCACTGAAAACACAACCGATGCCGACGAGCCCAGATCCACCTTTATGTGCCATATGTCGGTCACATCTGTGTCTGCCACGGCCAATGCATATCAATGAAGAGGGATATCATTCAAGGACCTCTTACGGTATAAAGTCCCTGCTCAGAGTCAAATAGTTTCATACCGGCCCAGTAAAGCTAGTGCTACTGCTCATTAGCATGTAGAAAAATAGAAATAGAAAAATAAAATAATAAAACAATAATTTAATCAATGCAAAAAGAAAAGCTTACCTATCACTGTGAAAGTGGAAATTAATGAACAATATTCCTTTGTTGGTGATGTCTGGTGAAGATTTTAAGAGCGCTCTTATTCTAGGCTTGCTCAACTTTCTTTTTTTTTTGCCTCATGTCCTAGCAACAACACAGTTAGCCCTCTTAGCGTGCACTTGTAGCGATGTGACCCACTTTTGATCCGGTTTACACACGTGGCCCCTCTAATGGGTGGATAGAGGAGCCATGTTCACCATCATTCAGAACACCAGTCTGTCACTCGTAGACGATTAGCCTCAATCTGGAGGGTTGGCCGCCCCTTCCTCTGCCTGCTGACTTCACGACCCACTTGAGATGATTGCGTCTTAAGGCAGATCAAAACAGATTGCTTAAGGACTCCTATTGGCCATTGGATTTTTTTCACCTGTTTGGCTGTTGTTGACGTCTACTTTGCTCCACATTTTTTAAGTGTGCCGTCCAGAATTGCAGATGAGACTCTGATGTGTGGTAATGGGGTGGAAAAATAGGGAAGGAGATCTGTGCCTCAGTCACTTAAAATTAGTTTAAACAGAGGACGGGGAGCAGGCATAAAGAACAGCACGGCATCCGTCTGTATCCGCTACCGTCAAGCTTGAGGCAGCTGATACAATTTGAATAGCAGGTGCAACCAGCTGAGGGCTCAAGTCTGTTTAATACAAATACCCCTGAGCCAACCAAGTGACACACAACCCCCCGTCCCCCACCCCATCTTTAAAAAAAATGTGCTTGTAATAGGGTGACAATGGAAATGGTTTTGTTTGCGAAAGGCATGCGGTGTGAAGTGCAGTGAAGAGACTGAAGGACTTTTATTTTTTACTGAAACAGTATTGTTCCCCCCCCCCAAACATCCTCAGCTTGTAAACCCCTCTCTACCCATAGCCCCCCCCCCCTCTACTCCACCCCATTTGGGGGCGTCCTTAACCCCTCCCTTTTTTCCTGTGGGAAACCATTGAGCTCGCTAGCAGCCGGCTGAAAGCGAGGATGCGCCGGCGCAGCCACTTAGCCCATATCATTTACATGTGTGTGTGTAAGGCACCCCCTCCTACTCCTGCGCACCCCTGCACAAATGAAGCCTATAGTGCCTTTTTTATGCCGCTACTCCTCCCCTCCCTTCTCCCCCTCTCCCTTCCCCAACCCCCAGTTCAATGTGAGGGTTTCCAGCATGGCCCCTGACGGAGCCTAGCTGTGACCCATACAAAGGCAAAACACACGAGGGGACAGGGGGATCTGTATTTTTTTTTTACTCTGTGGTATTCAAAAGAAATCCCAAAGCGTCCCTTGATATGAATGGGCCGTGTGTTTAGCAAGAATACGTGACAAAGGCCGGCTGTGTGGAGTGTCTCATTGGAAGGAGATGGTTGGTCAAGATAGACGGCGGCTTTTGCTTTGTTCGTTGGCCTCTTTTTGAGGTCTGCTTTTACGATTGGATCCGATTTGCTGGAGATAATTCTCTTTTGCTGAAACGGTTAACACTTTGCCCCAAAGGGAACCATCAAATACTTAAATGAAGGTATTTTCAGTATATTCAGGACTCTCGTGGCCTGAATACGAGGGCTAGTGTATCTAACCTGAAACAACCCAATCTAAAAAGCAACGTAGGGAGAAGAACATCTTTACACAGGGGGGGGAGAAGTGGAATAAAATCCCACACAAAATTAAAGCTGCCCATTCTGCTGAGTAAGAAAGTAATAGTGAAACATCTTTTCTAGGATAGCTCTAAGTTTGGACTTCTGAACTTGTGGGTTTGTTGCTGGTGTTTTAAAAAATATATTGTGGCAGGTGTCTCTGAGCTGCGTGTCTCTGTGAGCCGTTTCCAGAGAGCCCCATCTGCCTATGCCCGATCGCTATTTTGATGATCCTGGGTCCTGCCACTCCTTCCTCTCCCAGTGTTCTTTAGTGTTTGAACTCCAACCATCATCCTTACCATCTGACCGCTCCCGTATAGCGTATATCATCACTCTCCTGTCCAGGAGGGCTCTGGCGTGGGCATCAGCTGTTTGGGAGCAACAGACTATGTTATGTTTCAATCTCCAGCAGTTCCCACAGGAGTTGAAGGTGTTCCACCACCCAGTTTTGGGAAGGGAGGCGGCCAGGAAGGTCCTCCGTCTTTTGCAAGGGTTTCTTAGGGTGGCGGATTACGCTATAGATTTCCACATGCTTGCCGCAGAGAGCGCCTGGAACCGTGATGCATTGTTTGACGCCTTTCACCACTTTCTGTTTGAGGAAGAGGTAGCCTCTCGGGAACTCCTTTCCAGCCTGGACCTCTTCATTGATCTGTCAATCTGCATAGACAATCGATCCTCGAGAAGAGGGGAGAGGAGGTTCCCGCACACCTCTGCTATCGTCTCTCCACCAGGCTACTCCACTGCCCAGACATTCATCCCCTCTTTATGATGTCACTCCAGAGTCTATGCAGTTGGGAAGGACCAAGTTGTCTTTCGCTGAGCAGCAGAGAAGGGTAGAGGGAGAACTGTTGTATGTACTGTGGTGCGTCTTGACATTATGTGGCGGCTTGCCTGGTAAAAGGGCAGGCTCACCCATGGGCAGAAGGTTACTGGTGAGTCCAACTAAGGCTCTTCCATCTGCTCCTCATCTTTTTATATGTATCAACTAGGCTGGCAGAACCAGGTCTGTTCCCTATCTGCCCTTGTTGACTCTGGCACTGATGAAAATCTTATTGACGCGTCCCTAGCACACTCACTACTCAGCTTCTGAAGGCCCCGCTAGAGGCCAATGCTCTGGACTGATGTGTCATTGTCAGAGTTACTTGCATTACAATACCTGACATGACTTTGCTGGTCTCCGGTAATCACTAGAAACTCGTTCAGTTTCACCTATTAGACCACGTGTTAACTGCTACATTTCTCGGCTTTATATTTTCTGCAGGTGTTCACATGTATCCCACCAAGGTCAAGGCTGTAGTTGACTGGCCCCAACTTACTAACCAGAAGCAGTTGCAGTGGTTCCTGGGCTTTGCAAACGTTTACATACATTTCATTCAGGGACTATGGTACCCTGGACAGACAACAAGAACCACGAGTATATCCGGACAGCAAAGAAGTTAGTGGTGCCCTCCCAGGTCCTCCAGTGTGGCCATGCTTCCAAACTCACCTGCCATCCCGGGGTAGACCGCATTCTGACCTTCCCACACCAGCGGGTCTGGTGGCCCTCTATGGTGAAGGACAACCGATCCTTTGATTCTGCCTGTTCCATCTGCACCCCCCCCCCCAAAAAAAAACAAAAAACGCCAAGCCTAGTCTGCTGCAGTCCCTACCAGTCCCACAAAGTCCTTGGTCCCACATCTACATAGACTTTGTTACAGGCCTTCTTCCCTCTGATGGCAACTTCGTCATTCTGACTGTTGTTGACCGTTTTTCCAAGGCGGCCAATTTCATTCCTCTGCCCAAACTCTTCTCAGCTAAGGGCGTTTTCTCCGCAATCATGTCATTTTCTTCTTACAACGTCGGCAAACTTATCTGGAAGAAGTATGCTGCCCGCCTAAAATGAGAATAGAAATCCTAGCTATATTGATGCCTGACAATTAGGGGTTACACATTTTTGGCAAAATCTTCAATACTGATTGCTAAATGTTGTAGAATAGTCCAATAAATGGATATTATAATACTATATTATCCAGTGAATTATCCTTTAAGCTCAATAAAGGGTGGGAAAAAGTATGTGTACATGTGTGGTTAACATAGAAAATGTTTTGCATGAGGGTGGGAATCACATGAGAATCCAATGGTTAGTTTACTCTACGCAACAAGTAATGCAAACATGAACCTTGTTAAAGAACCAACAAGTTTCTTTAACAAGAACCAACAAGATGTTCTTTTGAAGAATTTTAACAATCATCATGTGTTTTCTTAAAATGTTAAAATTGATTTTCAACAGCTGGCTAGAATGAAGGGTGATGATTTAGTTCTCCTGGTAGAGAAATCAAATCATACATTAAGCTCTTAGCTCTTCTGCACTTCCCTTAAATCTGCATGTACTCATGTAAAACCATCACTTCTGAAAACACAAATGAGCAGCTCCTAAGCCCTTTTTTAGTTGATAAACACAGCTAGCATGCATACACTTATTATAGGGATTTATTATGGTATGGTGGATATTAACTGCTACTAATAACACTAATTCCATTTGAATATGTGCACAATGTGTACTATTACACAGTGCACAAGCGATCCAAAATAGCCTAAAGAAATGTTTTTCTTGTTGCTTGTTGACTATTATTTCAGTACTACTTCTGTGACAATATTCTTTCTAAGATTAGCACACACATTTGAACCGTTGCACACGCCTAGAAGAACTACCCACTCACAGGTTGTGGTAAACGAGGGACAATGCCAAGCGGTAAAGAAACAAGCGGCTATTTCCTGGCAAACATGAGCTGGAGGGGGCTGCCGCAGCCCTTCAAGCCAGCAGAGTGTGGAGTAGGTTTTTATCCTTCTACTCCCAGTAGGAGGAAGTATTCAGCGTTTTTTTCCCAACCCCCCCTTCAAGCATTAAAGCCCGCTGCCCTGCTTCTCCTTCTCATCCTCCCTGCCAGTTGCTGGGGCCTTTGAGAGGTCCGCTGTCAGATATGGACTAGAGGTCATCAGAAGGGCCCCGGGGCCTCTCTCCGCGGCCCAAGGAGTACAACCCGTTGTGGACGAACTGCTGGTTAGCGCAAATACGCAGGAGGCTGTGGGATAGAAAGTGTTGATAAAGATCTTTTACTCGAGTAGAGGACAGGCTGGTCCATCTGCCGTTTCTAGGGCTTGGGACTGTTTGGACTGTGGAAAATCGGTGCGGTAAAGCATTATGGTTATTTATACCGTGTCAAAATATTGTTTTCAATATATTTGCCAAGTTTGTGCTATATATGTTGTGTACTGTCCACATGCTCATCTCTCATGCTCTCTCTTTCTCCTTCTCTGTCTCTCCTTCACACACACACACAGACACACACGTCTTTTCTGAGCCACTTTTCAAACGCCGGAGACACTGTCTACTGAATTACTGAAGAGCAATAGGTGAATAGAGAACAACAGAGACATTGTGAGAGATTTTGACCTTGTCACCATACACTGAGAGAGGAATGGTGACGCATTGTGCTGTGCTGGGCCCTGACGACGCTCTCAGCTCCGCAGGAGTCACTCCAAATGGGCGGTTATACGCAGTACGGCATGTGTGACTGTGTCTAGTAGCATTATGGATGCATTTCTGTACACATGTATACCTGCTGTATGTATGTATGTATGTATGTATGTATGTATGTATGTATCTAATGTGTATACGTCGTAGGTGTATGCTCATTAGTTTGTGTGTCATTGATTCTCTGTGTGTCATGTGTGTGTTTCATGTGTGTTGTGAATTGTCCCTCAGGGATTTACCATACTACTATGTGTCTGCAGGTTGGGATTGGTGTGTGTGCAAATGTTTGTTTTGTGTCTTGTTCATGTGCATGTTTGTGTGTGTATGTGTGTGTGTATGTTTGCATGTGTTTGTGTATGTGTGTGCATGCGTGTCTGAGGTTGTGATTTGTGTGTGTAGAAATGTTTGTTTTTGTGTCTTGTTCATGTGTGTGCATGTGCACATTTGTGTGTGTGTGTGCATGTTTGCATGTGTCTGTGTATGTGAATGCATGTATATGTTTGTGTGAATGTGTGTGTGTTTGTGTGTGTGGCTGCGAGGCTGCAGCGTGAGTGTGGCTGTGCCTGCAGAAGCATTGGGATCAGACCCAGGGTGAATTTTCAATGACAGCACATCAGTTGCAGTCTTTTTCCTCCCTCCAACATACTGCCTTCATTACTGCACTACAAGTCTGTGACTGTGTCTGTGTTTCCCTCATTGTGCTTCGTCAAAATCCCTGTCCTGCCAGAGGTTGCACAGACTATCCAGCCAACCGAGACATTTTGGCCATTGTCGGATGTTTGGGAGAGGACTCCACTAATAGGTCTCATTGATTGGATGAATCAATTGTGATTCTATTACATCACTAATGCACACTGATCCAATTCTCAATGAATTAATAAACAAATGAATGCTTTAAACAATCAATCAAATTAAGTCGAATTCAATTAATGAATCAATAAATAAATCAAACTTCCTAATTATTTCCTGGACACACTGCAGTAGAGCAGACAATTGTTATGTTCATACTTGCTGTCTTGTGTTAATGTGCCATTAAATGGCCGTATAACCAAACACTCTCGGCATTGTAATCTGTACGCTATACTTCATTATTTCCCAAATTGAACCTCATGCTGTTTAGCTCCACTTTCCTCGCAGGGGGAGAGAAAAAAAGACTTCCAATCCCTCACTCTAGTGCTAACTGCCCCTACTAACCAATCAGAATGAGCGTATTTAGCGCTATACATCATGTCCGTTGGTGCGCTGAGCATTGATCTATAATATGATCCACACAAGGATTGAGTAAACCAACACCTTGGTGGGTGAACATGATATCCAGCGATCACTCAGTTATCACTTGGTGATGAATACATGTCCATCGCAGCATTACCAGTGTGCACTTTGTGCTATAGTAACAACTGGAGACTGAGGGCTGTGCAGTCCACAGGCATACATATATTATATATTGATATATATATATATTTCCATATTCAGGAATGGATAAGATTCAAGAGGTGCTGGGCTTGTTAATATCAGCTGATGATAAAATAAATAAACCTAGCAAAAAATGAATTTGCAAACACAATTTGCACAAAAGATTTGTGGTAAAAAGTAACCCAGACTGCGAGCGTTAGTAAAATTACTGTGTGTAGATTAGATGACGTCCTGCCTTCATTTTCATTCACAACTTTCTGTTAAACCTACCCTGGCAAGTGTAGTACAAGAGTTTGAATGAATTGAGTCAGTGTGTGACATGACCCAACCACTTAATCAAATCTACTTTTCTTTTGACCAGGTATATGTGCATACAATTTTCTTTTCCCTAAAATCCATCTGAAGCTTTTTTTGATTTAGATGGAAACCTAAATGTGCCATTTAGCAGACCGAGGTGCATTTCCTTAGTAATTTTTTTGTTAGTTGGTTGCGTGGCAATTTGCGATGAATCGTGTGGCTGCCACTCTAGCTGCTGCTTGAGGTTACAACATTTCCGATGGAAAACCAGGAGTCTGACAGAATGTGTCTCAGCAGGTTTGATGCTATATCCAAGTATGCATCCTTGGATATAGCGAACGCTTTCGTGTGGGCGTGAGGGGGAAGGTGGTGCGACAATTCCGCAAACAGCACCCACATATAGGAACACGTTTGCAATGCTGGAGTTAAAGATGCGGGCCAAAATTAATTGAACACTCAAATGATTGCGCGGGACGTTTATAATTTGGCAGAGGGCCTGATTTGGCCCCAGGGCCTTGTGTTTGACACATGTGCTCTAGACAGTATGTTTTAATTATAGTAAGCTATAGTGTAGGTGTGGGCAGGGTATTTTACCGTAAGGAAATGTTTGATGCTTCTTTTACCATAAATATTGCAATATTTGGGCATTGGGAAAAGTGGGCAGTGGACCCTGGCCCAGTGGCCCACCCTAGTTCCAGTGCCCCTGCGCATGTGCTGCTTCCTGGGGAAATCCATCTCTCATTATAACTGCTTCTACATCGGCACCCCCATGAATTAAACAAAACAATTAGTTTCTTTAATCACAGATGGTGATGTAAAGCAACGCCTGTAAAGTGAGGATGGCATGCTAGTGAGCTGCACACCACAGTTCTCCGCTCTCTTACCGCAACCGTCTCCCCGCAGCGATGTGTCAGCGCTCCACTCAGAATAGCTTAGCAGTCACTATAGATTGGGGTGAAACCAATTACTGGGGATGAGCGGGGAAGGGGGGGGGGGGGGGGGGCTGTACTTGAAGTTAACCTGAACTATGCGTTGCAGGACTAATGTCACATTTGCAAGCTGGCTCGCTGTATTATGAGCTCACCTCCAATCATATCTTGTACGGTTACAAGCGGTTTGGATTATGATTATTAGTTGTTCACGTTGTAGTCTTTGCTGCTTTCTAACGGCGCCAGATCAAGGCTTTGTTTCTCGTGTGAGCATTGCTCATTACAACCACAGTATGTGTGTGTGTGTGTGTGTGTGTGTGTGTGTGTATTTATGAACGGATGTACTAAACTTAATGACAAACGGCAAACTCAATGACACACAATTAAAAATCTCCTTTTTATATGACACATTCCAGACAACCAAGTGGGACCAACTACATTTTATTTGAAAAAAACCCCAACAAACAAAGAACAAAACAAAAAAAAACATCCTTCAAACTATGAACCATTTCTATGTACAATTCTACCGGACAGTGGATATGACAATGATGACAACCGACGCAAGAAAAGTCCCTCAGGGGGGAAATGTACGCCAGAGCACGCTGCCATCATTAGGGGAGCAGCCGGGGACACGAGGGACCCGGGTCACGGCACAACCAGCCTTCCACACCTCATAAGCCACCACAGCTCTGGAGGGAATATACAGTAGCGCGCTCACATGAGTCACCACTCACCTTCATTTAAATGCGATCAGCGCGAGTTCTAATGTCAACAACAGGAAGGTTTCCGATCCCAACCGCCCCATTCGTTTTTTTTGTTGTTCGCGTGAGAGGCAAATTCGAGGTAATAACATCTGAGGGTCAGGGGCACCGGATATATAGTGGGGCGGCAGTATAAACACTGAGCTAAGAGGATGATGTGTTGTTGGGACATACAGTAATATCCGTGTGTTTTTGAATGACATTTCCGATGTTGTAATATTGAAAAAGTGCTCTCTGTTTCTACATAACTGTCTTATAATAAGGAGGATAAGGAGTTATCTGATTTCACATTACTTAGCAGGACGGAAAAGAGTGCGATATTATCTCTCTATATGCCCTGAGCGATCATTTGTGTCCATTATAATATGATGTCACTGTGGCTAGGCTTCCTTTAAATGCTATTAGCAGAGAGACAAGCACAGCGTCAGGGTTGCATGTCCATAGCAACAAGCAATTTGCTTCAAGACATCGTATGATATGCTACAATGCATTTTATTTAGAATATGATAACTAAGCATCTCAAACTCTATTTTGGATCCTGTCTATTTTAAGGTCATACAGAATACAAATATGACCTATATAATATACATAACGAAAATGAAAATACTTGCAAGGCTAGTAATCCAAAAGGCCATTCTTTGTTCACCCCAGTTCTAAGCTAGCGCTAAAAGGTATTAATGGCTTCAAACAACTGTTTGGGGCCACTAACAGCTGCCTAATGCCTTATGTATGCTCAGCAGAAGCCAAAAGGAGCGGTTCACTTAAACATAGGATTATGATCTCAAAAGATATCGGAGTTAATTCCTGTTTGAAATGCGGCATTTCACATTGTTGGCAATCATTGTTTACTCCTGCTCTTGTAGAGCGTCAGCCATGTCTGGTGAAAAGTGAAACTATCCACGTGGGAATGATAGCGGTGGCACAGATGTGTAATAGGGACGGCGTAGGAGCTGATATTGAGTTGCGTCGCTATAGTGTAGCAGCAGCACAGCAGTGTTTGACAGGTGCTCGGGAGTAATACAGCGACAGAGATGGAAATGTGTTGCTATTGAATTTCTATGAGCACCTTCAGAGCACCAGAACAATTACTAGTCTAGCTGCGTGGGGATCAGGGACTAGAATAGTCTGAGTCGGACTACTACATTACATGTCTGTAGCGCCAAATGCTCCAGAGCTGCGGGCGTGTTATTGACCCTCAAGCCAGAAGAGGTTTGATGTGTCCTTTTTAATTAGGAGTTTAACACATTAATTTTGGCATTAAATAAAACAGAAGCACTTTTTTTTTTAAGTGATGCTATTCCAACTGTTTGTGTTGTAGACTATAGACTATTTTAATTGCTGCTTCTACTTGAAGTTTAGGAGAAGGAGAATTATAGGTCTACTCATGATGATACATTTGTTAATGATAATAGTTTATTATGGGTGTAGACCTAAGCAAGCGGGATATCACACTAAAAGATGTGGCATGGATTCCTTTTGAATCTTATTACTCAGCTATGGTTTTCCTACACACATCTACACCATGTTTCAGGATTACACTTCAAAATCCATCCGCATTCAAAAATGCATCACATTTATAAAGATTCACGCAATCATTCTGCAGGTATCTTTCAGGTATGATGTGTCACCATTTCACACTGGCCCTCTGGTAAAACCAAGAAACCCATTAAAACCCTATCATTAATTTATTTCCAGAAGTGGTGATTTAGATGGAATATGCGTGTTCATATTCAATATTGATGCCTCATATAGCATGTCTCCTCTAGCCCACATCGTGTGTCTTGTGGTAGACTGCAGGAATGTCGCAGCATTAATGTTGCATGGGTTTTCAGTACAGAACATTTACCTTAAGGATTGGCCTCTCCAGTCATCAGTGACTGTGGGCTGGGCAGGCAGAGCGAAGCGGTGACCCACTAATGGTTAGTCCACCGTGCAGCACTCAGGAGGACACATTTAAACAAGCTTTCCGTTGCATCGCATGGACGCGTGATGACAATTTCTGTTGATCCCTACTCCGTGCTATGGCCACTATACTATGGTTGGCTTAGTGGTGGCAGAGAGACAGAGACAGAGAGAGTAGCCAGTGGGGGTCTTAACTACATGTATGCGTGGGCTGGGCTCACTTACTTCTGCTATGTGTGAAAAAAATATATTTTTATTATTCCTATTACAGTCCAGATGCACCCAAACAATGTGTGTTATTGAGTGAGAGAGGGAGAGAGAGAGAGAGAGAGAGAGAGAGAGAGAGAGAGAGAGAGAGAGAGAGGGAGAGAGAGAGAGTTTTAAGCTGTAACTAACAATGACCACACTGTCTACACAGGCCTCTAAAAGCTATAAACAACGTCAATGTTGTTCTGTTTAGCTACAGAGGTCAATCAAATACTCTTGAACAACTTATAAAATTCAATTAAAATTAAAACTTAAATTAAAACTTCTCGAAATAGCTTCTCTTCCTCTCTGGAAAATAAAGTCTAAATGTAAGCAGTGGTGGAAATGGCCACGTTTTACTGAGGGAACAATACATGGGCCGGGGGGGGGGGGGGGGTGAACTTGAGTTTGGGTCGGGTTGGTCTTTTTTTCTCACTTAGCCTATTTCAAGGGCTCATGTTGGGTTCAGGCTGTATTTATTAATTAATCATTTAATTAATAAATGTAGCACATTTTTGTGCATCACCAGTTGAACTGTTAGGTTGGAAGGCTAAACAGTTAGGAGTAATAAGGTAACGTTGCCATGTCGTTACTAAGATCGTCTCTATTTACTGGAGTAATAAGGTAACGTTGCCATGTTGTTACTAAGATCGTCTCTATTTACTGGAGTAATAAGGTAACGTTGCCATGTCGTTACTATGATCATCTCTATTTACTGGAGTAATAAGGTAACGTTGCCATGTCGTTACTAAGATCATCTCTATTTACTGGAGTAATAAGGTAACGTTGCCATGTCGTTACTAAGATCGTCTCTATTTACTGGAGTAATAAGGTAACGTTGCCATGTCGTTACTAAGATCGTCTCTATTTACTGGAGTACTAAGGTAACGTTGCCATGTTGTTACTAAGATCATCTCTATTTACTGGAGTAATAAGGTAACGTTGCCATGTCGTTACTAAGATCGTCTCTATTTACTGGAGTAATAAGGTAACGTTGCCATGTTGTTACTAAGATCGTCTCTATTTACTGGAGTAATAAGGTAACGTTGCCATGTTGTTACTAAGATCATCTCTATTTACTGGAGTAATAAGGTAACGTTGCCATGTCGTTACTAAGATCGTCTCTATTTACTGGAGTAATAAGGTAACGTTGCCATGTCGTTACTAAGATCGTCTCTATTTACTGGAGTAATAAGGTAACGTTGCCATGTCGTTACTAAGATCGTCTCTATTTACTGGAGTAATAAGGTAACGTTGCCATGTCGTTACTAAGATCGTCTCTATTTACTGGAGTAATAAGGTAACGTTGCCATGTCGTTACTATGATCGTCTCTATTTACTGGAGTAATAAGGTAACGTCTGCATTCCATATGAATCTCATGTTAACTGACATTAGGCATTAGTCAGACCCATATATTTCTCCGGTCATTTGCCGTTTGTTTACAGGCACACACAAAGTAGTGTGAGCTAAAAGTTGTACTTCTGAGACAGAATTATGCCAAAATATGAAACAACACGATTATATTTTTATTGATTCGTAAGTGGCCGTGGTATAAGCGGGATAATCCACTGCGAGGTGTGCATTTTTCAAAAAATAATGCACTTCACGGAGGCAAACCCCTTAGGTTCTTAGCCCCCGCATCGTGCATCATTTTTCGATACATGCACACCTCGTTGTGGATTGTCCCTTACATAATCATCTGAAATAAGTCTTCGTCTTTCAAGAGATGGGATAACAATGATTGCAGTTCTTTTTTTCTCTTCTCATTCATTTTATCGATCCCCATTTCCACCTCTGAATGTAAGATATTACAAATTATGATATTAAAGGCCTTACCCTCAGATACACTGAAACACTATAGCACTAGTGACAAGTTGTGTTGTTGTTTTGTATGGAGAAAGATTGGGGGAAGCATAAGTGTTTAAAACAAGTCAAGCAGTGAATAGCAACATTAAGCTAACATTACGCAACATTACTGCGTGTATTAATAAGTGACAACAATTGAGCCATATACCTAAAACTTCTCTCTAGTGGTCTAAATATTAAATGTACCTACACATGTAGGCTTACATAGTAGACAAAACTAAATAATGTCACGTAATTCAATACAATTATATCAACAAATAAAAACAAAACATTACAGTGCATTTTAAGTCCAAGGCACATGGCCACACTCATGTCAGAACGGACGCAAAATAATGCTTTTGAATTTTTGCATTCAAAAGAGACATGAGTCCTACATGAAGCGCGCTAAAGAATACAGCCCTGCGACCATCGTGCTCCGTCTGCTTTGCTCCGTTACAACAATATGATTTATTTATTTTTGCGTTGCGCTACAAATATGAAGCGAATTTCTTTGGGCTTCACACCATGCCATTTGGTTAAGCCCATCCCCCATCATTCATAAAGATGAGCATCCTCTTCGACTCATCCTAAAGATAATGTTCTGGGGCCTCGAGGATCTTCTTCATAATTCATATCCTGACAAAAACCAACTACAAAGCATAAATTGGCATGTAAAAAGAAAAAAAGAAAAAACATTAAAAAAAATATGCAAGTATGCCTGCTATGAGGAGAAGGCAGCCAATTCCTTGTCTCATTAGCACATTGGAATGACCAGAAGGGTTCCCGCCTTAAGGGTCTTTTGCCTGAGATCTAGCTTAAAAAACAACAACAGATGACCTGCTATTACCTATTACACTGTACAAGCACACACACACACACACACACACACACACACACACACACACACACACACACACACACACGCGCACACACACACACACACACACACAAACACACAGTGTCAGATTTATAGCCCTGGTAGCCATCTTTTGTTTGGTTGTTTGTAATCCCGTGTGGAATAATAATGAAATTGGGTCAGGGGCGGGTTAAACAAAAGCCTAAGAATGAACGCTGGAACGGGTCGTGAGGGACACTATTCTATTGCACATGATGTACCATGGTGTAGTAGCAGCAGTGTGTAGGGTGTAGTCTCACAGAGCCAGCCAGTCTGGGACACAGTGTTGATTGACTGTGTCAAGAATCGCCTACTTCAGGAGGAGGTCTTGATTGACATGCAAGCACGGCCAATCATAGACCGTATCCCGGGAACATTACTTCTAGAAAAACAGAACAGTGGCAAAAGAAACGTGATTTAAACACAAAACAATTGTTCAGATATACAGGCGGACTGAATAAACCCATGGATGTAAATATAAGAATAAACCTGATTCACCGTGTCTCGCCGGAGCGACAATGCTGACAGCCAATAAATAATTGTGTCTGAGATGCTGCATGGCTTAACTTGCTCTATGTATCAGACATTCAGGATGAGTCACATGGTAATGTTGTGTGAATGAATGGAATAAGTAGTAACAAGTAGTAAGGCATAGATCCATAACTAATGCTTTCTAACTACCTGTAATCATGAATTGCAGCATTATTAAGTGTTCATAAAGCATTATTAACACATATAACACAAATAGTGTGTAAATGATCAACTTACACTTTAGAAATGATCTTATAAAACCATTATCTCATCTTATTAATCATTTCTAACTCATAATGAACTGCTTTACCAATTCGAGTATTCATGTAGGAGCAATGCTTTATAAATTATTCATTCACTATTTACTACTACTTTATTAATGCTTTAAAGTTGCAGTTATTCTAAAGTGCTACCAATAAATGTTTGTTTGGGTTATTTTTCTTCCGGTTCTTGTTCTCCATACCACACGTTTTTGACGTATTCTTTTCTCACGCAGATCTAACAATTCTGCTTCTTTCCGAGAGATACAGACCCAAGGCTGTTGCAGCTTTAATTACATTTGATTGTTTCCAAAACTTTCATCAGCTTTCTCAGTGGCTCACAAATAAGTATGTCACACACGCAGACACACACACACACACACACACACACACACACACACACACAC
Organism: Merluccius polli; assembly: GCA_030340625.1. Lineage (NCBI taxonomy): Eukaryota > Metazoa > Chordata > Actinopteri > Gadiformes > Merlucciidae > Merluccius > Merluccius polli. The sequence goes on from JAOPHQ010005121.1 coordinate 300,803, forward strand.
ACACACACACACCCACACACACACACACACACCTGCTGCAGCAGCACGGACTGCTGTCGTGGATGTTTTTCACATGTATTGGGTTAGTGCGGTGATGCCCCCAGACTACTAAGGACAGTCACAGTCTCCTTCTCACATCCGTCTCACATCCCAGGTTATTCAGGTTCCTGTAAGAGTAGATTCTGCTGCAGCCTGGTGAGGCTCTATGTATCAGCCTGCATTTCTCATTATATGGCTTCTATTTCCTATTTCTTCCCTCCAATTGTTCCCAAGCCATATAATGCCGGTGAGACATTTATCCTGCTTTTGTGGGGCTCTGTGTTTGCTCACATGAATATAAGGCTTCTTGTCATCCTTACTGTCAAGCTAAAATATCGGCTCTCGGAGTGAGAGAGAAAGAGAGAAGGGGAAAAAAATCAAGGTGATGAAATGTCTTGCGGGCATGTTTCGTGTGTTGAGTTTCAACAAACCTACTTCTAGGGCCCATTTCCCCGACTGGCAGCAACCGTATTTATGTCCCTGGCCCCAACCCCTCAGAGCAGCCCGAGAGCCATAAAGGTGCGGACAGTCTTCAGCCAACGCCATCCATAAGAGGCTGTCCCATACACCTGAGGAGAGGGTTTGAAGTTGCTGGAAAAGGTGATTGAAATGGCTACTCCCCCCTCCGCCCCCGCCCCTTGATCAGGCTGTGTTCAGAGGTTAGCTGGGTACAGCTGAAAACAACACTGATATTATTTAGATATTATTTAGATTTTATTTAGCTGGCTTGGAGGCTGAAAGTAGTCAGAACAATGTAATACAACAAAAGTAAAGAAAGTCATAGAAAGGTGACGACACAAAAATATTCTCTCAATCCCTCTCTTCATCTACACAAGATGGGCCTATCAATCTAATCTGATGTTCATATCTGCTGTGTTTTAATGAACATTTGATTCATTTCAATTGTTATGCAACGTATCGAATGAGGATTGTTACAAAATGATTGTGTGCGACACTACTACTACTGCTACTACAACTACTGTCAAATCTTCACGTAACATTCGCTCTGCCAGAAACAAACTTATACAAATATGTTGTTGTTGGTATGATGTGAAACCAAACTGATGGGCCAGTTTAACAATACAACCAGGCATCCCAGTTTGACTCTACTGCTGGCCTTCAGCAATACCCCTGTAAATCTCCAAGGCTGGGAGGAGTGAGGACGAGGGAAATAGCGGGGCCTAACCTCCAAACACATGACAGAGAATTGGGGTCTTTGTGTTCACAGCAGTTGAAAGCTTGCTGGGACAATCAAACGCTATTGTCCAAGCTCAGCCTTATTTCCCCTTGGCTGTAACCCCTCTTCCCCTTCTCTCTCCCCTTCGCCGTCCGACCAGCGGTTGGTTGACACTTGTACAACACAACCTCCCACCATCCACTCTCACCTCAATCTCTCCCTTAGAACCTCCCCTACATCTGGGGGGGCTGAGGAATTGGTTTGTCTGAAATTAATCTGACCTTATCCGTCGCTTTCAAATGTGCCAGCCACCATTCACTGTAATGAAGGTAAACAGTAAAATGAATGAATCCCTAATCATGCACGCACACACACACACACACACACACACACACACACACACACACACACATACGCACGCACACACACATACACATACACACACCACTCTTTTGCTGACATAACTCCCTTCTAGTCTTTCGACAGATTAGTGGCTTTCATGCTTCAATAGAAGTCAGCGTGTTAACAAACAGTGTTGGTGTGAACTAATCTGACATGGCAGCTACAGAGAACATTAGCATTAGTCTACAACAGATTCTGCCAAATAGCGCTGTAGACACAAGTGCTGTGGTGCAAACAGCGACCACCATGACCTTCCAATGTGATTCTGTTATCATTGTTATTGACAGTGTCATATCATTTGGGTTTTATTGTGTGTGTGTGTGTGTGTCTTTGTAATCTGAGACTTCTTGTCAATATTGCTGCAGTCTCAGAGCAGCAAGGGCCTGGTTTTCAACCCTATGGGGGGTGTGGTGGAGATCAATTGGTTTCCTCCCGATTCCTCCCCCATCAAATCACGTTTGTGTCAAATGTTAGATAATACTGCACTAACACTTAAGAAAGGCCCTAGAATTAGACCTGCAGCACATGTGCTGGACTGTGGATCACAGTTTCTGTTCAGTAAAGCTGCTGTAGGTAAGAAGAGAGAGAAGCCAAAAAGTCCCCTCCCTCTATGCTCCCTCCCTACGTTTCTCCGCCATTGAGAAGTGTTGCATTTAACGCACCTGTGATTGATAGGCAAGATGGATTCCCGGGAACAGCGCAGTCAACTCTCACAGCACGTTTCATTCACCAATAGCTGACTACGGCTATGCGATTCCTAACAAAGTACACTCAAATTATAGCTCTTACATCTTACTCTTTAACCCTTACATCTAGAGCACCTTTCATGGCCTAGGTTGAACATTTACACACATACAACAACAGCGACGCATTGTGGTTCATGATAAACAACCTTCCAGAATACAGCGTTCGGGGGACTCAATGGTGGTTGTCTGAGCTGTCTGGTCTCGGATAGCGGCCCATCAATTTGGATGTTTTGTATGCATCGTTCAGATCAGGCTTGGAAGAAAAGATGCCACATACATATTAATGATATCATGCTCGACATTCCTCTTAGGCACAATTGAACTCTGCTGGTGAACCTTCAACATTTAATGGGTAATTATACTAAGATAGGAGTGGCTATAAAATGTGTTTCTAATTAAAAAGTAGTGTCGTAGCAGTGTCAAGTGGGAGGCCGCACTCTGTAAAAGAAAGGTTTGTTGACAAGGTGACTGGTGAAGAGGCACAATAGTTTGTTTGCTTGTGAAAGGTTCACAGGAAGTGTGCAACAAGCAATAATTAGCCATTACACACAGCAGTCATAGTCGTTGGACAACAACTACGTCTACTCACACAAAAAAACATGACGAAAGAAATACGAAGTGTAAAACACACAGATAAGTATAAGTATGAGTATGAGTTAATGTTGCAGCTTTGCAAAGCCCCACAATGAGGAACCTTGAAATGAGAAAACTTGAGAAACTGCATGAAAAGCAGGGCTCCGAACTGGTTCAAGGAACGAAAACAAAAAACGAAAAAGAACGGAATTTTACGAGGAACGGAAACGGAAACGAAAACCAAATGGTCTTCAACTGTTCCGGAACAGAAATGTTATTCTGAAATCCCCAAAACCGGTTAATAACGGGTTTTTTTCGTTCTCTATATAGCCTATAAAATTTCACAAAAGCATAGCAAAGCCTATTTCATGAAAAAAAAAAAAAAAATTCTGGTTGCCGCGTTCACTTCGCCGCCCGCTAAGCTCAGCTGTCACACATTCCCACCACCACCCTGGTTATATACCAATAACTAGGTCTATTGTAAGGTATCGACCACAAAAATAGACTAGGCCCAATAACACTGCCGGAACGTTAAGAACGAACGTTATTTTACGTTCCGAACCGGTTCAGGAACGATATGTTGGTGGCGGAACGCAAGAACGAAAACGTTAAATATACCGGTTCCGTTCGGCGCGGAACGATTGAAAAATAATTTCGTTTTCAAGCCCTGATGAAAAGTATATCAATGTCCGTCTCAATCCAACCACGCTGAGCCGTTTCATCAGTAGCCGCTGAACAATGCATCTTTGAAGGTCCAGGCTACAGCCGGAGGCAGAACATTGGCTTTGGGTGATACAATACTATTTGAAGAGTGGAGTGTGTAACCAGCTACAAAAGCCTACTAAGGCTGGGGAAGGGAATGCTCACCTTTAAGAGACCTGGTGAGTGTGTGTGGCTGCCCGATCGGGATGAAACCGGATGAAACACATCCGCCCGGCTTCATGTGCGTGTCAACCTAAGCAGACCACACCTAGTTTCACAAATCAGACTTTAGATTAATATCAGAAGTCTGATGGCGGGTAACTGGCAAACACAAACTCGGCCAGCAGTGGTAAACTGTAAAAAGAAGGTTTGGAAACCTGTAAAGGTTTCAAATCAACAAAGTGTAGACTGGCCACTGTAACACCCTTTCTGAAAGCTTCGTCCACTCACACAAATTACTTTTCTTTGGTAGAAAATCTCCATAACGATACCGGAAGCGTAACTCTGCTCCTTGCAGTTGTTGGTTTCCAGTCCAGGCTCTGTGCCGTCTCCCCCCAGAAGTTCTGCTATAACATAGTAGGACTGCTGGATCCCAGATAAGACAACAACTAACACCAAACAAACAATGTCTGGATGGTACAAATGCAATACACTTCTGTAGAATTTAACAGAAGGGGAAACACACAAACACAAACACACACATGGCATATAACGTTGCTATTATAGGGTGTGGTATTGTACTGTACTGTGGTGGATCGGGTAGCCACAGAGGTAGAGGGTCCATTATGGCAGCAGAAGACCCCAGCAGATCCCACTCCTGTCCATTATAGTAGCAGGAAGACGTGGGCTTAAAGTGGAAAAATGAAGACTGGAAAAATATGTTGCCATTTGGGAGAGCAGGAGTGAGAAGGCCAAAAGAGGGAGATTTTGGTAATCTAGCGTAACAAGGTTAACCAAGACCTACCGTAATTTTTTTTAACTTTTCAAGATTTAGGTACTGAAGAGATTACAGTGTTTATAACAATTTTATGGTGGAGAGACTGTGTCCCATGTGTCATTTTACCTTCTCACCATCCCCTGTTTCTGACACATCAATATTGGGGGATATATGTGGTGTAGGAGATATTCTCCAACACCACAAAACATGCAAGTAAACACTCCTGCCCTGCCCATAACCAAGGCAAGGGCACTACAACTGGAGTTGGTTCCTGGGCGCTATTCTGTGTGGCAGAATAGCGCCCAGCATAGGAAGCTCTTAGCATAGGATGGATTAAATGCAGAGGATGAATTTCCCCACAGGGATTAATAAAGTATATCAAATATCATATCAATCAGTAAAATACTGCAAAAACATTGGGAATAATATCAAAAGTGAAGCCTGTTATTTAATTGTAATGTTTAGTTTTTGCTAAAAGGTAATACTTGTAGCATTGTGATATTATATAACCCATACTCCTATACATTAATTATGTCTATACAGATAAAGAGAGGAAAAGAAAATGTGTTGGGTTTAAGGCATGCATTCATACAGAACGCACACAATGGGCTTCAAGTACCGATTATTGAAGCCATGGTTATTGCATGAAATAACTCAAATTAAGCCTATTGTTACAGTGAAGTGGTTTCATTGCTAATTTCACTTGGTCCAGAACAGCTCTGAGGGCTTGCGTCTTATACAATCCAAAGAGTGCCAGCATTGCAAGGAGCAGCATCCGATGCAAAGTATTACACCAAATGGCCCTAAAAAACACAGCTCATGTAACAGCATTAAATTAGCAGTTAGACAGCACAGCCTTTAAACAAATATTTTCCTTGAATATAAACTGATCATATAAACCTACACACTACAGTACATGCAACATAGAAGAAACTACAGTACATATAACCTAGAACCAACGACAGTATATAACCTTGAACCAACTACAGTACATATAACCTAGAACCAACTAGAGTACATATAACCTAGAACCAACTAGAGTACATATAACGTAGAACCAATAGGAATAGCAGGGCCATGGGCCTTTCACATGCTACTATTTCAATTCTGAACAGAATTCGCTGTACCAGTCAAATGAATTAAAACAAGTGAAATTGATAGTGAGGTTAAGACATTGACTCTGGACTAAGCCCTAAGTCTGGCAAGTCTTCTTTGATCTTATCTGCATGTTAACAAAAGGGCCTCGTTAGACCTCACTGTGTGGGGTCCTACACTAATTGCATATCCGTGTTTTCACTCTGACAAATCTATGTGGGCCCATTTTGTTCCATCAGTGGCTCACATAGCCAGGGTGGCCCATCTGTTAATTGGCTTGGTGATGACTGGTGTTGTGCATCCCAATCTGAGCACAAATCAATGCCGTGTTCTGGAGCTGTGAAGAGAGATGTCTAACACAAGCACCAGCAGAGGATACATACAGCTCCTCACCCTACCCTGGAGTTGGCATTAGCCAGAATATTACAAAACATCTGTACAGTAGTGGGGGGGCTTAGGCACATATAAACCTAGTTCCTTTGTGCAGTATGTTTCCAGAGTGGCTGTCATCATAAGTGGTATAGTAATCATGCTAGTATGGTTCAAAACAGTGTTGTGTGCTGTGTTTTACAGCATGTGCAGCCATATACCCATTCACCCATTTCAGGCATGCTGTTATTTTGGCCGTGTCTAGTACCTCACTGAAGTCAAGTGAAATCAAAGAAAAATGCACGTATAGAATATAACAGTATAACGTCAAATATTTCAGATGGTTATTAGTTTATTATTACTTTTTAGTTCAGCTTAAAGCTGCTGTAGGTAAGATTTGAGAGTTGTAAAGCAAGAGAGAGCAGGAAAGAGCAGAAGCGTGCAACATTTAACTAATCAACCAAAAAAAATTATCTCTGCTCCCTCCCTCCATTTCTCCGCCATTGAGAAGTGTTGCATTTCATGCACCTGTGATTGACAGACAAGATGGATTGTTTTCCCAAACCAATGAGGTAAGATATGCCCTGATTGGCCAGAAATGACCCAGCAGCAGTCTAACATCTAAATGGGCTCATACAGAGGCAGTGCATTTTACTCACTAATAGCGGATGGATGGCTATGGCATTTCTAACAAATTACACTCAAATTATAGCTATTAAATCTTACCTACAGGCACCTTTAATGAAGTGGCATATACAGAGCAGTGGCCATTTCCCTCAGAATCGTCTTAAATGGGCATAACCAGAGGTTTCCCACATGTTGCTTATTTCATTCTTCAAAGACGTCAAAATAAATGGAGCCTCGTGCAAATCTCAATGAAACACGTTTTGAAATCATGGAATAAATAATACGAATGAAACAATGCTGTAATTCCCCTAGCACAACACCTAGTTTAAACTCTAGCCCTCATTAACGTTGTCTTATGACCCCAAAAGGGTTATGTGTGGAAATGTCATCATGTATCCAAATCCCTGACTTTTCTTTGACCACTCACAGGGAGGGGCTGTGTGGCGCGTGTGTGTGCGGGATATCTTCTTTTGTTTCCATGAACGGATGGCCTCCGGTACAAAGCAAAGCAGCAGGTATATACGTTTCTATTTAGTTCACAACACCCGTGTTTGCTCGCTCTCGACGGGAGATAAAGAACTCGTGGAGGAATCACACCAGTGATTGCCCCGTGGGCTTCACTGTTAATAAGACCAGTCACCGTCTGTGTGTTTGGAATGCTAAACGACCCGCACTCCCCAGCTCTTGTTTTGGATGCTCACAGGCAGTGATCCTAGTGCTCGTGTCTATGTGCACTGAAGCACACACAGCGGTTTTGAAAGCATGTGCAATTGTGCATGACATGTTGTGAGTGTGTGTGTGTTTGTGTGTGTGTGTGTGTGCATGCGCGTGCCTGTCCATGAAGGAAAGGCTAATTTGCATGTTGCACGTTTTTTGACTGGTTCGGATTAAACAGCCGACCAAATGTTGACCAAAAACACAAGCAGTAAACAGAGCTGACATGACAAGACTTGAGAGCAAAATGTGTATTTTTTGCATCATCAATAATTCACATGAATAATAGGGGTTTAAGGGTTTGTCTTCGTTAGACACCTTTCCACTGTCAACATTACAAGTTTTTTATCTAACTCAGGGCACGGCAAGTTAAAGTCAAGTTAAAGTCATGTGGGCGGTATAAATACCATGTTGAGGGTTGTTCCTGGCTGCACTAGCCAAATATTGTTATTGTGTGCCACCCCATTACCACCTAATGGGGTGGCACACAGTGTATGCAGATGACACAGAATCAAAAAAATAGCATAAAGGTCCTCACACAGGCTTGTGTTCTGCTTTGACTGATGGCACATGACGGCTATGAATGTGCCACTCAGCGACGCTAAAGAAAACTATGTCTTATATCTAACATGACACTACGACACTTCTCAAGTGGTTCACCAACTTCGGCCTGGTGTCATGAGAAACATGAATATACTTAAATGATGTCCAGCGTTGTGCCAAAAGTCTACTCCTTGCCCGAAATTTGAGCAGGTGCACACTAAAGAAATCCTATGTTGAGGATTAGTGATTTGTCACTAGATTTATCACTACTGAGCCATTCTTAGTGCGCTTTATCTCAGTTTGTCCCGTTGCTATTGTGTTTACTGTGAATAGAAAACTATACTTATTTTGGAATGTTAGTAAGTACTTCATGAGTACATTGATTGACCAATGAATATGTGCATATGGACTAATTTGTCTATTCTCTTTCCTCTTTACTGTGTCCCTTGTCACGCTGTAGGCACATTCTGCATATGTAACTATCATATTCTGGCCCATCCCCACTCACTACCTGTTTTTCCTTTGTGTAGTTAGTGTACTGTCTGTCACCTGTGTTAATTAGTAATTCTGTTCACCTATGTTCCATTTTTTTTAAAGGTCCAGTGTGTTAAATTTAGTGGCATCTAGTCGAACGGACTTGGCAGAAGTGGAATATAATATTCATCAGTATGTTTTAATCAGTGTATAATCCCATGAAAATAAGAATAGTTGTGTTTTCATTACCTTAGAATGAAGCATTTATATCTTCATGGGGAGCTCGCCATGTTGCACCGCCATGTTTCTACAGTAGCCCAGAACGGACAAACGCTCTAGAGAAATAAATTCTTCGCCGTTACATATTGTTGTTGAGACTAAAATAGGTTTGTTTGCCAATATTTAGTAGCTGGCCCGGGTAGGTGGAGTTCCCCCGCTCTCCTCAACAAGTTTTATAATAATGTCCACCCACCAGGAACGTCCCACCATCAGAACTGAATGTAACATTTATAGCAGCATAGCACTACTGTGGTGGTGATTTGGGTTCACCTTCCTGTGCAAGCGGTGACTGAAGGAACCTACTAACGAAATTAACCTATCAGAGATTTCACCATTATCCACATTCCTGGCACCAACATTTGAGCACTGGCTTCCCAGCCATGTTCCCCAATTATTCAGCCGCGTTCCCCACCTACCCAGCCTAGCTCCCCAGCTGCCAAGCCCTGTTCCTGACCTGCCTAGCCCTGTTCCTGACCTGCCTAGCAGTGTACCTGACCTTTCTAGCCCTTTTCCTGGCCTTCCTGGCCCTGTTCCCGAGCCTGAGCTGGCTAGTCCTGTTCCTGACCATCCTAGCCTTGTTCTGGACCTGCCTAGCACTGGCTAGCCCTGAGCCTGATCGGTCTCCACCATAGCCTGGCGATGCAGCAGAGCCTCCACCGCAGCATGGAGGAACGCCAAGAGGCGTTCCTTGAGGGGAGGGTACAAGGGCAGGAATTTCACAGAATTTTACCTTCTGAAAATGGTATGCCCATCGGCCACTGTGGCCTTCGTGCCCCACAGTTAATCAATAACTGTATAACTGAATTAAACACAGGGCTTGAGACCTCGAAATATAATTGGGAGCATTTGTGCGAGTGCAAATAATTGTTCTGGTGCAACCTTTTTTTTTTTTTTTTTCCCAGTCGAACGTTTCTCTGTACATTCACTAGTTAGGACACTCAGTGTGTGTCTTAATTCACCTTTATTTGTATTTATTTGTGGTATTTATTTGTGGGTACATTCATTAATTAGTTTAATTAGTTACATTAAATTAGACATGTTATAATTAAATACAAACTCTGTTTATGATATCAAGTTACGGCTACTTCGTTATTATTCCTTTTATCAATGAAAAAAATCTACATCTATTGTTGGTGCTCCTTACATTTTGGTCTATTTAAGTGAAATCAAAATCACGTTTTTAACTTATGGCCTTGATGCCCTGGCATGTGGCCTTTGTGCCCCTAAAATGATGAAATTCCAAGCCTGCGTGGTACTGCAGGCACTGGGTCCTACCCCACTCACTACCTGTTTGTCCTTTATGTCGGTAGTGTAATGTCACGTGTGTTGATGAGTAAGTATGTTCACCTGTGTTCCATGTATTTAAGTTCCCTAGTTTCTGTCCAGTTTGTCAGTTCCTTGTTTGTTGTAGGTTTGTTTATGTCTGCCTGTTTTCATACGTGTAAAGCTTCCTTTTGCACCTACCCTGAGTCTGATCTCTGCATTTGGGTTTACCTCCCTGCGCAAGTCGGGACAGCATAAAACTACTAGTGAATGAATCCTTCTAAAGTGTATGGGAAAGAAAGCATTTTGACTAACGAGAGATGTTGACAATGCTGCTGTTACCATGTAGCCAGATGGCATTTATATAGCAAATTGCAGCATCACGCAAATACTGACAGTTTTGATCCAGCCATCTGTCCTTTGTGGTGTAAGCTTATGTGCTTGGGTGCTGGGGCTGGTTGTTCAAACATAAACTAGTTATAAAGTGTTTACTAAATCATAATGTGTTACACCACACAAGCTAGTTGTTACGTAGCACTTAGTAGTTGCTAAATATTTACACCTACCCCTTAGCAGGTATAAATAATGTAAATGGTGGCAGTTGGTGACATGGAACAAAATAATCTGCAAAATAAAAAATGATATATAATTATGGGGCGCATGGCTAAGACCGCGGCAGTCAGTGGACATTGCCTGCTGGCATACTCACTGTTGCAAGATGATTTCACACGCCTGAAGTGGGATCTAAAGAACAAGGACGAGCCAAACATCACTCCTCCTTGGGTCCCCCCTGCTGCCGCAACAGAGGCACCAGTTCGTCCTCTGAGTGTTCAGCCTCTTCCCTGGTTTGGTTCAGCCACCACTGGAGGGGAACTGATCCTTTCAGCCGATGTCCCGGCCCCGGGGCGATGACATGTGGCCCATCCTCCATCCTCTTGACCCCGACTGAAGGCTCCGAGTTGCAGGGGGTGGAGCAGGCTTGGGACTTGGGTTAAACCAAGTTTGTGTGGTGCGGCACGTGGCAGTAAGCAGTGATTGTACTTTCTGCTATCCAGGTGCCTCTGCAGTCGTCCACGTCAGCACCAACAACATCAAAAATCAACAGGCAGAGATTCTCAAGGACGATTTTGTGCGCCTCGCAGAATGTCTGCTAGACAGGAAGCAGATAATCATATCTCGCCCGCCCCCCCTCTCTCTTTTTGGTGACGTGAAGTTTGTGGCTTTTCTAAATAGGCCTCATGATCTAGTTTTTACTCTGGACATGTCTCTTAATTCCCTGAATAAGATTGATTTTGTCTCTGACCATAAATGTATTACCTTTGATACACCATTACTACCAACTAAAATAACCCAAAAACATATAATCCACTCACCTCTTTAATGAGCAGTCCACAGCCATGTTTTCTAGACTGGCCATTGTCTTTCTCACTTCGCTAATATTAATAACCAAGTTAGTTGGTTAAATGATCTGTGTACATCAGCCCTTGACTTTTCCGCTCCATACACTTCTAGGGTTGTCCCAATTATTGATACAACCCCTTGAATCAATGACAACATCAGACAACAAAGTAAAGGAAGGCCGAATGTAGATGGAAAAAATCTAAACCACCTCCATATGAAGGAGCTATTGTTTAAACTGAACCAGATTATTAAAGACGCTGGAGCTGCCTACTTCTCTGGCTTAATTAATTGTAATAAACATAGAAAAGCTTTCTGTTTACTACTATTAACCAGCTTCTAAACCTTCTCTTCCTGCCATTCCCGCCTCATCTTATGAATGAAATTTGAATCTCTTTTGTTGACAAGATCGATGGCCCGCGGTTCAATTTTCTGTTAACCTGTTTCACCATCCGCCCAATTCAGCCATCCTATTTTACTGTCTGAATTTTCTCCCATCTCCCTGCAGATTCTTTCAAACACTGTTGCTCCTCCAGTTGCTGTGATACAATTCGTACGTAACAACTCCTTCATTTGGTTGAAGGTCATACAATATTCAACAAATTTCAATCTGGCTCTGCCAAACCCAATAACTTGAATCAACTGGCCTCCCGACATGATTGCTTAGCCGCCACCAAGATTAGATGTCTCTCAATTTCCTCAATCTAAACCCTGACCAAACAGAAATTATTTTAATTGGACCTGATAGCTTTGCCACTACAGTTAATCAGTTTATCGGTCCATTTCACCTATACATAAATTCTACTGCTAAGACTTTTGGTATCATCTTTGATCAGCATATGACTTTTGACCATCATCTTACTAAGCTCGTCCAGTCCTGTTATCTTCAACTTAGAAATATTGAAATTATGTAATTCCCTCTCCACGTATCTCAGTCAAGCTGCTCTAAATCATTTCCAACTGGTTCAAAATGCTGTTGCCAAGCTCCTTACTAGAACTATCCGTCGGCCCCACATTATCCCTGTTCTTGCATCCCTCCATTAGCTTCCTGTAAAATTCAAAATAAACTATAAAATCCTGTTGATTACATATAAGTCATTCCACTTCTCGGCCACTTTCATCCACAAAAGGTGATCATGGCCTTGCTGTTTTACCAACTCTCTGGCATAATCTTCCCCAATCCTTTGGATCTGCTGAATCTTTGGACAGTTTTAAGCGGCTTCTAAAAACATTTTTTTATAGGCAAGCCTTTCTATATATTTATATTTCAGGCATTTAGCAGACGCTTTTGTCCAAAGCGACTTACAATAATTACATTTGTCAGTAGAAATTAAAACAACAATATATCACTGTGGGTACAGCAAGGATCTCAATAGAACAAGTTTCTAAGTGCACCATATTTGTTAGGTTTAGCTATCTTTTCTGATATACAGCATGGATAGCTAGAGTAAGATGCTAAGTGCTTTTAATTGCCAGAACATACAATAAGTGCAAAAGAGGTTTCATTGGAATTTTAATTTAATTTATTATTATTATTTTTGTACTTTGTTAGGTCTCCATCCCTGTCGTATCTTTCATTGTGCTGTGGTTTATATTGTAATTGTTTTATCTTGCAACTAAATTGTAACGGTCTTATCTTTTGGTTTGTTTTTGTTTGGTCTGTCTCACTTTGTCCTTTGTTTTATTTTGTAATGGATTATATTGTTTATTTGGTAATATTGTTTTTGTATATTGTATTATTATTTTTACCTCACTTACTTATTCGTTTATATTTTTCGCGTGTGTGAAGCACTTTGTAACGGTGTGTTTTAAAAAGTGCTGTATAAATAATAATGCTTTACTTACTTAAAAAAATCCTTGAGTCGGAGTAAAGACTGTGTTTGCTGAACTGTGTAATCTAACGTGAGGGAGAGGAAAGTCGCTACAATGCAACCACTGAGAGGAAGAGCCTAGTGTGGGACATTAGGAAGAGCCTACTCAGCTTGTCGGCAGAAGAGCTTTTCCAGCTCGCCACCACTGTGGGTCCAGTGTCCGATAAGGGCCAGTCTGAGCTAGAGGAAGGAGACTACGAGGGCTGCTTTGTACATCAGTTCATTTGTGTACAGTAAGAACCTGCTGCAGTCCGAGGACAGAGGTATGGTCGCGTTATTAGTGTAATTAGTAGCTTATTAGATGCTCTTATTAAGGAGTTGGCCGGTTCGCTAAGGCTTCAGGATAATTGTTGACATTGTCGAAATTGTTAACATAGGGTTTATGTATTTGGAAGAACCCATACTCCCGACCCAATTGGTCTCCCCCAATGTGTGACTCGCTATTTCGGCCTAGCTATAATCTGTCAACACGGTACCTGGTCTGGGACCTGTTACACATGCAGACAACTTGCCTTGCCTGCTAATTAAGAATTGATGAACACCTGTCCTCTGCTTATTGAAACTGAATTGAAGGGGCGTTTACAGGAGAGGCAGCAGCCCTGCAGCCCCAGAATGAAAATAACATTAAAGCATTTTTAAAAGGCGGCGTCAGGAGGTTTGGTTCTTTTGGTTCATTTTCAGAGAAAGAGAGAGGGATAGCTTGAAAATTGTTTTGTCAAAAGAAGGCAATCAATAGAATGCTTACACAGAACAAATACATTTTGTTGTTGTTTGGTAATTTTCTTCTCAGATCGGATTAACAGTTTCTTCCCTGCAGTGGGCCTCATTAACAAGGCCCGGGACCCCCACTGACATGGATTCTTAACCCCCCACCCACCCATAGACACTACACGTTATTTTAAATTAACGCACATCCTGGACTATTACACCATTATGACCATTGCACATATTATATATACTGTGAACTTTGCACATCCCCATATTGTACATATCTGTTATAGTTACATATTTTGAATTGTAATATTTCTATCCTATATTTATGTTCTTCACTGTTGTAGTACTTTGCTGTATTGTTTATTTCCTTCTAATATGTTTATGTTTATTGTATGCACCATTCACACCAAGACAAATTCCTTGCAAGTGAAAACCTTTCGGCAATACATCTATTCTGATTCTGATTAAGAATGATTAATGAATTGCTGAAATCTTTCGCTGAGAAATCACAGTCCATCATAATAGCGTTTGTTTTGTCTGTTTGTCAACTAGGGAGGTTTTGGTTTAAAACAACGTTGATTGCTATAATTCATTTACACAATCAAGGATATTACAAAGCTGCAGTGTGTGGCTGCAGCAACCATGGTGATTCCTTATGTTATGACAAAGACAAAATACAATAGCACATACTTTTTTGTAGTTTGACGATTGTCACATGGTCACCCAGTCGTGTTTGACACCACGTTCAAATTTGACATAGGCACTGTTTAAACAAGCTAAATATCTAGATTTTACAACCGTTTTTGAAATTCGATATCCAGATTCAAATCCTCATCTGTTTACATGAAATGTAGGGGGAGTTTACGAGAGATCCCGCTTGATTTGCACGCACACAGGTTTCAGATTTGTACTCCATTCATGGTATTCACGATCTCCGAGAATGGGCGGAGACGTAGCAACCATGGTGTACCAGTTTACATTGCTTTGGATAATGCCACACATCATGTTGCATAATAGAAATACAAGCTCTATGAGTCATAGACTCGTGAGAATTGTGATGTTGGCAATGTTTCAGAAAGAGTGCATAAAGAGGCTTTATATTTGTTAACGACCGGTGACGTATGAGCTAAGCACGGGATTTGACAATGAGAGAGAGAGATTCTGTCTTGGTGACAACCTATTGCGAGTGATACACCAACTCCGGAAGTAGGTGGTTTTGACAATGGTTACCTCTCTGACACAGGAAAAACAAACAGCAAAGCGTTTCTTTGCGAAAAAAATAATAGATTTCTGAAAGTCAAATGAAGGAAACTGTTAAAAAAGCATTGCGGACACTGACATGGGCTGTACTTCCCTTACCACATGCTCCCAGAAACATGATTACAATCAACTATGATGATGTTGACGATACAGACGATGCCGAACAATATCTCTGATGTCTGGGCGACACCAAAGAGGACAGTTTCTCCACTCCATATGAAAATCCTTTGCAGAACACGATATCCATTATTCTGACATCTTCAGACTGATATCTCCAGACTGATTTGCAAATGCATATTCATCTGGAACCTCTCAGTTCATTTTCGTTTTCCAAGGCATCATCGGGCGCAGACCAAAATGCCAATCAGAGCAACGAAGCGCGTGACATAGTGCTGAACAACGGTTGGTAAATTAAACCAAATCCTGCCAGAAGTACGTCAAACACATCTTTCTTATCAACAAAAGCTTTAAGTGCAAATGTTTGTTCTTCTTTAGAAAATATACTTGTTTATTACTGTCGCGATAGCAGATTCAAAAGGCCGTTCCACATCAGCAACAGCTATCTTGGTCATTTACAAAAATGCCTCAATGGAGCTCCTCTGTACAGTCATTGTATCAAACCGGACCCATATTAGATAAATGGTTGTGACTGGCCTGACCCGGCCAGGTCGGCTGGAAATCTGTCTAAACGGGAGGGGGGCCAGACCATCTGCCAGAGCAATTAAAACATGGGCTTGCAGATTCGTCTGGTTCCCAGTCTAAATATCCATGGTAACACCTTCAAAGGTATTAATGAAGACTGCGTTAAATTAAGTAAAAAGTGGAAGCTAAAGGATTATATATTGGATGTGTCATCCGCTCTCGCCATGTCTGTCCATGTCTCGCTAATCCCTAACCCCCCCCCCCCCCCCCCCCCCCCACCCCCTCTAAATTGCACCTTTCCATCCCTGCTCTAGACCCTCTTGTTCAGCAACCAGTCCTACAACTGAAGCTCGCCCTCTACCACCACCACAGGTCAGGCTGGGATCATTTTATAATCCCAGGCCCCACACCCAGTTTATTATTACCGCACTGCCACAATCTTCCACAACATAGGAGTTTTTTTGGAGATGATTGCAAAAATGATGACTATATTTAGAGAAACAGACAAAATGGTATTTGAAGGGCAACCGTCACACTCAGCTATTTTCTAATACCGGTATAAGAGGACTGCACTATGTGCTTGTTGTGAAAACATCTGCAACATCAACTCAGTTTCGGCGGAAAAGACATATGAAGCAATACTCTCAAATAAAGGGGCTGGATCATTAAACAAAAGTTTATAATGATAATGACTGAATATTTATACTTTGATACTTTGTTCAGTGCTATACAGCGGATGATAGCAAACAGTACAAACATTGTGAATATGCACCAGTGCCATAGCCCCTTCTGTTAGTTGTGCCCAAAATGTGTTCAATCAGTTTGTTCTACTGTGTTGGCACTATATAATAATACTACACTGTGATGTGCAATTAAGTGTCATTTGTGTATGCTTTGTTCCTTAATACGCTATTCTGTATACATTTTGTCTATTTAAATTTGATTTAGGCCATTTTCTTTTGCAGATTTCTTTATGGTATGGGGCGGGGGCAGATGTTTGTCTTTCATTTTTCTAATTGTTGATTTGCACACAAAAAACAACAAAACCAACAACCACAGCAACAACCACAACCTCCAGCTTCTCCAGCCCATTTCTGAGCAAGGAAGCCTAATATTATAGCCTTTTTTGATCACACAAGGGCTAAGAAGTTGTTATTACTGAGACGATGTGATAATCAACCTTAAGTTGAACATTTATTCCAAGTTTGTTATCTTTAGATATTATCTATTATTATTGTCTAATTTATTTAGTTATTATTTGTTCATCATGTCTGAGGCACTGATGGGAAGTCCTGCAGTCCACCAACCGCTTTTTTAAACAACCGGGTTGACATAAACTTGACTATTTAATGCATGAGGGAAAGCTGTCAACATGGCAGTCCATAAATACATATCTTAATGTAATTAATGGGCCATTACCCTAGCCTCCATGTACTTTAGGAGACTAGAGATGCTAGCTGATGGATAGCCTCGATTTTGGGCCACGCCCAGACAGGACGCATGGGGGCCGCTTGGAGCCACTGGCCCTTGGAGCTCTGGGAACAGGATAGTACAGGAAGTACAGTGTCCTCTCTAGGCCGGTCCTGGTTCCTGGCTCAAGCACATGATAGTCTCAACCTTTCTCAAACAAACCTTATGGGCGTGCTCTGCCCAGTTGCCCCCTGTTCATTGCCAAGCGTTCACCAATTTCTCATCACTTTACAATAGGGATACAATCTGCAGGCTTTTTTTGGTCCAAGGACCAATTTTGATTTTGTTTTGAAAATGGATAATTCAATTTAGACCCACACAAATGTAGAGACTATATATTTTGCTCTGTCGGGAAATTAATTTAGCGCACTAGTAACCCAAAGGACAAATTTGGTAAAAAGAGAGAGTGGTTGAGCGGTTGGTTCCTTCTGGGATTTTTTAAATGTATCACAGAACCACATTGTTGGCATGTCCTTGCTAAAACGCCCATTGATGAATGAGTAGGAAATATGCGTTATAAAGTACTAAAGCTTTTTATTTTTTTTATGTAAGGTCTTCTTCAAGGGCTTCTTTTCGCACACATTTGTGTCAGGGATTTCTACTTCTGTCAACTGAGACGTATTTCTGAATACTCTGTGCTCCTCCCTTAGTGTGGTTCCCACTAACTCTATTTTGATGAATCGTATTGACTGCTTGGGCCAGAGAAAAGGAAAATTGAATTATTGTGTTATCTGGTATAGTCAGAGCTATCCTCTCTCTCCCCCCCTCACTTTCCCACTCTCTCTCTCTCTCTGCTTTGTGGTATTTCTCTCCCTTCTTCATCCCTCTCCTCCCAAATGATTGAGCAACTTTTAAGTGACCCAGGGGTTTGAGTACCATACGCATGTGCAACAATAATAATTAATTTTGAAATGTGGAGCAAAATCAAACTGAGTATGAATGACCCCAGCAAGTATAGGTCAAAAGGATTAAAGACATTGAGATTTAAGTTTAATTCTAGTATAGAGAATGCATTTAGCTTCCCACTCATCACTGGGGTTTTGAAAGGATAAGAATAATAAAGTCTCTCTGCTGGCATTTGGTTGTCGCAGCATAACTGTAATATTAATAAGGCTGTGATCACTTGTGAGCAGAAATTCTCATACATATGCACCTGCACGCATCGCCAAACCAATTCGCAAATGCGTATTAGTCTGAAACCTCTCAGTTCATCAGGCCTCTGGATGCAATTGGATTGTGTGACGTAAATTAAACTTTTACCAAATCATGTCGGAAGTACGGCAAACACTGATATCAACAAAAGCTTTTAGCGCAGTTGTTCCTCAACCTTTTTGTCACTGTGGCTCGGTACAAAGAAACATTGTTTTGTTTGGCCATGCTTAATAGACAGTAACAATCTCACATTTCTCAAACAGTTATAAAAGCAGTCATGGTTGTTTACGAAAATGCCTCAACGGTGCTCCTCTGTACAATCATCATATCAAACCCACCCCATATTAGATAAATGGTTTTGAACAGGGCCAGATGTATCTGCCAGAGCAAATAAAACATGAGCTCACAGATTCCTCTGGTTACCATGCTACCTGCATGGACTCCATGCACTTCTTTTAAATATAATGGTATGGTTAATTCTTGCTTTACTATTGGTGGTTAAAAGTAAGATAATGTAATTGTGGTGTTAATTGTGTTCACAGTCACATTCATGTCTGTGCAGGTCAAGCTAAAGCACATTAATTTGAGTCTGACAGTTTCCTTCAACCCACACGGCTTCCTCTTTTCACAGAAATATGTCATCTTGTACAAACAATCACAGCACTAATAGGTAATAATAGACCCATGTAGCACCTTACATACAATCATTATTTGATCTCTTCATTTAGAACTGGTGAAATACCCTGGTATGCAACACATACACCATTTAATTGTGTTTGGTCTGTTTGTTGTTTGATATTTGTTCTTTAATGTATGTGGGCACTTTCCTTTGTGTAAATAGCACATGTTATGAATGGACGATATGATACATTGCATGTAAATTGCATTGCGTGATGCCCAGGCAAGACCAAAACAAGACCAGTTTGAACATAGTTTGATGCATGACTAACCAGTTTGATTTGGGAGAAACTGATAAGGATTCAAATGAACAGTAAGGGACTACGTGTAAGAGTCAGAAATTCCTTCTCATTGCTGACCCCTTTGGCCGGTAAGTGAACTGCAGCCTGCTCAAGCTTGCGCATTGGAGTGCGAGCTCCGTGGGTTGAGACAATAGAAATCATTAACTAATGTTAGGTGTAATCATGAATAAACGTTAGTTTTCAGACAATGGGGGGAGTGGATATAATGCACATAAAATGTACAAAGTAAGTTCTTAAAGAAGAGACGTGTTTGCCATTATCCAAGCTTAGACGTCACTTCCTTCCTTTTTCCCGGCAAAACCGTCCCGGTTCAAATATAATCACTACGACGTAACAGAGAGAGTCGGGAAAGGTCTAATTTTTTAAGTTAAATTACAACATGGTCATGGCCACAGTTGGCCATTTAAAGCGATACAATAGTTATCTATTCTCAAATATATTACAAATATATATATATATACTGTATATTAGGGCTGTCAAACGATTATTTTTTTTAAACTGATTAATCGCGTAATATTGGCGAGTTAACTCACGATTAATCACAGTTTTTAAATTCTATTTTAAATCCACTCCCATTGAAGTTAAATGAGATAATCAAATGGAATGACACACTGTCATTCATACCAAATAAGGAGAACTCTGGTGTGAACTGGTTCTGGGATGTTTAGTATGAGAACGAGTTCCAACGTTACCATGGTGATTAAAGGAGAACTCCGGTGTAAACTGGTTCTGGGATGTTTAGTATGATAATGAGTTCCAATGTTCCATGGAGAGCAAAAAAAAGCCGATACGACGTGAAGCTAAGTTCGCTGTTTTTAGCCGATTCTACCAAACTGCTATAAGTTTGAGTGCTACAGGCATCTCACCTGGTAAAAAATAAATCGCTTTTTTAAAGCACTTACAAGGCTAGAAATAGCCTGACACTTCTTTGGTAGTATAATGAGGGTCTTAACATATAAAACGAGGCATTGACAACTTCGTAAGTGTACAGATAGTTTATTAAAAAGCATATTTTATACACACAATATCTTCAGTAGTTCACCCGTCGTCGCCATGTTTTTTTTTAGGCTGATAAGTCGATTGACGAACACAGAGCTCGCGTGCGATCACGCGAGTATGTTAATGCATCATTTTTTTCTTAATCAAATTAAAATAAGATTGCGTTAACGCGTTATTATCGCACTAATTTTGACAGCCCTAATATATATATATATATATATATATATATATATATATTATTCTACTTAATAATAACCAAACCCTTGGTTTTGGATTGGTAGTGAGGCTGTTATTGTTCAACTCTCGGCTTTATTGGCATACTGTGACGATCAATGAACTGAGAATCTCACATCCAATCTGAACTCAACCATTCCACTGAACAGTGCATTCAATAAAACAAATGTAACTATTCATCATATTTTTTTTGCCTGTGTGTATGTGTAAAATCTACCATTGTACATAACATGTCATTCATCTCTTTGTTGTTAAAATGAAAGCTTGGTTGAGAATGTCTATCTATAAACACACACACACAAGCACATACACAAACGCCCCACTTTTCCACACAAACACAGCATGTTCACCACACCCCCTCGTCTTGCATCTTTGCGTTCAGGAACATATAGTAACAGATTTAAAAACAGGGCTCAAGCAATATCACTTGTCCCACACCCATCGATCATGGACCATGAAATCCAACAAGTGAAGCATAAAATTGAAATGAAGAGCTGATCTGTGTTGTGATGGCTCATTTCCTTATTCCACATCCCTACATTAATTCTAATTATGTTCGTGCTGTCCCCACTTCCCTTCTCGAAGTGGTTCCTGTGTCAGAGCCTCTGTCAGAACTGCCTGCCCATGATAAAGTGGGAGAGGGGGCCAGCATTCTTCACTGCCAGAGATAGACTTCACACACATCTGGAGCCAGATTCATCAAGCCGCGCTGGCTACGGGGGTACAACGATGCACGCGCGTGCGCACACACGCACACACACCCCACACACATCTTGTGTGTGGGGTCCGTGCACACAACAATGCGTTACATATGTAAATGAATGTACTCTGATTTTATTTACAGCCACACAAAACAGCAGGCATTCACAAAACGCTCTCTCTCTCTGTCTCTCTCTCTGTCTCTGTCTCTCTCTCTCTCCAAACTTCATCCAACAATAGTCACCGACGGGTATGGCACACTGGTTGCTGTTTGTTGGCATTTGTTGGGAGTCACCTTTATTATAAGGTGTTACACACAAAAAGACATGCAAGTTTGCTACAACACTACACAGAGTAGCCTATGATTTGTACGTGTGTGTGTGTGTGTATGTTCCTTTACAGAATACATCATGGGATCATGTTAAATGTTGACCCTTGCTCAAAACATTATTCATTTGATGAATAAATGGTCCATATGTAAAAAAGAAAAAAAAGATTCCTCCTGAAGTCACCAGCCGCCACTGATTAAGAGTAAATATATAATTGCTACTTCTTAGCCTTTGTTCTTGTGGAGATGCTGAATGTAATGAAACTATCCTGGCACTACAAATCTAATTTGTAAACCTCAACATACATTGACTGAAGTATCTGGGAAACGTATTAATTCACGTCACAGCCAGATCATTCCTATTGATTGTGTGGGTGCCAGGCAGTCTGGTAGTTGGGTTGGGGAATTCAAATGAAATGCTGAGTTTCGCAAAGAGCTCTAAATTGTGTGTATACATATATATTGCATAATCTCATAAACATTTAATTTCCTCCTTTCCATTCCAAGCTGGCACTGAGGACAGGCTCACACAAGTCAAATTATATGGCCCAGTGCTTTACAGACAAATGTCTAGCATTAGCATCTGAATATGCATTGTGCCCCAATCTCTCGCACCAGCAAATTTTAATTTGAATGTACCCCCATACTTGAAGTCTGCATCAGCTTTTTCAAATAAGAACACACTGGCCTTTTCTTAGGCTATGTCTACAAATGTACATCTTGAGTTGTTGAAATTAGATATTTGGTCATTTAGAGCTGCCATGCTTTTTCAAGGTAATGCATTTTAGCACATATGTGTGACTGGAAATTGCTTCATAAAAAGAGGAATTCTACATAAACATGGCACTTTCCTACAAGGTTTTTTAGGAACTAATGTCTTGAGAGTGAATGGGCATATAATGGCAGTATATTTTTATCCAAATAATAACGTCACTCATATTATATTTCTTATGATGTTTTTTCTCAATAAACCGTAAAAATATTTCAAGGTTGAATGACTGCCCAAACAGCCATCCACGGTTGTGGCACACTGGTTGCTTTTTGTTGGCATGTGCAAGCATCTTTATTATAAGGTTTTCTAAGAACAAAGCATGCAGGGTTTACTGCATGCTTAGGGTTTACAGCATGCTTAGCCAAAGGTGTGACATTTACACTCACGGCGAGTTTGACTGTGGCTTTCAGCGATGCGAATTTTCTGCTCAAAAGGAACAATTTCAACTCAAGCTCACCGTTGTCACATCTTTCATGTCTGTTCGCATCTTTGAATAGGCTTTGTGTGTAATCATGCTGCGCGAAAAAAATGCATAACACTGTAACGGTTAACCAGGTATTTCAGCCCACAATGAAGTTGCTAATCAACAGACCCTTTCACAGGGGTGTCATCGTAGGACAAACACAGCTGTCGCTCATAACGGTAATTATGTGTCTGTGCCTTTTATGTACCAGACCCGGGGAGCGGACTAAACTAGTGAGAGACAGATAAAGCTGAATTCACAGTTCTGCGTACCCCACGTTTTCGGAGGTCAATGTCTGGAGTCTGCTCCATTGAAAATATGTAGAAAAAGCAATCCATGTGAAAAAAGATGTTGCAAAATCATTCAAATGCACTGTTGATAAGCAGTTGGTGTTTTGCAATCAACTGAAAATACAGTGCTTCGATTTCAATTGTGCTTTAATTTTATCTGGCTTTCGAAAACAAAACAAAACACTACGGCCGTTCCCTGCTCGACCAATCAGGGATTACCTGACGCGAACGCCCGTAGAGAAGGACGACGCGTTGCTAAGCTCTGGGTGGACTGCGCGTCTTTGCGTACACATAGGTCGTCGACCTTTAGTGTAATGATCGCTCATGACACTAGTTATGAGGCTTTTGCTGGTCCACCTGATTGTTGTCCATATGTCGCCTCTGTAAAAAGAAACATTTCAGTCAGGTGAGCTTGGTTGCCCAAATTCTGCTGCAGCAGACTTGCCCCCAGTCATTCATCAATACATTCAACAACGTCATCCTCCTCCTTTATTCATTATCCTTCACAAGAAACGATTCATCTTCATTTCACATTGTCATACCTGGAATTATGTCCATGTTCATTTGTATGCATGTATTGTTCTCTTTACCAATGTAGTTAGAGGGATATACATCAAAATGACCCACAGATATCCCAGATATGCCATGACCATATGAATTTATCTTTGGATCTTTAGCCATGTACAGTAATCATGTTTACTGTATACCCGTCTCTCCCCAGATATCTTCTGTAAGTCAACTGCTTTGCAAAGGCGTTCCCCTTCTTGATGCTGAGAGGCTAATACAAACCCACTGGAGTGGCTGCTTCCACCTCGCTCTGTTATGCTCACAAGGTTAGTCGTTGCCATTATTCCAGGGAACAGATGACCTGGGAGAGTGTGGGCAATTTATCCTGCTCGCTTCAAATTACCTGGCAAATTAGCTCCGCCAAAGTCGGAGCAATGCAATTACCCCACTGTCTGAGAAGTCCAAGTAAGAACTCATCTCCCCATGAGCAATACTCAGAGATCAATGTATGTATGAGGCAGGGGAGCCATTCTGTTGATGTGTCCCTTTTATAGTTGGAGTCGGTCTCCTATGCAACATGGCACAGGCAAAGCCTGTCACATAATATAGTCAAGATGTTACACACCATATAAAGGTTTGTTTTTTTTCTCCATCCAAATGACATTTTATGATTTATGATTTATGACTTATTAACGAGGGCAAATGGGAGAGCAGTGCAATACTGCTCAAGATTAACAGAGTGTTTTGACTATGAAAGTGTTTTATATTAACACAATGGAAATTGCTTGACTTCCCAAGAGAGTAAGCGTAAATGAAAGTAAGTGTAAATGTGTTCTGTAGTTTGTTGCAATTCAATATGACCGTCACAGAAGCAGCAGTTGTGCCCAGGCAAACAAAAGGAAAAGAGATTAGCTATTAGATATCCAAAATATATTTTAACTATTAGTATTCTTAATACGTTTCAATTGAATTTGAATCCAAATTAATGCTGGGAAGGGTTTCCAATGAGCTGTAAATGACATGAAGCCAATATCTATATAAGACAGTATTCTGAGTTACACCGACCATGTGATCACTCTATCTCCTGGGTAATTTTATCCCTACTGAGTTCCCAGCTTCTTAGCACAAACAATTCAATGACAATTCCTAACTCAAATTCACCCAATTAAAAAGGACACTTTTTCTCCTGCTTAAAATGATCATCTGTCTAGCGCTCGATGATACTTGTGGATAGACACTTCGGTGCTGTTTACAACTCCATAACTCTTGTAAGAGACATTGCAACAAAGAGAATAGAGAAGATTCCTCTTCAGGGTCGTCGATCATACTTTTGCTTTTTAAGACATCTGGCACGTCTGGTTCCTCCCTCCCACTGAAAAACTGCCCTGTGTTGGCTTGGAACAGACGTTGTAGGGAAAAGTATGATAATGCAATCGATTATAAAGACAGTTTCTGCTGACCAGAGCAGCAGATCAGCTGAATGACTTAAAGCAAAGTACATGGAAGATAAGACTTTATTTGCATGGGTTAGAACATTCTGCTGGTTAGAAGTATGTGCTTACTGGGCAGGGAAACAAATCAGCCGTTGTTGTCTTTTTAACTTTCCTCTAATAAGTAACGTTGTATTTGCCGTTTTCTCAGAATCCCAATGGTACCCTGACATAGTAGCTCTGTTGTCAGTGTTGAATTCTTGTCTGTGTGAAACAAAGTGAGCCATTGAAAGTGAAGAGAATGATAGAATGACGAGTGTGTGCTTTTATAAGAGGCAGCATGTGACTTTACCTCTGATAACCTCTCAAATAGGGAAAGCTGCACTATCATCATTCATAGTCACGTGCAAAATAAGCTATCCAGTAAAATGTAAAAAGAAAATCACACATATTTCATGATGCAGGCCCACAGAAACCAAAACACATTCAATTTCAGAATAGGGTTGGGATGCCAGTGGGCGGAGGGTATAAAAACATACCCTTAAAACAGTAAACAAGGTAGCAACCTAGCCTCATCTCCTTATCGTTTCGCAAACAGACTAGCAATCCACGACCTCATTCAGTAAACATGATTAATCGAATGAACAAATACATTTATACAGAAAGTTATAATCCTTATGGAGAGCAATAATGGTAGAATTAATGTGTATAGGGGGCAGTTGCAGTCCTGCCCTGTCTTGGCACAAGCTAAGCAGCAAAGCCCCAGCATCACATTCTTGCTCAAATAAATAGAGTAGAACAGCTCAAACTGTAGAGGCTTTCCTCCATCTCTGCATTCGCTCTCCGAGAGCCATGCAAATATGCAAATGTGTCCCTATTTATGTTATATGAAAACTAGCGTTCTGAAGAACGCCGGATTGTGCGAGGCCAGGATTAGGTTTGTATTCAACTGCTATTACATGGATGGAATATGTTGACGTCAACATTCATTTATTTTAGATATGTTTTGTATTTTATCATGTGTTTCCCTTGTGTAAACCAATGACAAAAACAATGCCATCACAATGTAATTAATAAATGCATTGTCAATCAGATATGTTTCTTGACAGAGTTATACATTAGACACAAAAAGCTGCTGGGTGAATATTCACCGTGGACCAAGCAAAGGGGTAGAACTAAAAGAATACAAAATGTCATGTTAAAAAATATATAATTTGAACTAAGATATGATGCCTCGGTACATTTACAATAAAAAAACAGCAAAAAAGTATTATTTCTAAATGTGAAATGACAACTCACATCAATTAGTCAGCCCACACAGGCAAGGCTAAGGCCTCACCAAATAATACAACACCAAATAATGTTGGCATGTGAGCCTGAACAAGGTTGACATTCAACTGTTTTGAAACCCCTTAAATGGATGAATTCCCATTTCGGTTCAACAAGGTTAGGTGTGTGTGTGTTATGGGGGGCATTTTATGCCAGCGAACTATACTAAAACGCCTAAACCGCGTCGTCTACGTCTGCATAAAGACCGAAAAATACGCGTGCGTACGTATTGCGAGTACACCAAAACTGAAGGGGTGAAGTGTCATGCCACGTGCGAACGCAGCGGACGCCTGTGTGCACGCTCGTCTCAATGTACAAATAACCCAGACAAAAAACCCCCCCGGAAAAAAACGGTCTGTTTATTGTTTTTTGTTTAAAATGTAAAAAAAAAAAGAAAAAAAAAAACACCCGTTTTTTTTGGTTAAAACGAAATATCAAACTGACAAAAGCTAGGCCTACATGGACCTGTTAGTCTCTCTCTCTTAAGGTTTGAATGATATCGAATTGATATTTAATGATAGTAAGGGTGAAAGGGATCATTAAAATAATTTCAGCTAGCCTACTTAAAAATAAAAATATCCTGACAGCTTGGATGGGGCTTGGGGTTCATCTATAACTTATGCTTTCTTATAAACAATCCCGTATGAACCTGAGACTGTGTAACAGCTGATCTGTGGAGATATGCTGCAGAACATAGAAATGAATAGCCTAACTGTCAGGTCCTGATGATCCAGTGTACCTCGTGCGTAAATGCACACAGCCTCTTCATCAGTTTCGCGCCTGAGCAATGGTACAGTCCCTGATACACCTCAACATCCTTTTATAGGCGTGCACACGCTATAGGCGTTAACGCGTGTGTCACTATTGTACTAAAGCCAACGCTTCAGACGCCTTAACGTGTGCACGTGTGACTGAAATAGCCTAAACTGTCACATCGTCTCTCTTGGTAATACATGGACTGCTTGAATTGTGAAGCGAAGCAGCTGTTAAACTCAAAATTTGTCATCATGAAGTAAATGATTATTTGTACATTGAGACGAGCATGCGCACAGGCGTCCGCTGCGTTAACGCGCGCCACGGCACCAATGACCCGTCGCTATTGGATTTCCACAAACACTACACAGCGTGTGCTGTACGCTCACGTAGAATTGCACTTAACAGTCACGCGTGGTATTCACGACACGTATTTGAGGCGTAGTTCACCCGTCACGCACACGTCACGTAGGCGTATGCGCAACAACGCGTGTGCAGCGTCTGCGTGACGCCTACGTGACGCTCGTCTGTCCATTGAAAGTGAATGGAATTTACACGCGCACGTTAGAGGTTTGATGTCATCGCATAGGCGCTGTACGCGCGTTTTAGTATAGTTCGCTGGCATAAAATGCCCCCCATAGTGTGTGCGTGTGTGTGCGTGCATGTGTGTGTGAGTGATGATGATGATGATGATGATGATGATGATGATGATGATGATGATGATGATGTAGCAGATGACACAAAAACAGGTAGTCGAGTCAGACCTTATCTCAGGACCCAGAAGGTTTTTGTTTGGTTTTTAAAGTGATGTACAACAGATCCATAATTGACTTCTCGTCATGTTAAGGGTTATCAAGGTGTGCATTAAAAGCATCACAAAATGATGCTCCATGAAATACATTGCAATCTAATTTCATTTCAGTGTTTCGATTTCCTTCTATTCCTTCAAGACGATTTAATGGGTGGAGTTTATTTTCCCTCCAGTGACCAATTACCGTTGGCTACACTCACGTGGTCAAGGCAAATAAATACATAACATTACTTCTGTGTGGAGCCGCATTTCTGCACCAGAAATCAATTTCCAGGTGTTTCAGGTAATTCAAGCCGGCAAGATAATACTGCAAGGCAAGAAGCTTATTTCCTAACAACAACATAGATCGTACGGAGGAATATTTGAACAACTGTATATCTGAAGACGTCGTAATTAAGTATGTATACAGATAATGCTTGTGTAAGAAGGTTGGTGATCACATAGGATGCTTTGACATATCTTCCCACTGGCGGAAATTAATTTAAGTAATTCACTTTCATCGACTATAGTGGAGTAGTTCACAGTACTTACAGAATCAACACAATATTATTGGTCAAACGTTTGAAAGGAAGAGGCGCGACTAGTTTACACACATTTCAGCGCCCGTCACATCAGACATTTTATTTATTCAAAAGTATAGTAATACCTAACCATGACCATGTATTTCAGACCCATTTATTCTACCAAAAGACACAATTGCAGATGATTAAAGCTGACATTTGTGATAAAGGCCAATTCATTTAAATATTTGAATCAAAAGGGTGGTCCATTTGTCAGACAAATTTAGTAGCAACAAGGTGACCATCACTTATTACTCAATACAGAATAAAATCAGGCTTTTACCTTTTCAATGTGCTTATTCAATATTCTGTATTCTCCCTCAGGGACTCTTCTTTTTATATTTGAGAGAAAATATTTTTGTTAAAGTATGAATTGAAGCCGAAAGGAAAATGTTTCGCCATACAGTTTGAGTCAATTAAATCAGTTGTGGTGAGTTTTCAAAATGAGTCAGAAAATTCACATTTGAAAAGGTATTTCTGCTTAATCAAAATCAAGGCTGAAAAACAAGACCTTATGATGGACTAGCTGACATTTCAAAATGTTTTGTCTCCAATTAGTTAGAAAGTGAAAACGTATCATAATTTTCCTTTTTCTTCTCACGTTGACAAAAGTATGCATTCATACATTAATTAAGTGGTAGAAACCCCAAATGTTTCAGTCCACTCATTTTGTGAGGAATCACATTCTACCAGAGCATCACTTGGTATCTGCACAGCGCAAATGCCTGCTAGACAACGTCACTATGTTTATTCAACAACTTCATGTTTACATATTATATCATTTATGTAATTATTAAAACCAGCCTCTAGCTAGCAAATTCAAATTCAGTCTCACTTGTTCCAGCATATTGCCAATTAAAGTTTTCTCAGCCAAAAAAATAAAAACGTATTGCTGAGGATTTGACTGATAGCTTGTGGGGGCTGATGGTGCAAAATGAAGTATTTCATAATGTCACCGTGCTGATGGGTAAGGTTATGGACTGTTCTCCAGACATTTAAAATCCAAATCCCCCGCCCATTGCGGTCAAAATAGAAAGCAAAGGAAATGCTAAATAATCCACTTCAGTACACAAATGCTAGATCATTTAGCATTTAAATGTCAGGGGCAACTAAAGAGAAGCACTGAATGATCATTCTGCTAGTGGCAATTCTTGTTTATTTATTTTTTTCCTCCCCCCCAAAAAAATGTAATAAAGGCGTTGAAGCTAGTTCCCTGTGAGTAGCACTCTGACTGTAATGGTTGTGGCAGTTTGGACCTCTCTACCTTTTCCTCCATCCCCACCTAGGGAGAGACTGACAAGTGGGGACTGAAATGTCAGTCTGTTTTAGGCCTTGGCCACTCATGGATTCCTACTTACTGAATCCCATGTGGGGAAACATGAATGGAAAGTAACAGAAGCATAAACAACCATCCTGAACAGTACACTTAACAACTGCCCGTTTGTTGTCCTTAACAATGCCTTTAAATGACGTTCTCATCTTTAAAGTCTTTGACACTGACTCTCTTTGAATGAAAGCTATAAAATCCCCTATATCCGCAACAAACCACGAGACAAACTTGCGCCTTTGTGCCTTTTAAATCAAAGGGTATGCAAGATAAGAGTTGCGTTGTGTGAAATCAAGTACAGCAGGTCACCCACTGCCCCAGAGAGAGACATTACACACAGTGTTGGTGACCACAGAGTGCAGATTAGTATTACAGCGTCGCCAATCCCAGATGATTTGGTGTGCGTGGGTTCAGCAAGAATGAAAGGCTGTTTATTGCTCCTGTGTAAAAGAGACCGTTGGTTGCCCGGACCTTTTTCGGAAACCTCAGCTTTCTTGGAACGGGAATTGAAAGAAGGAGAGGGAGCAAATATCGTATTGTTCGAGTTGTGGGTTTTGATCCCCCCAAAAAATGCCGACCGCAACAGACTCCTGCTATTCCCTCATGGAGTGTCTCAGAGGGGTGCGTTGCCCTGGGTGCATTTCCTGAAAGTTCAGCAGCAGACAGGATATGGGTGTCAGCAACAGAACATACGGGAATCAGGTGTTAGCACATTGGTTTCTGGCTACGGCTCGCAGCCTCGGTGTATGTGCATGTGCACGCGTGTGCGTGTAGAGCAAACAGAGACTTCCACACACACACACACACACACACATCGCCGCCATACGCCTGCATGGCTAATGAAGTAAGCCAAGAAAGCCCATGCCCCAACTCGAGAAGCGGGATTAAAATGGAAAGACAAAAAGAGTCCCCTTGTGAAGGGGAAAATCTAAACCGTGTTCAATCTGCCCCACATTACCTGCCGTCGTCATCGGATACAAAGGAACACACAATGTTAGCCACTGTTGACTCTCTAATGTACTGGGAAAAGAGAGCGACAGAACAGCAGCCAATAACACCGGGGCTGGGAAGTGTTTTTCCCAAACACGACTGATTAAAAAAGAAAAGAAAAAACAAAATGATGATTCAAATGTCACCATGCTCCCATGGAGGGGGGGGGGGGGGTTTATTGATATTGTGTTTCATGTGTATGACGATGTGGCATACATATTAATAAGTACACGGTTTCCAGGTAGATTTGCATGAGCGTTCATGAGAGCATTGAGGTCTGAGTTGGAGTGGGTTCTTTGAAAATAAAACCCATGTGGAGCCGTGGTGCTGTATATGTTGTTGATTGTATGTCTGCGTGTGTGCGTGTGTGTGCATTCATATAGTACTGAAATCGTGTCACTTGAATCATTGTCTCTCCTAAGAGCCCTGGCGCCATGGCAGGCCATTCAGCGCACCATTTGCAAAGGCTTCCCCTTTATTATTACTGACTGTCGAGTACTTGCATACCTTGAATATTTTGGTCTACTGTTCCAGTATGTGATCAGTATTCACACAGGAGCTGCGAGCCATAAGGGTCAGTATATCTGCTGCTATGGCATTTCTGCTGCTCTTTGTTGGGGCGCTTTGTTCAAGGACCTTTCGCCAACCCCCTGCCTCATTACAGAAACACTGCCTTTACAACCCAAACAAGACAAACCTGTGTATATATGTGTGTGTTTGTGTGTGGGTGTTGTGTGTGTGTGTGTGTGTGTGTGTGTGTGTGTGTGTATGTGTGTGTGTGAGTGCGCAAGTGTGAGTAGCAAAGGTTAGCTTTAAAAATTGCAAGCCGGTGCAGTGCATTGCTTGTCAGCCATAAAGTGTTATGCACAACACACTGGGGGAGGGGATTGCTAGGGGGTGCAGAATCCATCAGAACCGATCCAATCCTACTTTTACTGGAAACATTTGTGCTAAGCGTTAGCGATGCAGTCCGCTCGCTGACTAAAACACCGGGGCAGCAATTATGTGACTTGTTTTAATTTACTTTGGACAACAACAAAAATTATAATTTTGGAAGACACTTGCAAACCGGAGACAAAGGCATCATCCTACGAGGAATGCAACAGCAAGGTTATGATGCCCTGCAATAAAAGTCTGAGAAATGCATTACTTAAAGAGCACCTCTAATGAATTGATGGATGCACACTAGGCATAATAAAAATGTGGAGATGAATGTCCCACAACCCCATGATGAGGCGCGGGTCATGGCATTAACCCTGTCTAGTGCTACTTGATGAAGGCAGCTTTTGCAGCCATTGCTCGGTAAGCAGAAGAATGCCAGTAAAGAAAAAAAAGACAAGGTTTTCAAAAAAGCATCACCGGTAGAAAACTGCTATAAAAGGAGCAGGTAGAAGAAAAGGGAGAGGTGGAAACCATGCTTAACCGTAGCGGAGGCTTTCAGCTATGTAGCGTGCAGGTGGTGTCAGGTCGGCCATGGACTACCGAATAGGTCCCTGTCAACTAGCCAAGGCCAATACACACATGCACATCAGCACAAGGGAAACACAGAGCAAGGTGACCAGATTCAAGGGGGTTAAATACTTGACAGTCCAACTATAATACGCGCCCACCGCCCCCTTCCCCACACACACACACACACACACACACAAGCAAATGCATGTTTAATGGGTTCCACCTGTGTACCTGTAGGTTTGGTACCTTTAGGTCTGGACAATGATAGTGGGAGTTATGAACTGTTAACCGGACAGAATTTACCAACCAATGGCAGGAAACGAAAAAAAAAAAGAAATGTAAGAAAAACAATAAAAACACAGACAAACACTATAATACTACAATGAGCTTTGGTTGGAGTATTAAATAGAGATATTAGAATAAAGCAGGGTTAGGGTTACATAGCGGTCTACATTAGCACTTTTTAGTTTTAACACATAGGCCTACTTTTTCATTTCTTTTTTTTTTATCACCAATAATTCTTCACAAACCTGACCAGGAATAAGTGACTGAAGAAAATAGATGGAGGCACTAAAAATACAGTACTCTAGCATCATTCTGACAAGCACCGAGAGAGGCCTCCCGCTCCAGGACCAAACCCACAGGGCTTTTATCCTTCTTTCTAAAGCCTCTCATTTCTCTTGTTTTTTTCCCCGTGGGCTTGGGTGCAAAAGGAACGGTTTATCAGGTACAAGCACAAAAAAACAGGCATACGCTAAGCAGGTTTTTGGTGGAAATTATTTCTCTTCCTCTCCCTAACACGATGAAATCCTACACACGTGAATAAAAGGTGTTTACCATTTTCTTTTGCCGACAAATGCAGCAACTGGCGTTTTCCTGAGCCGCCTACACATCCTCTTATCTACCTCAAATTAAACTAAAAGAAAGGGTTACTTCTGACATGGGAGTGTATTGATTACCATCCAACCATGTTTGACATATTTATCTTCCCTCTTGTCATTGAGGGCAACGCTCCACGCATCCTTATTAAGCAGCCTGTGAAGAAAATCGCTAATGACTGGTCCCTAAAGTCGTCGTGGCAGAAAGATGCGCTGTGATTTACTTTCTCTAGATTAGCATTCAAAAAAAGGATGAGGGGTGGGGGTTGCGGTTTTTATGGAAGGAGAGACGCAGCCAAGGCCTTTTGAATGTGACATTCTGCATCTGGTTCACTGGTTTAACTGTAGCGAAGATAACTGCTGGCTCGCAAAACCTTTTTTTTAATTTATTTATTTATTTTTCTACACTGAATCACTATGGCGACCACGAAGGTAGGCAGTTGCTCTAATTAAAACAACAAGAGCCTTGAAGGTTGCAATGCTTCACCTGACACACTGTAAGAACATCTTGGAGGTATTTACATGTTGTATGCTCACATTAGGATGATACGATTAGAAAAGGAGAATAAGGAAACACAGTTCCCAGGCAGACAACTCAGTGGAGCATAGAGTGTAAATCCTCTTCAGTGTGTCAAAAGAATCGTACCCTGATCTAGGAAGCTTCTTTGATATCAGTAACATAATAATGTATGCCAATGCAATTTGCTCAAAAGGATACTATTATCCTATGTACATATGAGTATGTTTTACATGAATAATATCTTGACATGGAAAATAGACAGAACCGACTGTACTGGAAGCAATGGATGTTTCTGTGGTGAGGACAGAGAGAGCGTGTGTGCCTGACAAGCCTCTCTACTTGAATATTGCTATGATGCAGTGATATCAAAGGCTTCATGGTCATGCTTGGGTCCTCTGTGGGAAGAGGCCAGTGGGGCTAATCCTGTTAGTTGTTGTTATTATCACCTCAAACACGCACACACACACACACACACACACACACACACACACACACACACACACACACACACTCACTGTGACCAGGGGTCCGTTTCACAAAGCAGGTTTAGTAAAAACGCTGAGTTTATTAACCCTGAAATGAGGGAAACTCTGAGTTTTCCATTTCACAAAGGGAGGTAACTCAAACCAGAGAAAGAGGGGTAACTCTAGCCTGTTTCACAGAGAGAGATAACTTAAGCTCTCGGTCAGTTACCGTAGTAACAGACTCTATGAACCTAACCTGGTCGGGACCAGGTTTTTCTCAATGGACCTAGAGTTTCAATCTGTCTCCGCCCTCTTTCAGCCACACACGCCATTTGATTTCCTCTTTCATTCAGTCAGCAGGCGAGTTTTGGCGTAGCCGTCTGTCAAAAATCATTTAAAAAATCAGAGTCAGTAGGCTATTTCAGAAGTCCATTAGGCACAGTAGGAGGCGACTTTTTTCACGAACATGTCCTTTTGACCAGCGCTCGAAGTGGAAAAAAATGTGCCGGTACTCCCTTATTCACATATAAGCGACGGGGGGGGGGGGGGGGGGGGGGGGGGGGGGTGCGCGCGATATTAACCCACCCCGGACCTACGACCGACGGGGGGGGGGAGGGGGGGGCGCGATCGTAACCCACCCTGGACCTACGACCGACGGGGGGGGGGGGGGGCACCCCGGTAGATCCGCCCCTGGTTAGGGCAAAGTAGAGTACCGGTGTTGTGCCAATGTAGGTATCCCCGACAGAAAGTGTTTCCCCTGGCCGCGGGAGCTGTTTTCTGGCTTCAATTACGTCTATTAAATCTACTTCACTCGAAATGTGTGTGACAGATGAAGCCTGACCATCAAATGATTTATTTTATGTGTACTTCACATACTACTCTATAACCTCTGGGATTATGAACAACTTTCTTCTCTTCTAGCCAAAGATATGGGGGGGGAACACATTATTTCAGACTGTTTACCTGTCTGCCAGAATTTGTATCCCCCCCCTCAAAATGGACAGATGAAGCCTGACCATCAAATAATTTATTTTATGTATACTTCACATACTACTCTATAACCTCTGGGATTATGAACAACTTTCTTCTCTTCTAGCCAAAGATATGGGGGGGCCAGGGGAAACACTTTCTGTCGGGGATACCTACATTGGCACAACACCGGCAGCCTGTGACAAGTGCCGGTACACAAGAAAAAGTGCAATGTAGAAGTGCCGAGTACCGGCCCACTTCGAGCACTGCTTTTGACAACGATCCCGTGGATGAAGGTGCAGCATTACTGCGCAGAGAATTAAATATTTGTCGGGAGAGTGTATCAGACCGCGCATAGATGTAGCATTTCCAGACAATTATCATTTCCAGACAATTATCTTTTTCAGCGGTACCGTTTCACGTCACAGTCCATTTACATACACAACCTAATCCGTCCTTACATTTGCAACATTACCAACCGTAGTCATGCTCTCACAACCCAGCAGATATTGTGTGTTGCACTGCGTTTCTTTGCAAATGGAAGTTTTTTGTACAATGCTGGGTTTCTTTGCAAATGGAAGTTTTTTGTACAATGTCGGAGATGCAGAGCACTTGAGCAAGGCAACTGTATACAGTCAAATAGCCACTTAATATTTACTTTGCAGTGTAAAACATGATCAAAATGATCATGCTGAGGTCTTATCTGTTTGAACAATGTTTTTATATGTCATCTTAAGCTGCTGCCAAGTGCGCTTCTCCCCCGCGGGATTGCACCTAAATGAAATAAATGAATAGGCTACCATTCAAGCAGTTTTCCCCTGTAATATTATTGTGATTGCAAAGGACTCCATTTAAACTTACGCAGCAGTGTTGCACTTCTTTCTAAAAACGTGCTGAAACTTGTCATATGAGCGCATTAGGATTTCCAATTCGAGGTTGGTGAAAAACGTAGACCTCCTCTTCCCCGTTGCCATGGTGACTCGTCGAATCAGGGCTCCATTGATACTGGCTTTTTATAGTTGTGGTGCATGCGCTTAACCCTAGGTGGAACTCCTCTGAGTTGATTAAATTAACTCAAATCCGCTGTTCTGGAACCGAAAACTCAGAGTTTTCTATCTCAGTGTAGATCAACTCAGCGTTTAGGATTAGACTCAGAGGTTGTTGAACCTGCTTTGTGAAACGGACCCCAGGTCTTCCCAAAAGGAACCACAACCTGCCCCAGTGCATTCTGGGCTGTGTTAAGAGAAGAGAGAGACAAGAGAAGCTGTGAAAGCTTTAATGGTGTGTACTTTGTAATCTCATATGAAGACAAGAAAAAAATTGTTTACACTTCAGATTAAGGACCACATATTCACTATTAACTAGTTGCTTATAAGCACGCATATTGGCTCTTTATTAGTCATTATAAAGCACTTATTAATGCATTATTCTGCATGACCATATTCTACAACTACTAGGCCATTAACTTTAATATTAGAGTTTTCCCTCAATAACCTCCTAATTACTGCTTATTGATAGTAAGTAAGGAAGTTGTTGTACATAAATTACGATCTTAGCAACTAGTTAATGGTGAATATGTGGTCCCTAATCTAAAGTGTTACCGAATAAATGATATATATAAATAACAGTACATAATAATAATATATATTATACTATATATCGATAATAATATATATACGAGGGCCCTCTACCCCTACCTAGGAGTCAT
The DNA here is from genome assembly GCA_030340625.1 of Merluccius polli. NCBI lineage: Eukaryota > Metazoa > Chordata > Actinopteri > Gadiformes > Merlucciidae > Merluccius > Merluccius polli. The sequence continues at coordinate 337,713 of JAOPHQ010005121.1, forward strand.
TATACTGCTGTTGACGTGGCTAAGGCCCCATGAAGTTCACATTTGTACGAAACATGAATCATTTATTACAGGTTATGCTTCAAGTAAGTGCATGCTTTTCATGGAGTGTTCAATCAATTTCTCATACTAAAGTAGCAATAAAGTAACTTAATAAAACAAATAATTGCCAGCCACTTGTTGGAAAATGTGCAGTGAGAAAAAAGTGTGGGAGAGAAACAAACAGAGATTGTAGTATGTGTTTTTCTGTTTGTGTGTGTGTGTGTGCGTGTGTGAGTGTTTCTACTTGAATATTGCTATGATGTAGTGCTATCAAAGATGGCCTTCATGGTCATGCTTGGGTCCTCTGTGGGAAGAGGCCGTTGGGCCTAATCCTGTTAGTAGTGTTATTATCACCTCTAACACACACACACACATGCACACACACACAGACACAGACACAGACACACACACACACACACACACACACACACACTGTGACCAGCTCTTCTCAAAAGGAACCACAACCTGCCCCAGTGCATTCTGGTGTTCGTGTTTCTATAAAACAGAAGCCTCAGAGGCTATTCCACTATCTCACATTTAAGCCTACACTGTGTCATCGAAGGCTGTACTACACCATGAAATATATTATGAAACTATTATTGAACTATTGAAGAGATAGTCTCACAGAGATGTTCTCTTCACCTGTTCATGTGGGAAGTCTGGGACACAGCATTGATTAACTGTGTGAAGAACCGCCTACTGGTCAGGGAGAGGTCTTGATTGACATGCAAGCACGATCAATCACAGACCGTATGGAACAGTACTTCTATAAAAACAGACCCTTGGTGAAACAAAGTGATTTACAATGCAATTGCTCATGGATTGATGTAAATATAAGAATAAACCTGATTCACCCGTGTCGCGCCAGAGCTACGTCTACTTTTCTGTGAGTGACAATGCTTGCTGACAGCCAATGAGAATCGTGCCTTGAGTTTCTTCAAAACACACACACTGCACGACTGAACATGCTCTGTGTATCGGAAGAGACTGAGACTAGTAGGGAGGTAACAAGGTCAACAGTGATTTGGTTTGCTTGTTTGGTGTTTGGGTGGGAAGATGGGAAGTTTCGCTAATTAACAAAAAAGGAATTCAATCAGTTCACTGAGGTCAATATGTTCAAAATAAGTTTCATGACTGAGACAATTGTATTTTTCTAACAAGGTTGTTAGCTGCCTGGTTAAAAATAAGACTGCGCACAAGCAACAACAACACATGTTTTCACGGTTTACTTACTATGTTTGTTTGTTTTTTACAAAAGACATTAACAGCCAATAAATACAAAACAGAAAATGTGTCCATGTTGAACTTGAGCCTTTTGCTTTTATTTCTTTTAACGTAATACTTACACAAGACAAGCTTCCCATATGGCTACAGCCTTCTCTGTGGTGCAATTGAGACAGCTTTACTTTTAGCAGGCTAGCTGTGAGCGGGATTGTCTGTGCTTCCTTTTCATCATTGCTACTGAGCGGCGTCGAGGCCGATCGCACCACTGCCGAATGTTGAAACAAAGACACACAGACCTTTTGCCACACAGCCGATAGTAAAGTGTTTTAGAGTGGCTGATGAGGACAGATACATGTGTCTAACAGCCAGGAAAACTGCTTTTTTTAGTCCTGTGGGTGCACTTATGTGGGTGTTTTTTGTTTTTTATTTTGTTTGTTTCTACTACTTGTGTGCTTCAGAGTGGGTGTGCATATGTGGCATGCGTTGTTATGCACCGCCCACATTGATTTTCAACTCTACGAGCTGCGTAGGCGTTTCTGTGTGTGTGTGTGTGTGTGTGTGCTTGTGTTCCTGTGTGTGTGTGTGTGTGTGTGTGTGTGTGTGTGTGTGTCTGTGCGTCAGCGTGTCTGTGTGTGTGCTTGTAGATAAAACACGACCACGTAACTATGTATGTACAGCGGGGAGTCTGAAAAATGTATCTTTAATTCCAAGTCATCTATGTGGCATCAGATCTGACTCGCCCACCAACATTGGCTGAGGTATAAGATAACGATTTTCATCCATATTTCTTTGCTAGATTTGCTAGATTGCTTAGTTTTCCTTACTCTGCAGACAATGTTGACATTTTTGCTGCAGACTTGGACCAAAATGTGGTTCTTATAAAGGAGCTTGATGCTATCAGGTACAACACACTCCCAGTATCATCCCCCAAACATGAACACACAACACACAAAAGTCATACAAACGCTCTCGTACACTACTCTTCATTCCCAACCAGTATAGCTTAAAGCTCCTATGCATTACACTTACCTACATCACACAACAAAAATACACACTACTTCACCACAGGCTGTGTACTGTACATATCACCCTATCAGTCTCCTTGTCAATTGTGCACACGGTGCAGAAGGTGGGGAGCAAACACATCACATAATGGTTAAAGAACAAGGATGTGGACAGGGAACTTTCAAAAGCCATCTGTTGTTGTTGTGGGTTTGAGTCGGTGTGTGTGCGTGCGTGTCTGTTGCTGTGTGTGTGTGTGTGTGTGTGTGCATATCGTCCTCACTTTATATGTGCAGACATTGAACACACACAGTGTGTGTGTATGCAGTGGCGTAACTATCGATGGTGCAACCGGTGCATTGCACCGGGGCCCAGACGCCGGGGGGGGGGGGGGCCCATGAAGGACGAAAAAAGAAAGTACTGGGACCAAAGGCTCGGTTCGGGTCACGCTTGACTTTTAAATAAACAATCCGCCCCCCCCCCCCCCTGTCAACAATCGCGGGGGCACAAAAAAAATATTTGCACCGGGGCCTATCACCATGATGTTACGCCACTGTGTGTATGTGTGTGTGTGTGTGCATATGGGAAATCAGAAATTCTTCATTTACTTTATGATATGTGTAGAGATTGAACAGTTACACATTTAAACACTTGACAGGCCCTGGACAAGCATCAAGTATCAGACAGATCAGAATGTGCAGGGTAAACAAATAATCAAAAAGGTGCATTAGGATCATTCATCACCTCATTGCCATTAACTCCTGTCTACCATGCCTTTTGCTATAACCGTGCTCACGTATGTGGACACGTATGTGGACAGAACCCACGTATGGAGAAAATGGTCTGCTGCTGTGTGTGAGAGGGATGGAGACTGAACATTAGCTCCTGGGTGTCTGGCCATACGTAGTCCTGAAGAGGAAGACTTGCCTTAGTTGGGGAGCGTTGCCTTAGTTGACTCCAAGCCCTTAAAATGTTGGCAGCTCATCAGAGGTAAAGGGATGAAGCCCCACGTGCCGGACGCCTTATGTTGCTGGAGCTGGCGAGGGCTACTCAGAGACAGATGCTCAGCCAAGAGGAACATCCTCTGTTATCTGTCTATCTACTATCTGTCTGTCTATCCGTGTATCTATTTATCTTTCCGTCTGTCTTTATGTATGTCTGTCTGTCCCTCTATCTATGTCTGTAATCTACCCATCTATCTATATCTGCCTATTGATCTATCTATCTGTCTGTCTTTCCATCTATATAGCTATCTATCTGTCTTTCTGTCTGTCCGTCTGTCTATATTTTTTACATTACTATTGCCACTTTACTTATTTACTACGAAGAAGTCAGTTGCATAATATATTGCAAATTATCTGCATATCTCATCTAAATACACTTCAGTGAGAGAAACAGATGGCACCACATACCAGAGCAATATACGGAAAGTACAACAACAGAAATAATACAAACACACAATAATAAAAAGGTCCAGTAAAATATATGAAACATCAAAACTAGGTAAGTAGAAATGGAAAAACAGCATATGCAAGTTGAAGTGCACATCAATCAAGTTCTTCGCCCTTAGGTAACAGAAACAAGACACAAAAAAACAAGAACGTTGCTTCTTATTGAAAAGACAGAAGAAATGGTGCATCCTTGCCCAAATCTGTAGGAATTGGTTTCCCAAATATATGCATTTTCGCACACCGACTGGCAAATGTAGGCCTACACATTGCACGAATGCCACCCTATCCAAATAATAAGATGCTTACAAACACTACGGTTGTAGTGGCAATCATACAGTCACTTACCAAAGAACAATCTACAGCCGCTGTTTGATGGTGCAATTCCATAACAATGTTGTGTACCACAAGAACGTGTTTTGTTCAAACCACTTAATAACATGTCCAAACAACATAGTTCATTACTGTAAGTATATAAGTCATTTGAACAAGATAAGTTGTATGGAGAGTCATTTAAACTAGATCTCGGGTTAATCCCACTCCCCCACTTGGCTGTACCCCTTGGCCCTATACCTAGGGGCCCAATTATGATTTCAAAGGTGGGGGGGGGGGGGGGACACATTTATTTGGAAAAAATGTCTTATGTCCTCCGTCTTTGTAATTTCAGTTGGTTTGGACATTGCTAACGCTGAGTTGCTGGCTGGCTGTTTGAATCGGTTTGAATGACAACAGAGACGAGAGGGACGTTTCCGGGTGGTCCTAGTGCTTGCAGTTTCTAATGTGTTTTTTTATATAACGTTAGTTTTCAGATTGTAAAAAGTGTGTGTGTGTGTGTGGGGGGGGGGTCCAATACTGCCTTCTGAAAAAGTGTGGGGAGGGGGGACATGTCGCCTGTGTCCTCCCCGTAAATTACGCCCTTGGCCCTACCCCTCCGTTTTGCGTGCTCCCACATAGGGTAGGGTGTCCCCGTTTCTTTGGAGGACGGAGGGGTAGTGGCCATGCAGCCCTCCAGATGGTCCTCCAGATGGAGTGGTCGAAGAATATTTCTAACATTGCTTTGCGAACTGCATGCAGAACTCAGCACACCTGTTGTGGAAATTTCTGTCCACAATGCCTACAGCCTGGTGTCCTATTTCCTCGGTAAAGAGTTCAACCCCTACCCCTTGTGGCGCCGTTCTGAAGGGCCACTACCAGTAGAGGGCACTCCAAAACTAGGGGTATGGCGAAGGGTATTGGGTTTGGGCCTAGTCGTTCTGCTCCCTCCCTCCCGTCTTTTTTGGGCTTTGTGCGCCCATGGGATTGAAAGGTATCATTGACAGGCAAGATGGGTTCAGGGGAGAGACTGGCCTTGATTGGTCAGAATTGAGCCAGGGGCAGTCATCTAGAAACAGATATTCTCACAGAGCATTTCACTCACTAATAGCTGATGGACAGCTATGGGCTTTTTTGTTTATTTATTTATTTATTTTTTTTTACAAATTACACTACACAAGTTATAGCTCTTAAATCTTACCAACTAGGTTGAAAAATATTGACAGCCAAGGTCAATTGCAATTCAAATATATGGTTGTTTCCAATCAATTTTACTTATGTTTTAATGCATTCCTAAAGTCCTTCAAGGGTTTTTGTATAGAGTCAATTGATAGACTGACATTTTAAATGCAAGGAATGATTAAAACAATTTGACAATTTACTTTAAGACTTTACTTTAAGGAAGTTACATATCAACTGACCTTCTCTACACCTTTAGCTTTAGAAAGTGTAGCTAAAGCTACGTGCTTCTAGAGTCCTCCAAAGCAGTCAATGCGTGATGAACGTCCAGCAAAGCAATAGACGCTAGGCTGGGTGTTTGGACTATAGCCAGCCAACGGATGGGACTTCAACGCTTTTTACTTATAATAACTATGGAAACATGTATTTGGGTTTAGAAATAAAGAAAGCATTTGGTATTTAGTTGTCATTGGTTTTAGGATGTCAAACAAAGCTGTAATCTGTTAGGATGCGCATTGAGAGGTCAACGTGAACCGGGTCAAAGTTGAAAGTGCTTGAACTGAAGTCGAGAATACGAGCGGTCCGCTCAGGATAGCGGCAACACTAGGTTGGCCTTCAACGCTCAACTCCATAGGAATACATTGGCAACACCGACACTGAACGCTCAACATGTGTTGACCACTTGTACTATATGTTGCTATTACGGCATGTAACTGGCATGTCGCTATAGCAACATATAGACAGTTACTTGAGAAAGGACCTCTAATCAAGCAGCAGAGATGGCTTTCTTTGTATGGGTAAATAGATTATATGTGCAATCAATCATACTTACATAGTTTGACTCATTGTGTGTCAAGAGTGTAATGAATATCAAATTGCAAAATATAATTTTGGTAAGTAGGCTATAAGAATGAATAATGGAAAATCCCCCCCAAAAAATCCAACCCATTTAGAAAAATATTCAAATTATTAGGGCTTTTTTTGTCACTTGAAACTGACATTGTCCTTTTGTTTTAATGGCATTTTCAACTCAATTCATGTTCCAATGATGCAATCTTCTATCTTACATGTCAGCATCATGAGCTAGTAGGCATCATGAGTATCATGAAACTAGGACATCGTAGAGGGAATAGATTGAGTGTTAAGTAACAAAATAAAAAGACAGTCAAAGGTTAAACCGGATGCTAACTGACAAAAATGCCCTTGACATTCATCCCAATCCCCATAGCATTTTCAATGAAACGCTTGCTAACCTAGTTTAATCAGCAAGCTAATTTGGGTCAAAGTCAATGCTACTGCTTAGTCATTGTTTGTGGATCAGTCAGCTGTAGTCATTGCGGTCTCCGCGACACCCCATTAACGTCTAATTAGTATTCTGGATTAATTGCCCATCTTGTTAACTGTAACCTCTAAATATTATGATAAAGCCACAGAGCAATTAAAACGAGTGGTGAGAAGGCCTCCTGCAGAAACTGCTGCTTGCTCTCTGTACTTAATAAACTTTTCATAATGCAAAAAAGAGCAATGAGAATTATTCACAGGGTTGATTATGGGGCACACACCAATGACTTATTTTGGAAATCTAAAACTCTAAAATTGTTTGATTTGGTGGAGCATAAAACAGTCCAAGTATTATATAAAGCAAGGAACTATCTGCTACCAAGAAATATTCAGAGAATGTTTCATGAAAGAGAGCAAGGTTATGATTTAAGAGAGAAATCAAATCTAAAGGTTGGTAGAGCTCGTACAACAAAGAAAAGTTTCTGTATCACCATTTGTGGAGTAAAACTGTGGAATAATATGAGTACTGAAATCAAAAACATTTCGAGTGTAATCATGTTTAAAAAGAGACATAAAGAAATGATTCTCCAGAGGTACATTGAATAATTCACACAAGGTGTTTGATTACTTACTATTTGGATTAAAATGTGTAATGTGTAAAATGTTTAATTAGAACATATAGTTAAAATTATAGGGGTAGGATTAGATAAGTTTATACTTCTTCCTACTCCTTTTCGCTCATGTAAACTGCGTTGCTTATGAGATGTTGTGTATACATTTTTCTGTTCACTTATTATATTATTATTTTATCTTATTTATTTATTATTATTATTATTTTTTTACACTGTCGTTTACATGATCGAAATAAAGATATCAATCAATCAATCAATCAATCAATCAAACTGAGAGGAAGAACAGGTGGGAATTGACACGTTGCTGTGGTTGTAGCGCTTCACTATAGAGCAAGCACAATCTAGTCTTGCGGTTGACCCCGTTAGCTGGGGACCATTGGCAGGCCACACCTTATCTATCTTGCGTTGGGAGAGAAACGAGTGTGAAAACTGCATCCAATCAGTCACGCAACAAACATGCAAGGAGAAATGGCTCTGACCTTGTGTTTGAACTGTGGAGAGGAGGCTCTCCTCTTGTTTATGGCACTGTTTGCACTGACCTAGATCATATGGAACAAGATTAATCTTGCAAGCAGGCTGTGGCGGAAATCACAGATTACTAATTACATTCGATTTAGGCTACGATAATAAGGTCCTGCGATGTACAACTCTGATATGGGTAAGCAAGGCAGTTGGTCAGCAAACCAGGTCAAGGGGACATAATCTCATATAATCCCCTTTAATTCCTGAGCGCCTAGTATTAATGATAGGAGATTACCCTCTGTGATTCAATTTAATTGCAATGATAAAATCGTTTACTGCACATGCTTTTTATAAAATGAAAATCGTGGGGGGTGTAAATGTTTAATGAAAGAGCTTTTACATGACGCCGCGTTATGTCATGCGAAAGTGTTTTCTGTGCGTATGTGCACATAGGTGTATTTCCCAGATCTTGATGATGTGTTTGTTCCTGTGCGCATGTTTGTGAGGCCCATGCTTGTATAAGTGTAAGTCCCTTTCGGTATTTAAACAGCAGTTAATACTTGGTTTATGCTTCATTTAGTAGCCATCATCGTTTAGAGCGCTGTTGGCAGCCCATCTCCTTTGAGCAATGTCTCTCCGACAGTAGCGGCTGGTAGTTTTGCTGACTGGAAACGTGGCACTAATATTGCCAAAACTGCTTTTAGAAGTCAAGTAGACACATACATTTCATAGCATTTAATATCGCCTTGTGTAGATGTAGGTGACATGTTGGTGAGGGTAGGTCTACATAAACATCACGACATGTTGGTGAGTGTAGGCCTACATAAAGGTGACAAGGCGTATTATTATTGCTATTGCTATTATTGCCTCATCATGTTCAGTATATTTAATATTTGAGTGACTCTCCCCCACTATCCATTTTGGCATCCTCATGGTGGATACATTGTAGATTATTGGATTTAATTTCAGACAAACTCCCTGTGCCAAAAGCACATTTTAATTAGTCCATTTGAACCTCACTGCCTTACCCCAAAACAAAAAATAATGCTGCCTAATTTCTCCATGGGTGTCAAGGTTACCGTACAAACAAACACTTGCCCTACTAATGTCTCATTTTCCACCTCAGCGATTCTGCGGAAGTGCAGGTCGGTTGCCCTCGGGTGCATAAGGTGCAAAATGGAGACGTAATTGGAGATGATGGGTGACACAAGCTTGAGCCACAGGGTCCCTTAACGATGCAGGCGGCATCGTTAAGGGACCCCAAAATGTATTTGAACGACTAAGTCGCTACGATAATGATATAAATGATATACGTTTTCTACATTTTCAATCTCTTTGACACGGTTTCAATATTGCATCACTGTTTTGTGTAAGAGCAATGCCATATGATCCTCTGCTGCTCAGTGCCTGGAGACAAGTAGAGTCTAATAGTTCCAGACAGTCTTCCTAGAAGGCTTGGCACAGGGCGGCATGATGGCTAGCTCTGGATGGTGAGTGAAATGCTGTCATGCTATCACTATAGTAAATCACATCCAGATCCAAATCCAGATCCACTGGTTCATACCCTTTTAACTGACGTCTCTTCCATTTTCTTTCCCAATATCACAAGATATAGTCAGGGAAAGGAACTAACTTGTAAAACGTACACTGTAAAAAAATCCCGTTGTTTTTACAAAAAAAACTTGGCAGCTGTGGTTGCCAGAATAATTTTGTAGAAAATACAGTGAAAATGTTAACAGCTTTACAGAACAAGCTGTACATTTTACAGTTTAAAACTGTAGTAATTTACATTTCTTTACCCGTAAATATAACAGCTGTTTTCTGCTGAATTAACATGCCGAAGATGCTGTTAAAACAAATTATTTATGTGATATTTACATGCAATTGTTGCATATATAACAGCTCTTTTCTGCTGAATTAACATGCTAAAGCTGCTGTTAAAACAAATTATTTCTGTGATATTTACATGCAATTGTTGCATATATAACAGCTCTTTTCCGCTGAATTAACATGCCGAAGCTGCTGTTAAAACAAATTATTTCTGTGATATTTACATGCAATTGTTGCATATTGTACGTTTATGCCCATTCAATTTGACAACAAATATTAACCTAATAACGTTTTTTGACTGTAAAAGTCTCATTATAAAGCAGTTGTTTTAACCACATTTCATTGACATTTTTACTGAAAAGTTTTTTTAAATATAGTGTCTTATGTAGTATTAATGACAACGTTTTACAGTATCAATTAACACCTAAATACTGCAAATGTATTTATTACAAAGGGCGTAAAAACTCATTTTGACTCCAACCGAGTATTAATGTCACAGTAAAACTGCCTAAAAAAAATGTTTCACCACTTGCTAGGATTAGATCTCAGCAGAATACTAACTTGTCTATACATTACAGGCGGATTGAATAATATTTCAGACAATTGTCTTTTAAACTGCAGTGCAATCTTTTGTAAATGTTTGCCCTTTACAAAGAATGTGGAAAAGTGTTAACAGATTAGGCATTCAAAATGTCTGTTAGTGCACTTAAAGAGGAAATAAATCAAATAACTTGCCTTTCCAGGAATTTATTAATCCCACAGAAGTATACATTTTACATTTCCAAACATACTCATAATGTGCTTCACAAGCAAAATAAATGACATTTGAACAATTAGTTGCCATCTTGTTGGTACTGAAAGAGGAAAGATAAAGACAGACTTTCCAACAAGTAGAATTCTTAACACCCTTCAAAGATGGAGTCAGCAATTCTGGAGAATACTGTTTGTCGAAATCATTGAATATATCCTCACGATCTGCTATCTGTCCGTACTGTGTGTGCACCGAAAAATAAATCTGGTGTTAATACAAAGCCCAGGCTCTGTAAACTTGTAACTTATAGTTAAAAACATATAACTATGTAGATAAAGGGTATGTAAACAAAGGGGGTCCACTGTAGCTAGCAACATGCTATTGGCTTGTGGTCATCAAGAAATACATTAGCCAGTTTTCAAGTAACACTATATATACAGATAAGATGAACTTTGAGTGTACAGTGCTAATTTAGAGGAAAAACTAAGGTCACGTTCACCTTTTCAAATGGTATTTTTACTATTTGTGCATTTTTAGAATAGCTTCTTAATTTTCGAATTAGAGATAATATACAAAATGGCCACTTTCTTAAAACAAGCTATTGTGGTACACATCCAAATGAGGAAACACAAAACAAACAAAACTTCACAATTGCATACAAATTCTGTAACAATTTTTCTGAAACTTTTACTCACTGTTTAAAAGGGTAATTCCGGTGTAAAATGGATTTGGGATGTTTTGTTATGATAACGAGTTGAAACGTTCGTTTTGGAGCACAAAAACCGCATATAGACACATTCTTTAGTTGGCTGTTTTTAGCTTATTCTATCAAAACGCTATAAACTTGGAACAATGGGGGCACTGGTTATGGTAAAAACTAAATCGCTATTTTAAACCAGTTAAAAGGCTAAAAGTAGCCTGACACTTCTTTGGTAGTATAATAAGGGTCTTAAGATATAAAACGAGGCATTGATTCGATTCAGAGGGTAGTTCTCCAAGTAGCCGCCCGTGTCATGGACCTGAGACGTGTTCACCAGACTTCGGTCACTGGGCAGACTGCTCTCTTGCTTATGTTGTTCTCAGTGGTCCCTGATGACACAGAGAGAACAGATCTGAATCCTTCACAAAACCACGTATTTTAGCAATAGCATCATCTGGAAGACGCATGTCATTTTTCAAAAGTGAATGAAGTTTACTTAATGTGTACTCCTGTCCTAATGTATGCACATTTTGCATTTCTTCAACAATCGTCTGGATTGTTGAGTTTGGAAGGAGGAGCTGTCCTTGCAACTTTAGGTAGAATAAACATACATTCCTTAGGTAAGTGTCATTAAAATTCTGTGGATATTCAATGCTTTCATTTGTTTCCTCATTTGTGTTCTGAGGGGCATCCTCACATGCACTGATAGCAGAAGCCTGGGATATAGTTTCTCTGTACATATCTCTTACACTATCCACAGAAAATGCTCTATGTTTCCTGGACATATGAGCAGTAAATGATGACTTCACAGTGAACCCCCCCCCCCCGCCAACAATTTCGCCAGCCTCCCCCCTCAACAATGTCACCCGTAATCGCGCCCCGTCCGTCCGTCAACAAATCCGCCAGTCGCCGCGCGCCGTCCGTCCGTCCGTCAACAACTCCGCCAGCCGCCGCGCCCCCCGCGTCAACAACTTCTCTCGGGGGGCGCACGGAGGGGGTCTCGCCCGGGGCGCAATTCTATGTAGAACCGCCACTGATGCCACATGTCGCCCCTCCATTAAATGCTCTTTTAGGTGTACAGTTACCGAGGATACAGGCACATTGTGAGCCTGATAGAAGTGAGCTTTAAAAGCTGCGTAGGTCGAAAATGTCCGCTTGCAGTCAGCGCCAACACATTTGAAAAAACGCGGTTAATTTCTGTGAACTCTACAATGCAACACAAACCCCCTCAATGTCTGCAGTGTTTGACTACAAAACGGGCAGACAATCATTTTTAGCTATTAACATTACCGCCTGTTTTGCTTGGCTCGGATGATTGTGAAAAAAAACACCTCTACTGAACATAAAAAACAAGTGAGCTAAATGAGTTTAGCAACAGATAGCATGAACACACCGTGGACTAGTGGACTACTCTAAGTAATAACTAAGTAATAACTCCGACGGACGGAGGGTTAACCCTCCGTCCGTCGGAGTTATTACTTTTGTATATCTTTGACAAAATACAGAAACTAGTATCTTTCTGTTAACCAACTCTCATGTTTTCAAGTTTTAAGAAAATGAATTGTTACCACTTACCAGCGATTCAGAGGGTAGTACTCCAAGTAGCCACCCGTGTCATGGACACGTGTTCACCAGACTTCGGTCACTGGGCAGACTGTGCTCGCTTGGTGCGCGGGGATCTATGGAGTCAGAATAGTGTCATCATTCAAACCTGAAAAAAAAGGTTTCAAAGGCTTGTAAGTCTGTGTTTGAAATCTCAACACCTTGTAAAAAAGGTTTTGCACCACTGAAAAAAGAGATTATAGCCTGAAAAAAAAAAGTCAAACATCTGCAAACATGATTTTGTGTTCTATTTTATCTTCTTCATCATTTTCACCAACACATTTTCAAAGCTAAAATGTTTTCACAAACACATTTTCAAAGTTTAAAAATGTTCACCAGCGCATTTGCAGAGTTTCAAATCTGACACTGTTCTAACAGTGTATTACTTTGTTTCCCGGTTTTGAAACCTTGTAAATGGGATTCTGCAAACAGCTGTTCAAACATTGAGAAATACGTTTTGAAAGGTTGAATATCTATTTTTAAAAACTTGTAAAGGTGTAAATTTACACCATTGCAATGTATTTTTTCAGAACTTAATTTTCAGCACTGACTTTTCAGAGATTTGACCACACGGGCGCAAGCTTGCGAGTCACGTGATTATTGACACTGTTCTGACGCCGTTCGTTTTGAAACTCCTTTAGCTCAAAGCTCTGAAAACGTGGTTCTGAAAAAAAGGAAAAAAAAACCTTCCTGGGGGCGGGACCATCTTGCTCTAAACCTATTGGTTGCTCTCTGCTGAGGCACAGTCCAATCACATGCGCCGTTGACCGGGCTGTGCGGGATTGACAGTGCTCTGCCGATGACTAACAAGCGACTTGCGTGGTTGATTTTGTTGTCTATTTTCTGGAACCATGGCTGGTAGACAGGCGAGCAATTTTATTCTGTATTGTTTGCGTTCTAACCGCCCGCGAGCCTCCTGCGGCTCGCCAAGCTGTAATTTGCAACACGTTCTCATCGCAACTCGTAATATACCGACGGTTTGTCACGCCCCTAGACGTGATACTGACGCAAAATGTACCCTCCCGCGTCTGTGTGAAACGATCTGTGTGAAACAATCTCATAAACCCGTTCGCGGTGGTAAGAGACGAGCAGAGTCTACAGCGTCCGCTCGCAGAGCAGAGTCTACAGCGTCCGCAGTCTACTGTGAAACAATTCACTCCATAAAGGGTTAGGGTTATGGTTATGGTTAGCGTAATCTATCACCGTGACCGGGGTATTATTGGAGTGAATGGACTCTGTAGACTCTGCTCGTCTCTTACCACCGCGAACGGGTTTATGAGAACCCCCAGATCGTTTCACGATCTGGTAGAGTCTTTGCCAGCTTCAAAGCAATGAATAACCTACATCAGCGGGTGCTGTGTATGGATCACAAGTTCCGAGTATGTTTATCTTCTCTTCATATCTAATTTTAACATTTTGTGACAAATGGTCTAAATAGTTGATTTATTTAAGTATCGGAAATCTGCAAGGCTGCAATTCCCCTGGTTGGCCGTTGTTCGTCGCCATTTTGCCAGCGTTTGTTGCCCTCCAGGTATCCATGGTAGTCACGTGACCGCAAAGTATGACTATTATTTATGCCATGCGAGCCACAAATTAGTCTACAGCGTCCATTCACTCCAATAATAACCCGGTCACGGTGATAGATTACGCTAACCATAACCATAACCCTAATCCTTTATGGAGTGAATTGTTTCACAGTAGACAGCGGACGCTGTAGACTCTGCTCTGCGAGCGGACGCTGTAGACTCTGCTCGTCTCTTACCACCGCGAACGGGTTTATGAGATTGTTTCACACAGATCGTTTCACACAGACGCGGGAGGGTACATTTTGCGTCAGTATCACGTCTAGGGGCGTGACAAACCGTCGGTATATTACGAGTTGCGATGAGAACGTGTTGCAAATTACAGCTTGGCGAGCCGCAGGAGGCTCGCGGGCGGTTAGAACGCAAACAATACAGAATAAAATTGCTCGCCTGTCTACCAGCCATGGTTCCAGAAAATAGACAACAAAATCAACCACGCAAGTCGCTTGTTATTCTTGTCATCGGCAGAGCACTGTCAATCCCGCACAGCCCGGTCAACGGCGCATGTGATTGGACTGTGCCTCAGCAGAGAGCAACCAATAGGTTTAGAGCAAGATGGTCCCGCCCCCAGGAAGGTTTTTTTTTTCCTTTTTTTCAGAACCACGTTTTCAGAGCTTTGAGCTAAAGGAGTTTCAAAACGAACGGCGTCAGAACAGTGTCAATAATCACGTGACTCGGAAGCTTGCGCCCGTGTGGTCAAATCTCTGAAAAGTCAGTGCTGAAAATTAAGTTCTGAAAAAATACATTGCAATGGTGTAAATTTACACCTTTACAAGTTTTTAAAAATAAATATTCAACCTTTCAAAACGTATTTCTCAATGTTTGAACAGCTGTTTGCAGAATCCCATTTACAAGGTTTCGAAACCGGGAAACAAAGTAATACACTGTTAGAACAGTGTCAGATTTGAAACTGCAAATGCGCTGGTGAACATTTTTAAACTTTGAAAATGTGTGTGTGAAAACATTTTAGCTTTGAAAATGTGTTGGTTAAAATGATGAAGAAGATAAAATAGAACACAAAATCATGTTTGCAGATGTTTGACTTTTTTTTTTCAGGCTATAATCTCTTTTTTCAGTGGTGCAAAACCTTTTTTACAAGGTGTTGAGTTTTCAAACACAGACTTACAAGCCTTTGAAACCTTTTTTTTCAGGTTTGAATGATGACACTATTCTGACTCCATAGGGATCGAGACGTGAACTTGTCAAAACAGCTGCTCACGCGATAATTTGTAATCCAATGAAAGAGCAGAACACCAGTCTAGTGCGCTGTGATTTATTGAGGGAGATTTCAAAAAGTTTAAATTCAAACAGCCGTTTTTTTTGTGCGGGAACGTTATATGGTTATATTTTAATAATATTTTTCTTTTGGCTACTTTTCCTTATTGATTCTTTTATCTATAGCCTATTTTACAAAGGGTCATACATATGGCAGGGTTATTTGAAACAATTAATTAAATAAGTGTGAGAGGTCATTCATTAACATTTACATTTAGGGCATTTAGCAGACACTTTTATCCAAAGCGACTTACATTGGTTAATAACTCCTCCTGAGTGTGCTTCCCTATGTCTAGTGTACACCCCTACTGTCCACAAGCTGGGGGCTCCAGCCATAGAGGAAAGGCTCACACAGCATCATCAAATGCTCCATTGAAACGCATTGGCAACAAGTCGTTGCTATTAATCTAAATTAGTTGACAAGTGATAGAAATGTGTCCATTAGACCTTCAACCAGGGTGCATCTTGGGATTACTCTGTGAAAATTGTGGGTCTCTGGGAAAAAGCCGGCCCTAACCCTAACCCGAAACCTCAGACCCCCCCCCCTCCCTGCTCTCGGGGTCCGACCGGGCCAAGTTTCGGTGTGGGGGGTCCCAGTTATGCCCTAGAATAAGATATTCAAATTTCAGGGCGGTAGGACCTTCCTATCTCAAAAACTGTCTTTCCACCACATTCTGAACCACTAGGTCTTGCAGGCAACACTTCTGAGAGGCTTTGTCCAAATAACAGTCCATTTGGGAAAAGGGCTAGAAATCCAAATCTCGGATATGTCGTTCTCGGGACCCCGAGAAATGTGCGTATACATTTTGGCATCTCTAGCTATCTCGAAAAGGTGGGATAAGGGGCGTAACCTCCAACAGTAGAGTAAATGTACATAAGACATAGGTTAGTTTCTAGTTCCCATTTTTTGTGGGATGGAGGTATACATTTGTGGCTTAAGGTGTGTAGACACAGCTGACCTGTGGACACGTTTTTGAAGTCTTTCTCTCATAACTTTTTGTCATTATTAAAGTGAGGCCTGATTCTCATACTGAATGTTGGATGGCTAGGGTGTAGTTCTGGGAAGAACTTCAGGCCAAAATCTTGCAAGCGAGCCGCTGGGTGAGGTGCACCGAGATGGAGTTGCTGAGTCATTTCTGGAGCCCCCAGGTTGATAATGATGTGTCCTTTGAGACCCCCTTTGATATAAAAGAGACCCCAGGTTTATAGCTTAGTTGTCCTCGACTCAGTCACCTATTGCATCACTTCCTTTAGGGTTCAACCTCCTAATTGATCATTGTATATTTGAATGCCCTCTGCAATGCACTAGGCCTATACCCGTTTCATTTTGATGTGTTTTATTTTTTTTAATTTAAAACAATTCAGTAGGCTACCCACACCCAGTGGCTCTTCCTCAGGATACGAAGCAAGTCACATGTCTGGGAATATGCATCGCAAGAGCCATACCAAATATCATCTAGAAAAATAACCCGTAATTTTTTAGACAAATTCCTATTAACATTGTGTTACTGTTTTTATCCGTAAATCGCCTACGGTTTTCTTCTGTTTAAGAAAAAACTGGCAAAAATCATTATTTTAACAGTTACATGTTGTAACTTTGACAAAATTGTATTGCTATTTGTATTACTGTTTTTTTTGTGTTTAAACTACAGTAATCTGTTAATTTTACAAGTAAATATTATTATTTGAACATATTTTTACTTTAATATTAACAGTTTTCTTTGGTTCAGTATTTTTCAAAAAAATATTGTAACATAAACGTGGCTTTATGGTTTTACTATTTACAGGTTTTTTATGTCATGATTTCACAGGTTTTTACTGTTTATTTCACGGACATTTTTTACAGTGTAAATGAATAAATGGTTACACTTTAGATTAGGGACCACATATTCACCATTAACTAGTTGCTTATAAGCACGCATATTGGCTCTTTATTAGTCATTATAAAGCACTTATTAATGCATTATTCTGCATGACCATATTCTTCAACGACTAGGCCATTAACTTTAATATTAGAGTTTTCCCTCAATAACCTCCTAATTACTGCTTATTGATAGTAAGTAAGGAAGTTGTTGTACATTAATTACGATCTTAGCAACTAGTTAATGGTGAATATGTGGTCCCTAATCTAAAGTGTTACCGAATAAATGTCTACAGGGTTTATATAATTACTTTTCTTGAACTCCTCACTGAACCAGTAAACACAATAGTGTGTGTGTCTCTTCATTGGTGTATGGGTGTGAATCGTGAATCAGAACAAACTAATCTGTATAATTCATTTCTTGTCCATTCATTGCCCCTATGTAGCCCATAATGAACACCTGAGACAGACCGTCTACCACGGTGTGAATACAGAGATTTAAAGTCAGATGTGTGTTTGAGATGCTGGATGCAGCTTGCTAAACAATGTGAGCGGGAAAACGACAGCTCCTTTGCCAAGGGAGATCCTTATCCCACACTCTCACAATAGGAGGCGCCATTAGAGAAATATTGACAGAGACGACCCTGGAGCTAAGTGACTGGCAGCCAGCAGACTGATCCCTCACACCCTCAGGCCCTAAAACACTAGGGTCTCTCTCTCTCTCTCTCTCTCTCTCCTGTATCGACCGGCCCCACAGTCCACACACAGAGTCATCATCCATCTTGTGAGGCTAAACGACAAGGTGACACTTTAATGAAACATTTTGACTCCTCTGTTGCCACTCTGGTCATTAAATAATGAGCCGGGGTCTAAGAAAGTGAGAGAGAGAAAAAAACATAAGTTCTTTGAATGCAGCAATAGTCGCATTGTGAATTATGTACGCTGACCAACGGGGGTAGCATTACAATGACAGTGTCAGGGCACCGTGGAACAAGTGCGAGCCGGTTCACTACTGTATGTGTAAAATGACTCGAGGTTTCTTTGAAACAACCCCTGCCCAAGGGAATCCAAGGGCTTGATTAAACTTTTGATGAATGACTTCGCACCACATCGGGAGGTGAATATTAATATCAGCATACCATGTATGATTCAGTAGCATGCTACATGCGCTACATCTCATAATCTCCCCCTGGGGATGAGTCAAGTTACCCCAGGAGGACTTATCTAATCCCTTTTTAAAATTGCACTCCTTATAACAACACAAAGTGCCAAACGGGCGCCTTAATGGCACAATTAAGAAAATGCAAAACACAGACTAGAAGATATGTGGGCTCAATAGACCAGCTGGCGTCAGCAGGATTATGAACCCCCCACCCCCACAGTTCTTGCAACACACCTGCGAGTGTTGCAATAAGCCATCTATGCACCCTGTAATCACATGTGTGTATTATTCATAACTACTCTGACATTCATTTCACAATTAGTAGCCGTCTGATCATCCGCTGAATAATCCCCAACTTCCCGTATGGGATGAATAAAGCAGATCTGATCTTCATGTTGTGTGTTTTACATGCTTTCAGGTGTTTTTGATAGTGTGTGGTCCACATTTTTTTCACAACAAAAAAGAACATGAACATTACATGAACATTAAACCCATCATCATGTTCCCACATCAAAAAGAAAGTCATCACAAAGGTGCCGCCATTGTAGAGATGCTTTTATTGCAGATGTAGGTAGATGATAGATCTGATCTCTCGTGCGCCTTGGCTAGGGCTCATGACGACACATCCAGTCCCCCCCCCCCCCCCCCCCTCCACCCATCCCCACGCACATGTCCGTCAGCTGTTAATACCCCCCGCTGTTGGTAACGTTTTGTGAGGACAAATCCCAGCTGGGAAGGGAGTGTGGAAACGGATCAAATACAAATCTGTCGCACATCAAACGCGAACGTTGAAACGCGCTCTCTGAACGGATGCCAATGAACAGTTCGTCTCTTCCCGTTTAAACATAGAAGCGGTAAAGACGTAAACATAGCCAACAATAAACATTAGCATGATGCTACATGATTAGCATTTTATACTATTAGACACAAGCAGGCTGCGGTAGCCACACGATTCCTGCTAGGGATCCAATTGACATACACACCGGTAACAAGACTTACCAAGAGGGATCCCTCCTTTGATTGCTGAGTGCAACAGTTCTGGTCTGATTGTTAGGGCAGACTTTAATTAATAGCACAATAGCCATGAGTTAAAAATGTGAGGTGACAGCAAAAACCAAAGCACTGTATTGTCAGAGTGAACCTCTTTAATTAGAATCAGCCCTCTTGTTTATGTTAGAGCCTTGCACCAAACAAGTCATCGAATGTACCCAGTCATATATCAGGTGAATTTTCTGGCTTGATAAATGTCAAAGTCATTCCTGTATCAGCCCAGCGAGTGGCTTTGGTCTAAATACTGAAAAGGCCAGCAAACGGTAATGTTTCAAACTGCCGCTCTATACCATACGCAGACTCTAATGTGATTCAGTGTTTGTGCTCGAAAAATAAACATCACTTGGCACCGCAATTTATGTACACGCCACCACACACACCACCACAAGTACACAAGCAAAAGTCGCCTGTCGAGCCTGTGCACACAGAGCTGTATTTGTGTGTGTGTTGGGTGAGAGGAGATGGATAATTTGCTTTGATGCCCCGTGCATTACGCAGAATGAATTATGTGGGTGTTTCACAAAAAATGTTATCAGTTGCCCTTCAAATGGAAACAAAAGGCATTGGGGGGGGGGGGGCGGACTTCAACCAAACACGCAGGCTGGATCCCTGCCACTGAAGCGGCCACGTTCATGCCTGGTGTTTGATTGTCCTCAGGAGGTTTGTTTTGTTGACTCTATTGACTTTGTTTTGCTCCACTTGTGCTTGGCCGTGGCTAAACAAATTACTCTAATGTCATTGAGAGGCCATGTTACGGCGGTGGAGGGGGCAGCGCCTTCCAGCGTAATGTGTGATGGATTGACCAGACGGTTTAACGTACACATATTTGGGGGTTAAAAAAAAACGACATGTCAATGAGTACAGCGAATGAATGGATCAGCATGTCTTGTAGCCCTTAGGAGGTCAACCAGAGGTTGGACTTTTGCTTGACACTTATTCCAACCGGTATTATAAACCCTATTGGGACATATTGATCCATTCCTATTCTGGCACGGAGACAAGGAAAGTAGGCTTGCCACTTACTATTATCAGTTTTTACTCCAAACGTTAGTAATATTCAACTTTGTAATATTCAACACGTTTACAGAATCATTATTCCCTGATCTCCATGGAGCAGCATTGTAAAGAAAAAGGTGAACAAATGAAGAAGTAATTGTCATACATTTGAGTAACATGATGGAGCAGCTTTTCTAAGGTCTGTCCCAGATACTCAGTCCTGTAGAACGTCCTTAATGACAACACATTAACAGCAACCTCTACCAACCTCTACCTGCCAAATGTACCATCCGTCTTGCAATATGAATAGGCTACCGTCTTTAAATGTACCTGTACAATACAGAATGCATGTATAATACACACAAAAAATAGTTGTACATAAAGCATACATAGAAGTAGGTGTGAATGTCTGCGTAGGAATTAATGTATGCAACATTGGCTCAAACATTTAACGGGGAACATATTGAAAAATGCAAACTGATTTGAGACCTTCGGTGACAGACATAATTGTGAGATAGTAGTGATCCAATGTGCTGCTGCAAGGCACTCTGGTGCACAAATACGATTAGACACGAACAGGCTGCAGCCACACGATTTTTGTTAGGGATCAAATTGACAGCAAACACACTGGTAACAACACTTACCAATCTTCTATCACTTGAAGGAAATTCTGGGGATCAAATATAGTTTTCTTGTGACCTAGGAAAGGTCACAAGATTTAAAAAAAAAATATATATATATATATATATATATATATATAAAATGAAATAAATATTTCAGTAATTATGTGTTTCAATATGTTAACTGCAAGGTCACATTGTTGGTAAGCATGCAAATCACACAATCAACAGCTAACAGAAGAACATGCCTGTAGTGGACATTATGGACACAATTCACCATACTGTATGTAAACATTTGTTTCCCTTGATCAGCTACGCTGGTGTAATGCTTATGATCAGACGTGCGTTCTGCACGACATGTTAATGTGTTAGCGTGTTCCAATATAAGGGACGCTGTCTCTTTAATGATGCCGACCTGGCTGGTTGATATGACGCGCAGCGCGAGGTGTGAGTTCCCGGGTTTTGAGTGCAACAATAAATGACACGCCGTTGCGTTGTCGACGTGAGAAATTGCCTCTTCTTTTATTAAATCACAATTTCCACACTGGTGACCCCGACGTTTGTCTGCTGGACGCATTCCAGAGACACACCGAACAACTATGACGACGAATGCTGTTTCATTGAAACTCCCAGAGTTCTGGGAGTCGTCGGCTTCTGCTTGGTTCGCGCAGACTGAGGCGCAGTTCGCGTTGCGTGAAATTACCGCGGACACCACCAAATACTACTATGTAGTGTCGGCCCTCGGCAGTTCAACAGCAACAAGAGTGGTTAGTCTCCTGAAACATCCCCCTGCAGAGAATAAGTATACAGCACTCAAGGCTCACTTGCTGAAGACTTTTGAACTTTCTGATGCTGAGAGGGCTGGCCGGCTATTTTCTCTGCAAGGCTTGGGCGACAGCAAACCGTCTGAACTTATGGACAGGATGTTGGATCTGCTTGGAGAGCACAGGCCTGATTTCCTCTTCGTCCAGCTCTTCCTGCGTCAACTCCCGTCTCAGGTACGGGCTGCTTTGGCCAACACTGCCATCACTGACTGCCGTGCACTGGCAGAGGAGGCGGACAGGTTTTTTCTGGCTGTTCAACACCCTGGCATGACTGCTGCTGCGCTCCATCCTGCTTACGCCATTGCAACCAACTCGGCCCAAGTCCATCACACCGCCGCCCCGCTCCCTGGTGACTCAGCGCTCACTGCAGTGGCTACAGTTTCGCACCGGCAACGTTCTGACACAAGCCTGTGTTTTTACCACGCTAAATTCGGCTCCAGGGCCAAGAAATGCCTACCACCTTGCAGCTTCAGGGGGACGGGAAACGCCAGGGCCGGCGCTCAGTAGTGGCTTTGAGTGCCGGCCGCACTGGCAGGCTGCTGTTCATCCAGGACACCATCTCCGGGCGCCGTTTCCTGTGTGACACCGGCGCACAGAGGAGTATTCTGCCTGCATTGACACTGGACATCCTGGCGGATGGATTTGGCCCTCCCCTGGAGGCTGCTAATGGTAGCCCCATACGCACTTATGGCACTCGACACGTTGCACTGTGTTTTGGCGGTCAGCGGTTTAGCTGGGACTTTATCACAGCCAAAGTGGCTGTCCCCCTCCTGGGTGCGGACTTTCTATGCGCTTATGGGCTGCTGGTGGATGTCAAAAACCGTCGCTTGATTGACGCCACCACGTTTTCATCATACACCTGCGCTCTCAGTGGTTTGGACTCCATCAGACTGTCTAGCGTGCTCTCGCACGCCGACGAGTTTCATCGCCTGCTCGCAGAGTTTCCAGTGCTCACACAGCCCACCTTTTCTTCATCTGCGGCCAAGCATGGAGTGGAGCACCACATCGCCACCAATGGCCCGCCTGTCTACGCCCGGGCGCGACGACTAGACCCAGCCAAACTGGCCATTGCCAGGGCTGAGTTTGACAGCATGGAACGCCTTGGCATCATCCGCCGCTCCAGCAGCCCGTGGGCTTCGCCTCTCCACATGGTTCCAAAGCCCGCCGGCGGGTGGCGCCCCTGCGGCGATTACCGCAGGCTTAACGACGCTACGACGCCAGATCGCTATCCAGTGCCTCATATCCAGGATTTTTCAGCACACCTGGCTGGCAAAGTTATTTTTTCTAAGGTGGACCTCGTCCGTGGATACCACCAGGTTCCTGTCCAACAGCTTGATGTGCCCAAAACAGCAGTGATCACCCCTTTTGGACTGTTTGAGTTCTTGAGGATGCCTTTCGGCCTTAAAAACGCCGCCCAGTCGTTCCAGCGCCTCATGGACTCTGTACTACGTGATCTGCCTTTCCTGTTTGTGTACCTGGACGACATCCTCGTGGCCAGTACCTCCAAAACCGAACACCTGGCCCACCTGCGGATCCTCTTCGAGCGTCTCAGCCGGCACGGACTTATCATCAACCCAGCTAAGTGCCAGTTTGGGTTGACCACCATCGACTTCCTGGGACATCGAGTCACCAAGGGCGGGGCCGTGCCACTCCCATCTAAGGTTGACGCGATCTCGAACTTCCCACGGCCCGTCACAGTGAGGTCCCTGCAGGAGTTCCTGGGAATGGTGAACTTTTACCACCGCTTCATTCCCAGAGCTGCTGCAATCATGTGCCCCCTGCATGAGGCCTTGAGGGGGAAAATACCAAAACACCTGGTGGATTGGTCTTCGGAGAGAGACAAGGCGTTCATGGATGCAAAGGCCGCGTTGGCCAAAGCGACGATGCTGGCACACCCATCGCCTGATGCGCCCATTGCCATCACAACAGACGCTTCGGACTATGCAGTTGGCGGTGTGCACGAGCAGTGGGTGGATGGTGCCTGGCAACCGCTTGCTTTCTTTAGCCGCCAGCTACGCCCGCCTGAACGCAAGTACAGCACGTTTGACCGGGAGCTGCTTGCCCTTCACCTTGCCATCCGACACTTCCGCTCACTGCTAGAGGGTCGACAGTTTACAGCTTTTGTCGACCACAAACCCCTAACTTTCGCCATGGCTAAGGTGTCTGAGCCGTGGTCTGCCCGCCAACAGCGACAACTCTCTTACATCTCAGAGTTCACCACGGACATTCAACACGTTGCGGGCAAAGCCAACCTTGTTGCAGACTGCCTCTCTCGCACCATTGTGGGGGCCGTCCACCTGGGGCTTGACTACGCCCACATGGCAGCCGATCAGGCCACGGACCTGGATGTACAGGCACTCAAGACTGCTGCCACTGGACTGCAGTTATCGGAGATTGCTTTTGGCAATGGTGGCACCATGCTGCTTTGTGACGTCTCCACTGGACAGCCACGGCCCATCGTTCCCACGGCATGGAGACGACGTGTTTTTGATGCTGTGCACAGCCTTTCCCACCCGGGTAGGAAACCATCTCAGAGGTTGGTGGCAGCCAAGTTTGTCTGGCATGGCCTCAAGAAGGATGTGCGTGACTGGGCAGACTCTTGTGTGGAGTGTCAGCGGTCAAAAATTCACCGCCACACCAAAGCCCCGCTGGCGCACTTCCCGGTGCCGGAGCGAAGATTCGACCACGTCAACGTGGATCTGGTGGGTCCTCTTCCTTCCTCCCTGGGTTTCACTTACCTCCTCACCATGGTGGATAGGACCACTCGATGGCCGGAGGCTGTCCCATTGACATCAGGGACGACTGCTGAGATGGCGCGGGCGTTCGTCGGGACCTGGGTTGCCCGGTTTGGCACCCCATCTGACTTGTCTTCGGACCGGGGCTCACAGTTTACCTCTGAGCTCTGCACCACTGCATATCACCCCCCAGGCTAACGGACTTTGCGAGCGTTTTCATCGTGCTATGAAGGCCTCTCTTCGGGCCAGCCTCAAGGACAGTGGCTGGGTTGACAGGCTCCCTTGGGTCATGCTGGGCCTGAGGACTGCCCCTAAGGAGGACCTACAGTCCTCATCAGCGGAGCTGGTGTATGGCCAGCCTTTGCGGGTTCCAGGGGATTTCGTTCCTGACTCTACAATGCCCTGGTCCTCAGCCCATCAGCGGACAGTGCTTCAGGATAGGGCTAGGCTTTTCGCGCCTGTGCCTACTTCACGCCACAGCCTCCCACAATCCTACACTCCCCCACGTCTATCATCAGCGGAGTACGTCTTCATCCGTCATGACGCACACCGGGGGCCGCTGCAGCCTCCTTACGACGGCCCGTTCCGTGTTTTAGAGACGGGGGTAAAGCACTTTGTGGTGGACATTGGCGGTAGGGCAGAGCGCATTTCTGTGGACCGCCTTAAGCCAGCTCATCTGGATGTGGACAAGCCTGTTGGGCTTGCCCAGCCTCCGAAACGCGGGCGCCCTCCGGTGCGGCCCAAGTCCCCGAGGGTGGAGCCTAGGTCTTCCTCACACCACCATCCTCCCTCCCGCCTCGATGCCTCAGAGGCGCCGCCGCCGTGCGCAGGTGCCTCGACCCACGCCCAAGTGCAGAGGAGTCGTTGTGGCCGAATTGTTCGCCCTCCTCCTCGCTGACTTTTGGTTGTTTCTTTGTTACGGTGAATTCTTGGGGGACGTATGTAGTGGACATTATGGACACAATTCACCATACTGTATGTAAACATTTGTTTCCCTTGATCAGCTACGCTGGTGTAATGCTTATGATCAGACGTGCGTTCTGCACGACATGTTAATGTGTTAGCGTGTTCCAATATAAGTGTAACCCTTGTCCCATGTAGTTAAATAATAAATCTAGAGTGGTTAATACAATAGGACTGGGCCTGGGCTCGTTGTAGGAAACTACAACTTTGATTCATATGTTAGTTAGATAATTTTAATAAATGACCACCACAACTGTATTTTAAAGGTAAAAGTATTCATTCAAGTATTTATTCACAAAATGAAATACTAGTTGAATGTATTTTAGGAAAAGAAACAAATAAAATCAGATGCACGGGATTCTCCAATTTACAACAATGCAAACTCAGTGTACCACACACAATCAAATTAACAACACACTTTAAATGAGGTTAACCCGTTGCAGGCCTGTTAGTTGATGCTTGTGTGCGGTGGGGCCTAAAAACTGTACTGGCCGCTTCACTCAGCGTTGAGCTCAAAATAAAAGCACGTGCATGTGTAGGTCAGTACTCACGAAATCCAGGGGGTAATTAGTAGGGGCAGAAAGGGATAGGGGGATGATATTCTCACGATGATAATGGCAATGGCGGTGGCAATCCAAAACACACGCGGGCAATGGCGGTGGCGAAGTCACAAAGAAGAAAACACAGAAACAGCAGGGCCATCTGCTGGAAAACCCCTCTCTCTCCAACGTCCAGCTCCTTTAAGCATATTATCCAATGAGCCACAATATCAAACACTATTTCATATCGAGCTAGCATTAGCTTTGCGTTAACTTAAGTCACAATACAAAACTACGATATGCGGGCACATTTAGCACAGAATGCTACCGCTAACTAGCACGTCGCTAACCGCGTTACACATCCAGTACTCTTCGTTACTATAACAGTTAGATATAGTACAATGGAGGCATACACATCGTATTCACCTTTTGCAGGTCACAAAGAAGTTTAAATCAGGACCACGAGTAGTCGACCTCACGATAAAACTTAACTGCTTCCCACAGTACGATGCCTCCTCGCTCCCGCTCTCAGGTCAGGTTTCTTTTTCTACATGTGCTCACTACTCCCCACACTAACCTGCTGCACTAGTCCCGCCCGTTACACGGTGAGACTTTATTCGGATTGGCTTGTGAGATCTTAATACAACCAAAGACAAAACAGAAATTAAATGATTTACGTGTGACAGGTAACAGGTTAAATTAAACATAAACACGGCTTCTTCCTCTTTTATATCCTGAATTCACAAATATTTTACAGACTTGAATAACTTAAAGACCTTTATATTAATTTATCTTTTAACTGTAAATAGTTTTATTAAACGTATTATATTTATGCTTTTAACTCGCACACATTTTAACCCATTTTATTATTATGAACTCTATTTATTTATGAACATTTAACACAGCATTTTATTATACTGTTAATTATTTTTTATGCTCTGTAACTTATGGTTTTTGTAACAGGGCTACACCCTCCCTCTTCTGAATGTGTAGATGTCCTCATCACACCTTTTGTCTCTCTTTAACTTGGAAGATTTTTGTACAGAGCTACACCCTCCCTCTTCTGAACGTGTAGATGTCCTCATCACACCTTTTGTCTCTCTTCAACTTGGAAGAGTGTTTTTTGTTCTCCTCCTCCATGTACCTTTTGGATGTTTTGGACTTTTTCCTTGATTCGTTGTCTTGGTTTGGAGGGTTTAACTTGAGTTGGATGACCATGCCATGGTGCATGATGGTAACTGGTTCACAAGATGGATGACCAGGTTTCTCATAAGTGAATCTCATAGATGGCTTTGGTTTTCTCAGGGATTTCCGGATTGTAGAAGACCTTTCACTTTCACTTCTAGCGCTTTTAGCAGCTTTATCACGTCTGGCTCTGTTTAACAGAGGTGAGCCTGCTCCCTCTTCTGAATCTTGCAAATCTTCCGCAGATTCAGTATATGTCTCTTGGACATAAGAGTGTGACAGAGGAGGTGCAGCACCTTCAGGCTGTTCCTCATACTCTGTTTCTGTAAGTTGTTGAATTTCTGCAGCTTCACAGTTTTCCTCTTCAAATTGTTCATCCTCTTCAGAGTTTTCACTTTCTTCAGAACTCTGACTCTGTTCATCCTCCACAGGTTGATTTATCATGTCTAATTGTTTCCTGACCTCATCCACATCAAAATCTGGAGGATTGTGGACAGTTTCAAACTCTGAGCCTGATGACTCTGTGTCACTTTCATCAGACTTGGTTGATAGATGTTTCCGGGTAAGTTGAGCTCTTGTTACAGGTCTCCGAGCAGAGTTTGTATCATCTGATTGGTTAGACAACCTAACCATGTACCCGATGGGCAACAGGTGGTCTCGATGGAGAGTTTTTACCACACCTGTACCATGCTCTGGTTTGACCTTGTAAACAGGCAGATTAGGCAACTTCTCCACAACAACATATGGTGTTGATTTCCATCGATCTTGGAGTTTATGCTTGCCTTTTAGACCCAAATTCTGAATGAGAATTCTGTCACCTTTCTCCAAAGGTGAATCTCTCACACGGTGGTCATAGCGAGCTTTGTTTTTCAGATGACTCTTTGTAGCAGCGTCAGATGCCAGTTGGTAGGCTTTTTGTAACTCTTTCCTCATCCTGGCGACGTACTGTTGGTAAGAGGTTTCACTTTCACCATTTGGCGAGATCCCAAAACAGATGTCAATGGGTAACCTTGCCTCCCTTCCAAACATGAGATGATAAGGGGAGTATCCTGTGGAATCATTCTTGGTGCAATTGTATGCATGTACCAGGTGGGTGATATGTTGACTCCAACTTTGTTTCTTTACAGTGTCCAGGGTACCAAGCATTGCTAAAAGTGTTCTATTGAACCTTTCTGGTTGTGCGTCCCCTTGTGGGTGATAGGGGGATGTTCTTGACTTCCGAACCCCAAGCATGGACAAGAGTTCTTTGATCAGGCGACTTTCAAAATCTCGTCCTTGATCCGAGTGTATCCGTGCAGGTAGGCCGTAGTGCACAAAATACTTCTCCCACAATACTCTTGCAACGGTGATAGCCTTTTGATCTTTTGTAGCAAATGCTTGTGCGTAACGTGTATAATGGTCTGTCACTACCAACACATTAGCAACACCTCTAGAGTCAGGCTCTATCTGCAAAAAATCAATACAGACTAAATCTAAAGGGCCATTACTTGTTATTTGATTCAAAGGCGAGGCATGCTGAGGGAGTGTCTTCCTGGAGATACATCTACCACAGGTTCGAATGTACTGCTCGACCTCAGCTGTCATTCGCGGCCAATAAAATCTGTCTTTGATCAGTTCGGTAGTGCGTTCCATTCCCATGTGTCCGCACTCATCATGTAGAGACCTTAACACCATTGGGCGGTATCTGGCTGGTAAGACAAGTTGTTTGATCTGTTTTCCGCATGTTTTTTCTTTTACTCTGTAGAGTAATCCATCCTGTAATTCCAACTTTCGGCTTTCGCGTAAGAGCAACACAATCTCAGGTGAATCATTTTTTGAGCGTGTCAGCCCTTTATTCATTTCCAGTGCCTTCTTTAATGGCCCAATTGTTGGGTCCATGTCTTGTGCTGCCTGGATATCTTTCAGACTTAGCTGATCCAGCACGTTCATGCTAAGGTTCACTGGGAACACATAAGCTTCTGGTACAGCTGCAGCAGGAGCTCCCAACTGGTCCACCAATCTGTCGGGCACATCAGCCTCTCCACTGATGCAGGCTCGTTTGCAGAGGGCTTTGATGCCAGCAGGTGGGACACTAGTCCACTCTTTAGCCTCCTCTGGAGAGTATTGTCGAGACAACAAGTCAGCATCGATATTTTGCCTCCCAGGTCGATATTGGATGGTGAACTCGTAGGTGGCAAGGGCAGCGAGCCAACGATGTCCGACTGCACTGAGTTTGGCAGAGGTCAACACATATGTTAATGGGTTGTTGTCAGTTCTGACAGTAAACTTAGCTCCATACAAGTAATCGTGAAACTTGTCCACGACAGCCCATTTTAATGCCAGAAATTCCAATTGATGGACTGGATAGTTGTGCTCTGAGTCTTTAAGCTTCCGACTGGCGAAAGCTACTGGTCTGAGGCCCTCAGGATATTCCTGGTTCAGGACAGCGCCTAGGCCATTCATACTGGCGTCCACATGTAAGATGTACGTCTTAGTGGGGTCAGCGAATGCTAACACTGGGGCATTGATCAAACAGTCACGGATACGCTCAAAAGCGGCCTGGCAGGCCTGAGTCCACCGTTCTCCGAAAAGCTCTGATGGCTTGAAATAGACTTTGCTTGGGTCGACACTCTTTTTGAAATTGGGGTCTTTCCAAGTGGGGGCATAACCCTTGGTTAGCTCAGAAAGAGGACGGACAATGGCAGAGTAATTTGCAATGAACCTTCGATAGTAACTGCAAAATCCGAGGAAAGACTTCAGAGGTTTCAGGTGAGTGGGCTCTTTCCAATGCTTGACTACTTCCACTTTGTCTGGATCAGTAGCTATTCCATTAGCAGAAACGATGTGACCCACATACTTAACCTCAGGCTGGCAGAATTGACATTTGTCAATAGAAACCTTCAATCCGACCTCCTCTAGTCGATCCAGTACCTTGAAAAGACGTTGCTCATGCTCTTCAAGTGTCTTGCCGAAAATGATGATATCATCCAAGTACACAAGAGCTTCCAGAAGATGCATATCACCAACAGCTTTTTCCATTAAGCGCTGAAACGTTGCCGGCGCTCCTGTGATTCCTTGTGGCATGCGCTCAAATTGATAGAAACCAAGAGGGCAAATGAACGCTGTCTTCTCTTTGTCCTCCGGAGCCATCTCTATCTGGTAATAGCCACTGCGCAGATCTAGGACTGAGAACCATTGGCTGCCGGATAGAGAATCCAAGGCGTCGTCAATGCGTGGCATTGTGTACTGGTCTGGTGTGGTGCGGTTGTTCAGTGTTCTGTAGTCGATACAGATTCTTATACTCCCGTTCTTTTTGCGAACTACAACGATCGGTGAGGCGTATGGGCTACGGGACTCTGTGATAATTCCAGCTGCCAGCAGTTGTTGTATGTGCCGCCGCACATCGTCTATGTCTGCAGGGGCTAGTCTCCTTGACCTTTCCCTGAAGGGTCTGGGGTCATTCAGGCGTATGTGGTGTTCAACACCCTTTGCACGACCAACCTCCCACTCATGCAGTGAGAAAACATTCCGCCTCTCAGCTAACTTCAGCTGAAGCTGACTCTTCCACTCTTTGGGAATGGGAGAGTCTCCGAAGTTAAAGAGACTTGGGTCTATGGTTTCAGCTGTGAGGTCGGAAGGCCTGACTGGGGTAACTGTGTCCACAGCATACATCTCAGCAACAACGGTCCCAACTGGGATTGAAGTTGTCTTTTTGGACTCATTCTGAATGAGGACAGTGAAACTGTTGTTGTCTATGTCGGCGTCTGAGAGCACACCAGGCTGTACCAGCAAACCGGTGGGGAGCAACTGGTCAGTGGGTGCATCAATCAGTACAAGATCTTTGGACGAGGCACTCTGTCTTTCCACTTTGCACGTTGCATAGTACTTTGCACCTGGAGCAATGGCGAGTGAACCGGGTCCTTTCCACTTTATCTGTCCCAAGACTTCATTTTTTGTTGACTGCTCTTGTGCTTTAACAGGGGCATAAACAGACTGAATTCTCATGGAGTACACAGTGTTCTCGTCACCTTTTGTCTTCGCCAGTTCCCATAGGCGGCGGAACAGAGATGTGTTGGTTCCAACCAGCACAGGGGTTTGTTGTTGGTTTCTTGGCTCAGGACAAACCAAGGCAAGCACTTCTACTCGTCCCGTCACACCAGTGATCTCTTCTGAAAACTCCATCTCAACAACAACATATCCTTTGTAAGGATACTCAGTGTCAGCAAGGCCCCAGAGTCCAAGGCCAGAGAGGGGTTTTATTGGGACATCAAGTAAGTGTTTGTTATACCAGCTTTCAAAGATGATAGTCACATTAGACCCACTGTCGATGAGAGCATCGCAGACTACATCATTAACTTTGATGGTGTGAATAAATGATGGACCTACAAGACCTTCAGGTGAGTCAGTGTTGTTCTCTGGGACTTCCACCTTATTGGTTCTAGCTACACAGTGTTCTTCAGCTGCAGGCTGCGGGTTCTCTTTGTGGGAAAGAGGGGAAACACGTGCCAAGCGTATGAGCTTTCTAATGACTTTCTGAAGATTCTCAGGGGCAGTACATCTGGTGGCTATGTGGCCATTTTCCCCACACCGATAACAGAAAAACTCATCATTGTCTTGTCGGGGAGAGGAGACTCTGGAATGAGCGGGCTTGTAACCCGTAGCTGCTTTGTATCGGTGTGGCTGGGGTGTTTGTTCTGATGTGTATTTCACTGCCATTACACTCATTTTACTTTCTAGTGCTTTCACTTGTTTCCTTAGTGATTGCAGTTCACTCTGTGACTCATTTCTCTGTTTTTGTTTCTCTGTAAGACCGTTAAAGGACTCATCAGATGGTGGCTGAGGTTGTGGGTTTGTTCTCTGCTCTAACTGCGCTCTCAATTCTTGAATCCTAGCTTGCAGTTCACTCCTAGAGACTGATTCAGGTTCTTTCTCTTTTTCAGCTTGGACGGTGCGTACACGCTGAGGACGCAGGTGTGACACTTGGCTTTGTCTGGCTGACTGGCGACCTTCCTCTTCCATCACTTCTCTTAACAGGTTCAAGAATGTAGGGGGATTACTACTCCGCTCCCTAATTTTCAACTGTAGCAACATGAGTTCAGAGGTGGACCCTCTAAGAAGCTGCTCTAAACGAGTGCTGTTGGCAGCGCTAACAGGTAAGCCACCTCCTTGTACTACTTTGACAAGAGATCTCTCTACTCTTCGTAGGAACTCAGACAGACGCTCACCAGGCTGTTGGTGGAGGGCTCTGAACGACAGATATAGTTCTTCTGAGGACTCTAATGTACCAAAAATGCTCTCTATAGCCTCTATGTACTCACGTGGGCTAGCATCAGGTTGAGTCAGGCGCACAGCTTGAATGATCTCAAAGGCGGGCCCTTTGAGACTTTCCAGTATCCGACGTCGTTTCTCTTTGTCTGAGCACTCACCTTCCTCTACTAAGAGTGTTGCTTGCTCCAACCAGTTGTCTAAAGTCTCTTCTCCAGTGGGAGTGGGACTGATCCCGGAGAATGTCCGCAGACGTCTGTATGGGTGACTGTCAGGTTGTTTGTTTGTTCTGCTCATAACATCACCGACTGCACGGATGATGTCTTCAGGGTTGCTGTTACTTTCTTTGGTGGGGGAACGTAGACCTTGGATGTCCTCCAAGGTTCTCCCTTCACTCTGCAAAAAGGTAAGTAGCTTCTCTTCAAAGTTATCAAGCTGAGGCTCTGTGTAGCAGACAGTTTTCCAACTACTTCCTCCACTTATAGGCATTATCTCAGGTGGGATTTTAGAGGGGTCGATCTCTTCACGACACTCACATAACACCATCAGAGATTGCTGTTGATGGTGAAACATTTTGCCCCTAACTCTAACTCTTCCCCAAGCTTTGATGGTCCCTGCTGTTTCTTCAATGTCTTCTCTTGAAACACCTTCAGGCACTCCATGTAACAGGAAGGCATGCTTTAAATCTACTGATTCTCCTTTGCACCAGTTAATTAGCTCACGTTGTGATGGACTGTTTGCTAGGACTGCCATTGTTGTACTTTACTTTAATTACTTCTAGTTACTGTTAGCACGTTACTTTAAATAAATTCTCTTAAAGTTGTGGGGTCATGTTACTTTTGCTTGTCTCATTTATTTTAGTTTAATAAATCCCAGCGGGGCCTCCATTTTATGTAACCCTTGTCCCATGTAGTTAAATAATAAATCTAGAGTGGTTAATACAATAGGACTGGGCCTGGGCTCGTTGTAGGAAACTACAACTTTGATTCATATGTTAGTTAGATAATTTTAATAAATGACCACCACAACTGTATTTTAAAGGTAAAAGTATTCATTCAAGTATTTATTCACAAAATGAAATACTAGTTGAATGTATTTTAGGAAAAGAAACAAATAAAATCAGATGCACGGGATTCTCCAATTTACAACAATGCAAACTCAGTGTAACACACACAATCAAATTAACAACACACTTTAAATGAGGTTAACCCGTTGCAGGCCTGTTAGTTGATGCTTGTGTGCGGTGGGGCCTAAAAACTGTACTGGCCGCTTCACTCAGCGTTGAGCTCAAAATAAAAGCACGTGCATGTGTAGGTCAGTACTCACGAAATCCAGGGGGTAATTAGTAGGGGCAGAAAGGGATAGGGGGATGATATTCTCACGATGATAATGGCAATGGCGGTGGCAATCCAAAACACACGCGGGCAATGGCGGTGGCGAAGTCACAAAGAAGAAAACACAGAAACAGCAGGGCCATCTGCTGGAAAACCCCTCTCTCTCCAACGTCCAGCTCCTTTTGCAGGTCACAAAGAAGTTTAAATCAGGACCACGAGTAGTCGACCTCACGATAAAACTTAACTGCTTCCCACAGTACGATGCCTCCTCGCTCCCGCTCTCAGGTCAGGTTTCTTTTTCTACATGTGCTCACTACTCCCCACACTAACCTGCTGCACTAGTCCCGCCCGTTACACGGTGAGACTTTATTCGGATTGGCTTGTGAGATCTTAATACAACCAAAGACAAAACAGAAATTAAATGATTTACGTGTGACAGGTAACAGGTTAAATTAAACATAAACACGGCTTCTTCCTCTTTTATATCCTGAATTCACAAATATTTTACAGACTTGAATAACTTAAAGACCTTTATATTAATTTATCTTTTAACTGTAAATAGTTTTATTAAACGTATTATATTTATGCTTTTAACTCGCACACATTTTAACCCATTTTATTATTATGAACTCTATTTATTTATGAACATTTAACACAGCATTTTATTATACTGTTAATTATTTTTTATGCTCTGTAACTTATGGTTTTTGTAACAGGGCTACATAAGGGACGCTGTCTCTTTAATGATGCCGACCTGGCTGGTTGATATGACGCGCAGCGCGAGGTGTGAGTTCCCGGGTTTTGAGTGCAACAATAAATGACACGCCGTTGCGTTGTCGACGTGAGAAATTGCCTCTTCTTTTATTAAATCACAATTTCCACATGCCCATAAATTCCTTCAGACGTGATCCAGCTTTCGTCCTCAAAGCAAAGTAAATATTTCTTACTTTCTCTGGGTTTTTAATTGGAGCCATTTCAAATCCATTCAATATACCGTCAATATCCATTTGCCAATACATTTGGTGTGAATAAAATGTTAAAGTTGGCATATTTTGTAAATCATGAAATGCAAAACATTCACACACAATCACATTTATGGAGGACAATTTGTGCCACAGAAATAATTAATGAAAGTCTAATAATTTACTAATTTAAAGACTTTTAATAAAGAACACATTCATACATTTTCAAAGAAAGGAAACAAAATATTAAAAGAGTACATTTATATAAAACCTTTAATAAACTGCCTTAAAAAGGGCTGGTAATGGTTAAATTAGTCTTTTAAAAGGGACGTTCAAATAATCCCTTTCGTTAGTTGTTTTCCGTATTCATTTCCTTATTGCTTTTCTTTTATGCAATTCATTTCCCATGCTACTTCAACAAAAACACACCTTTTATTTAAAGCTCATGCATCAACTGTGCCACTGTAAAAGTAAAAGGTGTGTGTGTGTGTGTGTGTGTGTGTGTGTGTGTGTGTGTGTATGTATGTATCCTTTATTTATTTGCTAAGTTTGTTTTTAAAATATTATTATTTTTTGTTTGTGGTGTATGTATGCCTGTATATGTCTGTTGATTGTGTTGCATTGTGCAGAAAACACAAAAAATAAAACAACAACAACCACAGAAGTCCTCTGACATCTCTCAAAGACAATCTAGCTTGTAGGGTAACATGTCAGTGGACCTTTCTCTGATGTATTGACCTTTGTACCCTGAGCAGGGGTCACATTGGAAGCCTTATATCTCAGCAATAAAAGGGGCTATCAAAATATGGTTAACTGTTTTGGACATTTCTGGTTAGTTGTAGAAGGGCAGCAGCAATAGATAACTTGTAGTCTTTGTAGTTGGGGTTAGACATTGATTGTATATAGGGTTGCCAACTGTCCCGTATTACTCGGGACATCCCCTATTTTGGGCTAAATTGGTTTGTCCCATACGGGAACTCCCTTGTCCCGTATATTGACTGCTACTCTACTCTGATCACCAGGCGACACTGTGCAGTCACACCAAAAGATTTACGGGCGGCAAAAGCGTCCGGCAGCCGTACATTTTCAATGAGAGCTGGCGACAAGGAGCGGCGGTCATTGTAGCAGCAGTTAGCAGTTAGTGGCGGCGGCGCAGAAGCGGCACTGAAGCAGCAACCAATAGCAGAGCTGGATTGTATTTTCCTTCCAGCACTAGTTTCTAGCGAACATGGAGGAGAA
Organism: Merluccius polli; assembly: GCA_030340625.1. Taxonomy (NCBI): domain Eukaryota; kingdom Metazoa; phylum Chordata; class Actinopteri; order Gadiformes; family Merlucciidae; genus Merluccius; species Merluccius polli. The sequence goes on from JAOPHQ010005121.1 coordinate 373,747, forward strand.
ACGATTTGTTGATGTCTCCAGTTTCAAGAGCTATAATCATAGTCTCCCGGGACACAAATGTGATCTTCATTTCTGTTTGTTGTATTGCGCACTGAGAGCAAAGAACCAGGTCAAACTCCTTGTGTGTGGAAACAACGATGTGATTCTTATTCGATTATTACATTCAACTTTGACTCCAATTATGTTGCCATGCATACAATAGCCCAAAGTCAACTGTTTGGAAATATGATTTGCTGACTAAATGATAAACAGGGGAAATGTGGAAATAGTTTATTTGACAATACAACAAACATATTGGGTACAACCGAACAGTGCAGGCAGCACGCGGCCAGAGTGCCCACAGGTGCAAATGAATCTGTTGGAGTGAGCTACGGAATAGATCTGATGCATGTGCTGATCACGCCATAGGTGAGATCACTTGTCATCCAATCACAGACCCCCTTATGTGCAAACAGTTGTACGGCTAGCGTAAATGTGCCAATTCCTGCAAAAAAAACTAAAAGGGCAGCAGTCGTTTGGTCGGTTGGCATGTGCAAATATGGATAAACCTACAAAAATAAAAGACTGTGCAGCTACAACAAATGATGGGAAGCAAAAGCGACGTGGCTTAATTAAGCTTCTTTGATCATGTACTTTGAGGTTTATTCCTAACCCTAACCCTAACCCTACGCTTACATAATGATAGTTTTACTAAAGCTGTAGACTAAATAATAAAAAAACTAAAACTGAACATGTTGTCGTAGGGTTATATATATATATATATATATATATATACACAAATAGTATATATGTCTATGGTCACGGCGTCTTTCAGCCGTAGCCCCTAGCAACCTGACGTCATTGAAACATGGTGCAGGAATCAGAGCTATAGAGTAAACATAGAGTTGTTTATAAAGTTGTTTACTCTATAGCTCTGATACAGGAGTAATAACTAACCAACATGACGGATGCCCACACACCATCAAAATTAAACAGCGGACAAACATCCGATCGTAACTCGTCACTTTGTCAACATTAGTTTCTCCCGCTGCCACGGAATAATGTGTTGATCAGCAAATCAACCTCAGACATGTTGTGGGCGAGGGTTTGATCCGTCAGACGGAGTGACGTCACAAGGGAGTCCTATGTGGAATCTGAAAAAGTCACGTGAATCTTGAAAGTCACGTGACTTGGACGCAAAACCATGGGAAAAGAATAGGCAGAAAAAATGTAACAGTCATACAATTTAAGGGCCATTATTGTAACCCCTCTACGTTTGGCACTTTGGACCAACGTAGTCAGGGTACGTTTTTATATGAGACTGGGTTGGCACCAGACCTTCTGTCCCTTATTTGGTAGAGAGGGAGTTGGCAACCCTATTTGTATAGCCTATGCTTGGGGAGTAATATAGCATCTAATCATTCGTTTTTGAGTATGACTTTGAATGAGTCTAACACAGCAACATCACTGCAACTATGCTTGAGCATGGTTGAAAAACATGCAGGACATGAAGTCTATTAAATACTTAAATTACTTAAATAATTAAATTGGTTTGTTGTGGAAACTTGGAAACCATGAGAACTCATGTTTTGTTGGTTTCCCCATTCAAACCAACCAATATGGCCACTAGGTGGCTTCTAGTCACGCTATCCGCTGGCTGAAAGACCACAATGAATTCATACACATTCACAATGTACATTAGTTCTGATTATTTCTTGGAAAATATAGCTTTATGAAATGTGTACTTAAACAAATTGGGCACAAGTAATCTGTAATATAGTGAAGCAAAACTGGTTCATAACCAGTTTCATTTTACCATGAATATATATAAGGGAATAGATCTTACTTCACAGCTTGTTCAGCCCCGACAAATGTAGCAAACCGTTTATTTAACGGAAACGGTGCCGTGTTGAACACCCAGTTGTGTTGCGCGAGCGTTGCAACTACGGCCGCTGAGAAGGACATTCTTTGCGGTCTTTTTGAAGAAGCGTGTGTAATACTTCCAAATACGCTTGCTGTTACAGCCACTTCATGCCCTTGGCATCCAGAATAGCAAACAACATCCCAATCACAATTATAGTGATCCAACATTTGCCACGCATTTTAGGATGACAAGGCAAACATTTCAGTTGAAGGATAATTTATAACTTTAGTTTGATCCATTGTGCTCACTGCCCTTTTAATACGGTGGGTTTTATATACACGTGATTGGGTAACACCTTTGACACACCCACCAAACAAGATAAAACGTACCTCAACCACACCGTTTAGAGGAAACATTTCGTTCAATGTGGAAACCGTAGCAAAACGGTGCACACCGTTGATTGAACGTGCCTCTGGCCATGCACCAGAGGCCACAAACATAAAACGATGTCGTCGTCGTACAGCCAATGCAAGCTTTAATCATGTCAAATCCGTGTATCATTCGTTCTTTACATATTCAATTGAGAATCCAAAATCGGAAAATGAAAAAGCAATTTGTTATTTCCTTATTCGTTTATGAATCTGATACCAAAAAACAAATGACGGTTTGTTTTTCGTACTTTCGATTTTATGCTCTGATCAAAAATAGGAAATTAAAAAACGGGGCCACGGGCCGAACTTGATTTTGATATTTAATTTCTCCGATTTGTGTGACCAGGAAGTTATTGACTTCTTTGTGTGTTGCACTTGATAAGCTTGCAGCAAATCCGTCAACAGTTAAGTGTGAAAGAAAGCCTGAAAAAACAGAATCACGCAGTGATTGTAAGTCAATGAATCAGTATTATTTGGAGTAATTTGGTGTCGACACCATGGCCGCACTGGAACCATACGTTAATTAAAGACTTATTTGAAACTGGCAAGACGCATGCAGAGATTTCCACCATACTGCAGCAGATGGGCATCCAGCGATGCTCTGAAATGAGTGTTGGAAGATTCTGTGTTCAACACGACCAAAGTGAAAAAGACATGTATCGGACAAAGAGATGGAGAGGGCTGTGATTGGATCAATATAAGTCAATATAAATATAAGACTTCCTGGTCACACAAATCGGAGAAATTAAATATCAAAATCAAGTTCGGCCCGTGGCCCAGTTTTTTCATTTCCTATTTTTGATCTGACCATAACATCGAAAGTACAAAAAACAAACCGTTATTTGTTTTTTGGTATCAGATTCTTAAACGAATAAGGCAATAACAAATCGTTTTTTCATTTTCCGATTTTGGATTCTCAATTGAATATAAAAAGAACGAATGATACACGGATTATGTCATTATTAAAGTAGCGTAAAGCGTATTGCGTAAAGGAAAAGCAAGAAATAAATGAATACGGAAAACAACAGACGAAAGGGATTATTTAAACGTCCTTTTAAAAGAGTATTAAAAAGCCATTATTAATTGACTCATTTAACCAGCATTAAATGCATTGCTTTAAAAAACGTTTTTAAAATGGCAGTTTAATCATGGTTTTGTAAATACAACTATAGATGCATATATGCAATATTTTTTAATGTAATGCTCCATATAAAAGCATATTTGATAACGGTTAAATGTGTTGCTTTATTAAAACAGTCTTTAAATGGGTCAATTATTAAACATTCATTAATTATTTCCGTGTCCCAATTCGTCCTCGATAAACATAGGTCTGCACAATGAAAAAACAATGAAAGGTGTCCTCCATTTCACCTCAACCATTCATAACCATTCTCCACGTGCCTAAGGGAACCAGTGAAGGGCCATGCTAGGGCTGCCTTCCTTCGGGCATTCAGTAAACCCAGAAAAGAAAATATGTGTCCGTTAATGGAAGATAACGACTAGAATAACGTCTCCGATCCAACCATTGGGCGTGTTTTCTGAAGAAAGCTGGTTATAACCATGTCTGCCATCTTGCTAGAGTCAGACATACTGTATGTCTTGCTTTGTACAGCAACTCCATGATGTGGCAGTAAATCCAGCACTGAAACTGGATTCATTTTGTCCCTGGAATAAGAAGCGTCGTCATTTTCTCTGCATCATCCACTGTCAATTCACGACGGTGGAGACATGTCTAACGATACACTGAACATTTCTCACTCCTCTGTGTCCTTTATATAAGCAAATAAGCAGAGTCTCCTTAGAGACCCGGCTCCAAAGTCTCTCAGATACGTAATGGGTGTTCAGCGCTTTCACTGCAGGGCATCTTTTTTCACTTCTGCTCTCAGCACACCATAAAGTACTCACTGTAACACTAGTGGGGACATGGACTACAGAACTAAAAATAACGCATTGACTTGGTCATGGTTGTCATGGTTTCCATTCTGAGACACACTCGTCTCTCAGATGGCCATTAATGGGCGTAGCTAGTTCTGGCTGGACACTCTAGTCATGCGCCGCCTATCAGCTGACAGCTAACGCGGTCCAATCAAATGCACGTACACTGATAGGCAGTCGATTTAAGACCTTTTATCTCACACACACACTCTCTGGGAAGTGAAGTGCTGAGCTGGATTCCACCACCACCACCCCAGCCTCCACCTGCTGTGGTTCTGCTCTGTAATGTATGTAACCTACACAATGGGTTGAGATATCTGATGTTCACCATGGGGGGATTGTATAGTGCTCCCTGTTGTCAAGTGTTGGTATGCTGACATATCTGACATCTGTATGTCATGCTAGATAGATTAGAAGCATGGGGGATGGGAGTGGGGGGGGGAAGCAATGATGTCTGTATTCTTGTTATTTCTCTATAATGGCACTGTGTATAATGTGTATAATACTATGTACTTCATACCACACTCATGTGCACTGTGTTCTGGCTACTGCAAGTGAAAAGTGTGATATTTTTCAAACATACGGTTTCGCCATTATATATATATATATATATATATATATCTGTTGAGTTTTGTTATGTATGAAGAAAATGTGGTTTTGTTGCTCATGTATTTTAAAGCCTCTGACAAGGCAAATTAGTGTTTTCGTTTTAAGTGTGTAATTTAGGGCTGTTTATACATCTAATAAGCATTTAAACAAGTCACAGGAATTAACCTTAAATGCGAACTGTTGTCAATTTGCCAATGTCAGCAAATTCAACCTTTTGCAACAAAACCTTTTCACGTCCGTGTATAAAGATGTTTTACACTCATACCACTCCACTTATATACACGCAGCACAGACGCTTGGCAAACATCCGTTTCGTGAAAACGGGAGTTTCTTTAACATTTAAAAGTTTGGGTTAAGACGGTATGGATTCAACCTATTTTTATACATTGTATACATTTATATGTCTTAGATTAACCAGCATTTGCTATAAGACCCTTTTCAGAGGTGTCATCGTAGGACAAACATAGGTGTCGATCATAACACTTATTATGGTTCTGCTGCTTGAGCATAAAGATATGAGCGCATCATTTATGACAGTTGCAAAAGTCAGATATATGAGCTACCAGTATATATGAGACATACCTTGTATGTACATATAGGGCTTGTATGTGGATATAAAGAAGCAATGTGGGAGACCTATATGCCCTGTATATGCACATATATGCACCTGAATGTGGCCTATATGCGGCCAAAATGCAGCATATATGTGGCATATATACACATATATACTATATATATGCGGCATATATATTATCATATATGCGCATATATGATGTATATATGTGCCTGGGGTCGCGTTAACCGAATATTTTCCGTCATTGACTGTTTTTTTAAAACGGTGACGGAAAAATCTGAGGGCCATCCGTCATTTTGACAGATTGCATTTCACACCCTGACCTCTTGGTGGCGATGAGCATATTCATTGGCTCTTGTAGAAGAAGAGAAGTAGAAAAGAAGAAAGAAACTAGTGGTGGATTTCATGATTCGTTTGCGCGAATCAGTTCGCGTCGTTCAGTTCGCCACAAAGTCGTTCGTTCGTTCGTTCGTTCGTTCAGTCGTGTTTCCGGTAGCGGTGAATCATTCACTGAGTCGTTCAGACTCAGCTCCTCCCTCCGTCCCTCGTTCTCATTCGCGAATCGCGAACGACTCGGCTCCTCCCTCGTTCACAACATTCAAACGAATCACAAATGCAGCCGAGTCGGTCTCGGTCAGACTCCCTCGTTCTCATTTACTAACTAATCACGAAATCACGATTCACAATCGTGCAATGGTGCAAATGGTTATCAATCAACACAACATTAACTAAGTTCCTTTCAGCTGAGGAGCGCTTTGTGTTCGGAATCGGGATATTGTTGCCCGGGCGCCGCACGTCAGCTCGAGCTCACTTTATCCTGAAAGGTGGGAGGAGGGGGGTTGATGGTGTTAATAAATGTGTGAATAATAGCAAATACAACATTGTGTCTGTCTGGTTGAATATGTTAACATATGTATTTAATTTGAGTTCAACAGATTTATTTAATGTATGCATAATGACATGTCAGGATCAAAATGCCCCATTCCCCCAATTCAAGGAAAAGTTAGACAAACCAAACGCAGCGGGGGGGGGGGGGGGGGGGCGTAGTAGATTATTGTTGGTAGAGGTGTTGGAGGGCCAGTAGGGGGTGCTCATCCCTCTGGCCTCTGTAAGATCCCCAATGCCCCGGGACGGAGACGGGGACTCCGTCCCGTCTAGAGCACCGTCTTTCGGATGAGACGTTAAACCGAGGTCCTGACTCCCTGTGGTCACTAAAGATCCCGTGGCACTCATCGCAAGAGTAGGGGTGCTAACCCCGGTGTCCCGGCCAAACTCCCAACCCGGCTCTTGTACCAACATGGCCACCTAATCATCCCCTGGTCTCTAATTGGTTAGTTCATTCCTCACCTCTCTGCTGTGCCAGTGTGTGGTGAGCGTTCTGGCGCATACTGGCTGCCGTGCATCACCCAAGTGGGTGCTACACACTGGTAGCGGATGAGGTGTCATATCCCCCCACACACACACACACACACACACACTATGTAAAGCGCTTTGGGTATCTTGAAAAGCGCTATATAAATGCAAGTAATTATTATTATTATTATTATTATTATTATTATTATTGGATGTTTAATATATCAGCAAGATAATAGACTTGATTTAGCAATGATGAGTTTTAAAGTTAATGATGTACAGTTGTGTTTATTCTGGGCATATTTTATTTACTATTGTGAAGATGGCCATTGGCCACCCCCACTCAAGACCAAGATCCACCAAGGTGGGGGTCCCGGCCGGGTCGCGTGCAACGAGACAGATTGACGAGACATTCAAATATTTTATTAATCTGGCATGACACAGAAAATACAAAGACAGCATGTATTTACCATTTCACTGATATTTAAATGTAAAAGGCACGATTGGCTGGCTCTCGTGAGTCGTGACGTCTCAGTCCTCGAGTCAATCACAGTCAGCGAACGACTTGCGACTCGCGAATCAGCGTTGCGAATCAGCAGCGCGTCAGAGACTCGACGAACGAGTCGAACGAGAACGGCGAATGAGGTCAGTTTGTTCACTTTAAAGAGTCGTTCGTTCGAACTGATTCGTTCGCGAACGAGCCATCACTAAAAGAAACAACAAACCCACTTGAAACATTTGATTACGCGCAAGCGGGCACGCGAGGAACCTAGAAGCTAGGGTTGGGCGATGGCCCTTAAATTGGCAGTTGCCGATGTTTACAGTAAAACATTGTGATGGACGATGATATCGTCGTCGGGGGGGCGGGGCGGGGCCTATTAACGGCCCACGAAGCGGGCCGCCTATTAACGGCATGGACCAACACTTTTAATAATCGTATTTACCGTATAACTGCACATACCTTTATTTAAAAGCAATCAAATGGAAAACATGTTTGTATTCTGGTGTCCGGTGCGTGTGGATGTGCGGCTCCTCCGGCGGAGCGGTTCATGTTAATAGCGGAGTCCGGGAGGGTTCTAGCCTAGAACTCTAGACACCCCCTAGCGGCAGCAAATTTATTTGGCAGCTAGGTAGGTCTAGCACGGCTCCGTCGGCTTTTTGGTGCTGGAAACACCAAGTATGTCTGACCAATCACAGCGTGAGGGGCGGAGTCGAAAGCCGGGCTACCATGACGACAGAGTTGCGACGGTTCCGTGTTAGAGGTAAACAATGGCTGCTGCTGCTGGCGAACGGCTGTCTTTCAAGACTTGAAGTTAACATTTTCTTTGAGAAAAGAACAAAGAACGGCACTGAAGTCTTTCCTCGAAAAGAAAGATGTATTCGGAGTTTTGATTAATTACGTATTCAGAGCCGTCGCTCTGACTACGTCACCTTCTTCGTTGCTCTGATTGGTTGTAGCGCTATCCTATTGCGTGCAGAGGGAACTTGAAAGACAACCGTTTATCCCGCCCACACTGCCAATGGAGCTGCGCCAGACCTTACATCTTTCTGATGTGGGTCTGGCTTGCCAGGCTAGGAGGGTTCACCTTCACGGCGTAGTTACTAGGGATGTGCGACTATCGTTTTAAAAAATACTAAAGTGTTTTTTAAAGTTAGAAAGATATTAGATATTCAACCGATATTCACGCTCCGAATGACAGACACGGGGAACTAAAGCCGCGATCACCGGTATGAGTCCCTTGTGTCTAGCGGTGTCTACCTGCCAGGTGTCTACCTGCCCAGGTCTATTGGTCAGTATTGGTCAGCGATTAGTTAAATCAGGGCTTGTTGCGACCACGGATGTATTCGGTTTGCGATGCTCATGCCTTCTTATTTTTATGTTTTACTTTTTGCTCAACTAATGAAAACGTATTCGACTAAGCCGACTATTAGGGGGCAGCCCTAGTTAACTTACAGCACTTTATATGGACCATTAGTTATATTTTCAATTTATTTACAGAGCAATCCCTGCAAAGTTTTTAGGTAATAACTATAGAAGAGACTATAGGATTAGTGTGTGTCGGACGAGGGGGGCGTGGCATCACGATGGTGGCTCTCCATCGTGATGTCGGTCAGCCATCACGCTGGACGAGGACATTGTCCATCGGCACAACCCTACTAGAAGCCCCACTATACGCAAATTATCCGCGACGTCGCGCCACCTTGAAAACTCGTTTGCTTGGGGGCGTGTTGACTAGTGGATCAACTAGCTCCCGCGTGTTGACTAGTGGATCAACTAGCTCCCGCCCGCATTGTGGTGATGAATCACCGTCAAGCCCCACTATACGCGAAATATCCGCATGATGACAGTCAAGCCCCACTATACGCGAATCGCCTGGCGGCCGATATTCTTACATATTCTTCTGCTTGATGTGTGTATCCACGGTGTGGATTATTTGTTCAGCTTGTTTGGACTGAATATTAATTAAAAATGAATTACAATTTAATGCTATTGAACATGTCATTATTATCATTTAAAAAATTAAAATGACCGGTAAAAATAGATTATGACGGGATTTTTATGACCCTGTCAGTCAAAATGACGGACAACGATAAAGTCTAGCGCAACCTCTGATATGTGCATATATGCACAAATATTCTGCATATAGGTTTCATATATGTGCATATATCCTCATATAGGTTATTTCCGTGTGGGTATGTAGGATATCAGGGCAAGGGAAGACTAAACTAGTGAACTAGTGAAGATAACTCACATTGACCATGGACTCTTTTCACAGAGCTGTCATAGCAGGGAAAACACAGGTGTAGCCCCAACATTAACATATAGATAGGCAGGTGTTTCATTTATGTGTGTCAATGCACCAGCAATGGTCAATGTGTGTTGTCTTAGCTGAGTCTACTACCCATGCCCTGGTACATAAAACAGACCCATAATTATATATATATATATATATATATATATATATATATATATATATATATATATATATATATATATATATATATATATATAATTATGAACACCTGTGTTTGTCCTACACCAAAGCCTCTGTGAAAAGGGGCTGTTGTTTTATTGTGCTCCTGTCAAAATGCATTGTGGGTTATCCAAGTGACTGTAGTGTCCATGGTTTGCACACTGAATTTTTCTGGAATAGTGTGCCATCTGGGTACTTTGAGCTTACTGGTGAGCTTACTGGACATACTCAACTGCCCCACAATGCGTTGTGTCTCTTCAGACATCACCTCACATCTCCGAAAACTGAGCCAATTTCCCAACAGGCATCATTTAGGTAAAACTGACCACACATTGGAAATCTACAGGGTGACTTTATTGACCAAAATAATATTAAAACTCAATAAAGTGACGTATAGTCAAATTACAACAGCTTTCAGCCTGCTGTCAAATCTCCGCTATCGCTGCCGGTTGGTGCAAAATGCATTCTGGGATACTTGGCTGTATACTTCAGTGTGAACGGCCTGCTGGTAATGGCATACTTAATCATTCATTTAGTAGGAGGTATGCAGTACAAACTCATTGTATGCGATTCCGAACACAGCCACAATCTTTCTCTCTAAGGTTGGTGATATTCAGGTGGGAATTCTCAGCCACCTGAATTGTCGAGATCCATCCTTTGATTGCATGCATGTGTGTGTAACGGAGTCAATTAAATAATTAAAATAGTGGTTAAATCCTGTGTCATTGGGTCGAGACTTTTATTTTGATACTTACGTATACGTATAGTGTTGCATTCTGGGTATCCTGCAGCAGAAAAGACTATATCTGCTGCAGGTAGGTTGAGTGAGAAACCTGTCCGCCTAAAATGATTAACATTGATGTTCATGTTTGGCTTATATGTCATCATTTAACTCATTTTATTGAGATATGAGCATGGTATTGTTTCTTTTATTTCATTTCGTTTTTTCGGTTGCACATTTACATGGCTGTGGTGCAAGTTGTCTTATTGTTTTTATTTTGTCTAGGCGGACCAGTTAATGTCTATACCTGTTTGCTGACCCATTGTACAGGTAACTAATAAGTTGTTTTAGTTCTATGTCTTGTGTAGGTATTTGAATCTCCCTCGTGTGTGTCGCCGCCATTATTGTGTCTTACATGTAATACCATTGGTCGCCACACGAGCGGAGTGCGCACCTGGTTATGAGCGTTCAGCGCGATTATCATTTAAAATGGATGTTGTGTTATCATTTGTATGTATTGTAATAGTAATTATATATATTAATTATTTGTGTTTATTTGTTTACATAACACATAATAATTAGTAGAGCAGAAAAGACTATATCTGCTGCAGGCGGACCAGTTAATGTCTATACCTGTTTGCTGACCCATTGTACAGGCAATAAAACGCGCTGCATCCCATGCTGAGTGTCCAAGTGAATACTACACAAGAAATACACAACGCAGGTTACAGTGGTGCCGTGATCCCGTTTTCTACAAATTGGTCGCTGACCAACAACCCCTCGGACCGGAGGCCCCTTCACCATTCTCCAGCTCAAGACCAGCTGAGAACACTTATGGGTACTGTGTTATATGTGGGGAGCTGTAGAATATAGAAACTGTTATGAGTGGATATTGATGTGACCGTTTTAGTGCACATAGACATTTTGTATTGCTATTTCATTCTAAAGTATTTTATTTATTTTTATTATTTTATTGTTCTCTACATCTTTACCATTGTGATGGATGGCTCACAGTTTACTGGAGTTCAGGGCTTTCTGGCTCCTGTTAGTGTGGGTCGAGGTAGAGGTGTGTTGGGGTTGCCTATACCTTTCCCACAGCTTAGTGCGTCTGTGGGTACTACTGTAGGGATGGCAGCGAGGACTCCGCGTCCTGTAGCTAGTGACACACCACACGCTGCCCGCACAGAGCAAGATGACTTCCTCACACACCGGGGCCCCTGCACTTCCACTCCTTTAACTACGGGAGATCTTGTAGGCCAGATGAGTGGCATCGTGCAACAAATCGGTCAACAGTTAGCAGACAGCATTCTCGCACACTTGAATAGGTCTAGTCCAACAGCAGCTTTATCTACTCCAAGTGTACGCAGTGATAGCTACACTCCAGCTCAGGACTTTGTATCCTCATCTCAGGTTCAGGTAGTGAGTCAGAGGAAGGTGAGAGATCCCCCTACTTTTAGAGGTGAGAATTCAGACTCAGTTACTCTTGAAGAGTGGATTGAGCTAATGCGAACTTTCATAAAGAAGGGAAGCCTATCTACTGAGGAGCAGGGTGAAGAGATTCTCATTCACTTAAGGGGCAAGGCCAAGGATGTAGTCAAAGTGGGTATTAAATCAAGTGGTGTTGACATCAGACGTAGCCCAGACTCTATATATAGCCTTTTAAGGAAGCATTACAGTTGCAAGCAGTTTTCACCTCTGCCTCTGCAAGACTTCTACACAACCTTCCCCGAGCCACGGGAAGACCCCTATGGCTACTGGCTTCGCCTTAACTGTGCTGCTGATATTGCTACTGAGTGTCTCATGGAACAGGGTAAACAGCAAGACAGCCTGTCTATTGAGGTCACGCGTATGTTCATTAGGAACTGCCCAGATTCAGGTCTATCACTCACTTTTCGTTCTAAGACCATCGACAAGTGGTCGGCTGCAGAAGTGCAAGAGGTTTTGAACGAGTACCACTCAGAGAAGGTCATCAGAGCAGCAGGGATGGGGAAAGATAGAGCTGTTGTGGAGAAGGAAGTGGCTGTGAACAGGATGGAGGTGAGCAGTATCCCAGCTCCTCTGTGTAGCACTCAGTCAACACCACAGTCCGCATCAGCTGATCACTCTGCCCTGGAGAGGATGATTGGTATGCTGGAGAAAGTTCTTATGAATAATGCTCAGTCCAGACCAGCGAGTAGAAGGACAAGTGGTCTACCCCGTATTCAAGGACTTAAGGACACACCGTGCTTAGTTTGCAAAGACCCCTCTCATTCTGCTTTGTCACACTGTAAAGATAACAGACTCTGTTTCCAGTGTTTCTCTCCTGGCCACACAAGGGACAGATGTCCGCATAGAGGACAGAGTGCAGCACCCGGTGGCCAGGTGTCAAACTAACAGATCTGCGTGTAGGGGAGAACCACGGAGATTGTGAGAGTGTGCTCCCCGTATCTAGCTTTGAGGCTTTTTCTGACTATGAATCTCTTAGTCAGTTGTACAGTAGTGATTGTTCGTCAGAGAAAACAGTTATTTTTCAGAATTTGCAGACAGTTCCCAGGTCTGATAGTTTATTTTACACATCAGTTTCATTAGTGAATGGACTCTCTTTCAAAGCGCTTATTGATAGTGGATCCATGGCGTGTACTCTTAGTGAGTCTGCTGAAGCCATGTTGCAATGCATTCCAGGCATTTCAATGCAGTCAGCTCACGATATTGTGATTGTTGGCTGTGGAGGCCATCGTGTCACTCCAACAGCAATCTATGACCTCCAAGTCAGTGTGTACGGCTGTTCAATGACTGTTCCCACTTTAGTCGTCCCAGGTCAATCCGAGGAGATGATTCTGGGCACTAACGTCATCAAAAGACTTTTGACGTGTCTGAGAGAGACAAGTGGCTATTGGAAGCTCATGTCCATGCCCAGCAACAACCAGAGTGATGAATGCTCTCAGTTTTTGTCCCTTTTCTCCAACACTGAGCGGTGGAGAGGTGAGTCTGTGCCAGACAGAGTGGGCACTGTAAAGCTCATGAGAAGTGTGACGCTAGAGCCACAAACAGAGCACCTGGTTTGGGGTAAGCTACCCGTGTCTTCAGCCCTGTCTGTGGGTAGCACAGTCATCGTTGAACCGACAAAGTCAAGATCAAGACCTAAGCAGATAATGGTTGGCAGAGTGATCACACCGCTTTGGGGTGATGGCTCCATACCGGTGAAAGTTATAAACCCAACCAACCACAGAGTAGTGCTGAGGAAAAATGCTAAGATAGCCGATGTGTCACCATGTATTGCTGTGGAAGACCTGCCACAGCCAGAACAGATCAAGTCAAATGTGCAGTGTACGGACAGCAGCCCCTCCTCAACTCCACGGTCAGATGAGGAGATGAAACGTGCCCTGTGCAGTTTAGACCTTCCTGACATCGATCTGGAGTCTTGTGAGGTGTCAGCACACTGGAAAGATCAGCTGCTTCAGACCATTGAGAGATATGAATCAATATTCTCAAGAGACAAAATGGACTGCGGAGAAGCCAATGGCTTTGTCCACCGCATTCACCTGACTGATGACCGACCCTTTCGGTTGCCGTACAGGCGTATACCACCAAGCCAGTATGCTAAACTGAGGACAACTCTGAATGATATGGAGGAAAAGGGAATCATTCGCAAGTCACACAGCGATTATGCATCTCCTCTCGTGCTTGTCTGGAAGAAGAATGGCGAATTAAGGATCTGTACAGATTTCAGGTGGCTGAATGCTCGGACTGTCAGAGACGCCTACCCGCTGCCTCACCAGTCTGATGTTTTGGCTGCTCTTGGCGGGAACGCCTTCTTCTCCACCATGGATTTGACGTCAGGCTATTACAATGTGCCTTTGCAGGAAGAGCATAAGAAATATACAGCCTTTTCTTCTCCTTTCGGTCTGCACGAGTACAACAGGCTGCCTCAGGGTCTCTCCAACAGTCCAGCCACGTTCATGAGAATGATGATGTCAATCTTTGGCGATGAGAACTTCAGCAGTGTCCTGTGCTATTTGGACGATCTCATGGTGTTCGCTCCTTCCGAGTCTGTGGCCCTTCAACGTCTTGAAATGATCTTCTCACGTCTGTCGAATCACAATCTGAAGCTGGCTCCAAAGAAATGTTTTTTCTTAAGACGTTCTGTTAAATTCCTTGGCCACGTAATCTGTGAGAAAGGTATTGAGACGGATCGGGACAAAGTCGAGGCCATCAGCAAAATCCAGAGAGTTGATCTGATGGAGGCTGACGGGCAGACACCATGTTTCAAGAAGATCAGATCGTTCCTTGGTATGGTGTTGTATTATCAACACTTTATCGAGGGATGTTCTGCGAAGGCCAAACCACTCTTCAAGTTAACAGCAGGGTCCGGTAAGCAGACTCGGGGGAAGTTGAAAAAAAAGCCAAAGAACAGGCCGAACGTCACGAAACTCACACCTGCTGACTGGACACCTGCCTGTCAGCGGGCCTTTGAAGTATTGAAGTCTGATCTACTACAAAGTGTGACCCTAGCTCACCCAATGTTCGACCAGCCTTTCATTCTGGCTGTTGACGCGTCTTTTGACGGAGTTGGAGCAGTTCTTTCTCAAATCCCTCCTGGTGAGGAGATAGCAAGACCAGTAGCCTTTGCCAGCAGAACGTTGTCTCGTTCACAGATGAACTACCCTGCTCACAGACTTGAGTTCTTTGCACTAAAGTGGGCTGTTTGTGATAAGTTCAGCCATTGGTTAAAGGGAAGACATTTCACAGCCTGGACTGACAACAACCCCTTAACCTACATTTTGACAAAGCCCAGACTGGATGCCTGTGAACAGCGATGGGTGGCTAAACTTGCATCATACAGCTTTGACATAAAGTATGTCCCGGGCCCTAGAAACGTTGTGGCAGATGCTTTAAGCAGAGAACCTTTCGTCCAGTCATGCGTAAGCCACCGCATAGTTACTGAGCCGTACATGTCACTCTTGAGAAATGTCAGTGGTGTTGTGGATGACACAGTCCAAAATGCTTTCAGGTACTCCAACAACCATCAGATGGTCCTGAGATCAGGAAAAAATCTAGACAACACATCCGTTAACGAAGCTTCAGACACTGGTTCGGTTGGAGCTCCAGATGTTTTAGCTGTTCTGGAAGCTCACTCCAGTGGTGGTCTGGGTGAAGTCATGGGTATGAGTCCAGCTGTTCCTCAATTGCAGCAGATTGACTCCCCTATTCCTCACAGCAGTCTTGTGAATCAACAAGGGCAGGATAGTACCATCAGCCGAGTCCTATACTATATCGAGAGACGGCGGAAACCATCGAAAACGGAAAGAACAGATGAGCTCTCCAGTGTGAGACAGCTCCTGAAGTATTGGGACAGGCTGGTAATCCATGATGGCTTTCTGTGCAAGGTGAGAAAAGATCAAGGCATGAACAGACAACTTTTTCTCTTTGTCGTGCCTGACTCCCTTAAAGCGCAAGTATTGAATGGAATTCATGATTCCGCTGGTCACCAAGGGAAGAGCCGAACGCTGTCTCTGGCTAGGCAGAGATTCTTCTGGGTTGGCATGAAAAGAGACATTGATAACCATGTGAGAAACTGTCATCGCTGTGTTGTTGGGAAGACACCAGAGCCCGATGCTTGCGCTCCACTCGAAAGCATCCGCACATCAGAGCCGATGGAGCTGGTCTGTATCGACTTTTGGTCTGCAGAGGTCAGTGACGGAAAGTCCATGGATGTGCTTGTTGTGACTGACCATTTTTCCAAAATGGCTCATGCATTTTCATGTAAAAATCAGTCCGCCAAGCAAGTGGCTCGGAGGCTATGGGATGATTTCTTTCTCATATACGGTTTCCCTAGGAGGATTCATTCTGATCAGGGAGCGAACTTTGAGAGCAAGTTGATCAGGGAGCTGTTGGTTCTTTCAGGCGTCGAGAAGTCGCACACAACGCCATACCACCCCATGGGCAATGGCGTGGTTGAGAGGTTCAACAGGACCCTTGGATCCATGATCAGAACGTTGCCTCCTAAGTCCAAAGCCAAGTGGCCGCAGATGTTACAGTTACTCACCTTCTGCTACAATTGTACAGAGCACGAGACGACGGGTTTTGCACCTTTCTATCTGATGTTCGGTAGAGTCCCTCGTCTCCCAGTCGACGTCCTGTTTCAAACTGTGGTTTCCGACAATGTAGTGGTGGACCACAATGAGTTTGTATCCCGCCTGAAGAAAGACCTGCGTGAAGCGGTGCAAATTGCACGACGACACAGTCAGAAAGAGCAGACTCGACACGCAAGGCTCTATAACAGGAAGGTCAAGGGGTCACCTCTCACCATTGGTGACAGAGTACTCGTTGCGAACAGAGGTGAAAGAGGAAGAAGGAAAGTGGCTGACAAATGGGAATCGACAATGTACGAAATTGTGGCTGCGAATCCTGATATTAATGTCTACAAGATCAAAGACGTCAATTCTGACAAACTGAAGGTAGTTCACCGTAATCTACTGCTTCCGGTGAACTTCTTACCGATTGACGATGGAATAGAGACCCACATCAGTGGCAGTGACGAAGTGGTAGCTGTATTCAACTCTCCAGTTGAGATGGATGTCAGTGAGGAGATGGTTCCCGAAGTCAATCTCCCAGGGGAGATTGATGGCAGTGTTGACCGGACTGTACACTGGGTGCTGGCCAGCCTTGATGATTCTGAGATGGAGGATCGGCAGACTGGTCTCTCTGAAGCCCATGATGTGTCTGATTGTATGTCTGGGCCATTTGACTCAGCAAGTGTCATCGGCAGTGATCGGAGGTTGGAGGACAGTGGTGTTCCCCCTGTAATCAATGGCCGACACAGTGCTGAGCTCCAACCCGTAGTCATTGTACATGAAGAGGTAGCCACAGATGCGCTAACAGTATGCGCTCAACCTCTGGGTTTTGGGGACACAGTAGTTAGAACCAGACGGGGCAGAGCTGTCAACCCCCCAGAGAGGCTCATTTGTGAAATGAATGAGCAAGTCCTTGACATTCCAGAGTCTACAGTGAACTCTTTCATTTATTTAGTTAAAAGTTTGTTTTGAGATTCCATATGTAGGTACTAGATGTCAGTATAGTCAGTCAGTAAGACACAGTTAGAGATAAGTATCAGTTCTAGCAGTATTTGAGGTGTAACAGGCATCTCAAGGGTCTACTTTTGGTCTTGGGAATGGCGCCATCCCATTCGTTAAGTACTCCTTAGTTGGAGGATTCCGTAATCGACAGCTAGTGATATTTAGTTTTACTGACTTTTTAGTGCCTATGTATATATATATATGTATTTTTTTTTCTCTCCTTCTTTCTCTCTTCTTCGGTTTTGTGGACTAGGATCATCCGTTTTTTTGGTGGGTGTTTTACCGGTATGTCCCCAATTTAGCAGGATTTAAGGGGGGTGTATGTAACGGAGTCAATTAAATAATTAAAATAGTGGTTAAATCCTGTGTCATTGGGTCGAGACTTTTATTTTGATACTTACGTATACGTATAGTGTTGCATTCTGGGTATCCTGCAGCAGAAAAGACTATATCTGCTGCAGGTAGGTTGAGTGAGAAACCTGTCCGCCTAAAATGATTAACATTGATGTTCATGTTTGGCTTATATGTCATCATTTAACTCATTTTATTGAGATATGAGCATGGTATTGTTTCTTTTATTTCATTTCGTTTTTTCGGTTGCACATTTACATGGCTGTGGTGCAAGTTGTCTTATTGTTTTTATTTTGTCTAGGCGGACCAGTTAATGTCTATACCTGTTTGCTGACCCATTGTACAGGTAACTAATAAGTTGTTTTAGTTCTATGTCTTGTGTAGGTATTTGAATCTCCCTCGTGTGTGTCGCCGCCATTATTGTGTCTTACATGTAATACCATTGGTCGCCACACGAGCGGAGTGCGCACCTGGTTATGAGCGTTCAGCGCGATTATCATTTAAAATGGATGTTGTGTTATCATTTGTATGTATTGTAATAGTAATTATATATATTAATTATTTGTGTTTATTTGTTTACATAACACATAATAATTAGTAGAGCAGAAAAGACTATATCTGCTGCAGGCGGACCAGTTAATGTCTATACCTGTTTGCTGACCCATTGTACAGGCAATAAAACGCGCTGCATCCCATGCTGAGTGTCCAAGTGAATACTACACAAGAAATACACAACGCAGGTTACACAGGTAAGGGTTAGACAGTGGATACAGAGCCAGGGCATTAAGGAGCAGGTAGGGGTTAGACAGTGGATACAGAGACAGGTCATTAAGGGGCAGGTAGGGGTTAGACAGTGGACACAGAGACAGGTCATTAAGGAGCAGGTAGGGGTTAGACAGTGGACACAGAGACAGGTCATTAAGGAGCAGGTAGGGGTTAGACAGTGGATACAGAGACAGGTCATTAAGGAGCAGGTAGGGGTTATACAGTGGATACAGAGACAGGTCATTAAGGGGCAGGTAGGGGTTAGACAGTGAGTACAGAGACAGGTCAGAGGTGATCTGTTATAACCGGAAGTCGCTTTGGATAACAGTGTGTGATAAATAACAGTAGCAGTAAATATTCATATGGTTCTCTGATACTCGTGGTTATGTTTTTGTTTTTTTATAACATAATCTGCGCTTCAATCATCGGTTAAACGTAATTGTTTTGCTAAATGTTAGATTTTCGACGAAAGCTAAACAGCGTAGAGAAAAATTATAAACGACTGTAAATCAGAATCGGTGACTTGATTGTCTTTTTTGTTAACAAGAGCTGCTCTTGATCTCGGTGTTGAATTACAGCCTGATTGGTATTTTAATGAAAAACTACCGTTTGTAATGTCAGAATAACAACAAAACAGCGCAGTGTACATGTTCACATCACACAGCACAGCGAATCAGCAAAGTAATTGCGTATGACAGCATATGAGATTGAGTGAATCAGGGGAATACATTTACAGTTTGCTTTTGTGTCCGTATATCTCATGGTAGCACCGATGCGAAACCGATGAACACACCTACAACCTTGATTTGTGTTCGATCGCATCGAACACAGCGGCGGCGGCGCGGCGTTAGCGGGAGTATTTGAGAGGAAAACAAGTTGCGGGAGCAAAAACCGCAACACGCATCAACGGTATGCTGTAGCTCAGAGGGACTAAACGCGACGCATCGCTCACAAGACTGTCACTTTGATTCAAATCAATTTTATTTGTGACGGAGGATCGTCGGCATTCATCAGCACAAAAGCCCGTCTGGACATTGATGAACTTACGCCCCGGTCTGACGCGGGTACTGCCAAGTACGAGCAAAAGGCAGCTCGCCGGTCGGCCGTTCATCAGTGCCACGCGGGAACAGTTGGAGATTGACCGTCTTGCTCAAGGGCACCTCGGCAGAAGCTGTTGATGGATGGCGTTTCGCCTTTTCCCATTCCCTCTGTGCCTTTCTTCCTTCAACAGGACGTAACCGGAATGACGAACCTCGCCGCGGCCCGCGTTTCCATCCTCTTTGTCAATAAAAGGGCGTGGCTAAATGGGGTTTGTGGTTTGTATATACCAGCCCTGTGACCCCCCCCCCCCCCCCCCCCCCCCCCCAAAAAAAAAAGAGAAAATGTCCGTATTGAACCGGGTTCGATTCCGACCGGCGTTCATCATAACACACAGCGCTCCCGCTGGCATTCAACCCACACTCCTGTCACTCCACTCCTCTCCATAAATACAAAAAAAACAACACAAAATCATATATTTATATGGGAGGTGTGTGTGTGTGTGTGTGTGTGGGGGGGGGGGGGGGGCGGGACACACACACACACACACATCCAGAGTGTGTGTAAAAGATGGAGGTGCTCAGGATGTGTTTGATAGCGACGAGAAAAAGGGCCAGGTGCCGGAGAAGACGGCGTTCTCACGGCTGCCGTTGTCTGGCACGTCGGCGGCGGCTGCGGCGCCCGTCCCCAGACGCTAATGTTAGCGCAAAGCTACAGGGGGAAGCGGGAGATGAAACCGGCGGCTGACAGCGAGGTGAGGATTGTGAAATAATAAAAAAAATAAAAAAAAGTAATAATAAATAAATAAGTAAAATAAAAAAAAAAGGACATGAAGGAGGTGTGGTGCTCGGGTGTTGCCTGCACCTGACAATCTGCCAGACATGTTTGATCTTCGGGATCGCTAAAATAGTCTTTCTTATTTCTATGGCAACTGGGAGATGTGAAGAGACAGGGTTTGGGGTTTTTTTTATGTCGGTTTTTTTTGTGTGTTTTTTTGGGGGGCGGGTTTGGCAGGCGGATATATTAAGCAGACGGTGAAGCCAGAAGGAAATAGTCAAAAGTATTTCATATATATATATATATATATATATATATATATATATATATAATATAAATAGATGTGTTGGTAATTGAAAACATGTTTTTTTTAATTAACTAAATCATTTAATTTGCCAATCACGCGGTGCGCAGCACAGCCGCTTTTTTTTTTTTGCTCCCGTGCAGTCACCACGGCAACCTAGTCGCATCCCAACTTCTTCTTTTGCGTTTCTGATCTTAAAAGGTCAGCCACGTGTCTGACGGCTCCTAACTACAGTGGCGCGCGCTCGTACCCGTCTCACTTACAGCGGTAGTACTTCTAAAGCTACCTGGTCATCTGTCCAGGTCATGTGACCCGCTCCAGAAGGTCTCACTACTGGGGGAGATTCGAAGGACCCCGACGTTTCCTGATTTTACACACACACACACACACACACACACCTATAGATATGCAAGGAGAGACGGTGGAGCGATAGGCTGCAACGTAGCGGCAGCCAGGGAGCAGTGCCTTGCTCAAGGGCAACTCGGCAGCATCCCAGGAGGTGAACTAGGCACCTCTCCAGCCACCGGTCCACACTCCGTGCTGGACTTGACCCGGCGACCCTTCGGTTCCCGAGCCAAATCCTCTGACAAGCCAAGTCCTTTAAAGACTGAGCTACCGCCGCCCCTAGATCCCCTAGGTCCTGCGGGAAGTTTTCCTTTTATGATGAGGTTGACGAAACAGTTGATGTTGTGTGTGTGTGTGTGTGTGTGTGTGTGCGTTTGGTTTGTATGTGTCGTTCCCCACATGGACAGTGTTTTAATGCAGAGCCCTACAGCGGACCCGACGGGGGTCCCCCCCCCCTCCGGGCCCCCGAGCTCAGCGGCGTTAGCGCACCTTTAGCCCTATGATCATCTGTGATGCCGGCGTCGTGGTCTCACCGCCGAGTCAGGACCGAGTCAGCGGTACAAACAAACCCGGTACACACACTGCCGGGCCTTATGGGGGGAAACCCGCGAGGTTGCTGGGGGGCAACCGAGCGCGGGCCCCCATAGAGCTGGGGGCCCGCGGGCATATTGGCCCTCGAGGTCCAAACCGACTACCAACACAGCCCTGCTCTCCTCTGTATGTTTTGACACACACTAATACACGCCACTGTGTGTTTGTGTGTGTGTGCATGCATGTGCATGAGTGTGTATGTGTGTGTGTGTGTGTGGACTTCTAAGCCTCAGCAGGTTTCATGTCTTTGCATCAGTATATGTACCTGTGTTCGTGTGTATGTGGTTTTAGTTTAGTGCTGTTTTTAAGGGATTTGTCATCCCCCTCTTGTTGCACTGTTGCACCACTGTGGGCTGGGAGGAGGGAACGGTATTTCCTTTTCTTTCGTTTTCATGTACGCAAGTACACAAGAGATGTATGACTCGCATCTCGAGGGATTGACGCGCTTTGTTCCGAGTGTGTGCGTAATAAAATATTACATTCAAAATAAAACCCCCCGCTCCCGTCGGATCAGGTTTGAGCGACGGACGAATTTATAATTTAGCGCGTTTCATGCCGCAAGAATGCCATTACACCGACTTTCATTAGGCGCAGGCTTTTCGACCAAAGGGACTCACAAGAGAGGCTGGGAAAAATCAAAGCGCGCGATGTTATCAATATTTCTCAGCTATTCTGCTGCGATTTTCCCAAACTCGGCGAACTCCAACGGACCCTTTCTACGATTATGGGTCTGTTGCTTTCATGCCCATTTCCAGGGCATGGTAGACTTATCTTCGCTGGTTTAGTCTAGTTTAGGCGGGTTGGGGAAAAAGAAATGTAAATGTAAATGTACTTTATTTATACAGCCCTTTACAACAATCCTTTCGGTGTACCAAAGTGCTCTACAGCAGGTAATAAATAAAGAGAAGAATAAGTAAAAACTATTAAAAAACGATGAAAGAACAGCGAAAAACAATAAAATACAACAAAATCGAACAAGATAAGATAAATCAGATAAAAAAATCAGGTAAAAGTGTTATCATACTACTGGGTATTAAAAGCCATCCTAAATAAGTTGGTTTTCAGCCTAGATTTGAAGAGGCCCAGGTCAGAAATAAGACGCATAGGGTCTGGAAAGTAAAGGCGTAGCTACGATTTAGCAGGAACACCTGCTAAACCTTAATGAGCACTGGGAACGCCGCCGAGTGTCTCTTGAAGCGGCTTTCGGGGTCGCTTTGACCGTGACGCTCGCTGACCCCCGTATCGAGCGACTCCGGGTCTCCGGGACGGCGGCGGCGGACCCGCCTAATGGAGTGAAGGGGTCAACGGCGCTCTCTGAATGCACTGCTCAAGGCTCTCCGTTTGAACACCTGAGCTTCGGCGGGCGATTAGCGGAGGAGACGTCGATGGAGAGACGGACGGATAATGGTATTTTTTCGGTATCCCGCCTGAATGCTGTCAGTCGTTATCGTGTGAGGGCACTTTGTAAAACATGTGTTTTTTAATGGTTTTATTGGCGCTATATCAATGCAGAATTAGGATTATTAATACCAACATCGCAAGCGTTCCCTCTGCGCAGTTACGTTCAAAAGGGACACAAGTGTGACGCGTCTATTATTAAATAATCACGACACGAAATGGGAACTAAACCGCTGTGAGGCCTGTGTGTGTGCGCTATCTCCGATTTTTTTTAGGATAGAAATATCTACAGTACGGCTGTGATGAAACCAACAACAAAAAAAATTAAAAACATATTTGTCGCGTCTACCTGTGTGGCTTTTTTAAGAGCTTGTCCCGCTGTGGCAGTGTGTTATAAGGACACCCCCCCCCCCCCCCCCCCCCCCCCCCCCCCGCCCCCCTGTGGAGCGAGCCATTTCTGAGAGCTCCTCAGCGCTGTATGATATAAATGGGCCGACCCATTTATACAAGCCTGACGGACACACAAACAATGGGTCTAAGTGAATGAGGTGCATTTTTTTTTTTTCATCTTTTTGTATTATTTTTTTGTATTTTTTCTATCGCTGCCATCGTTCTTCTGCTCCGCAATGTTTCCGGTTTGTCCCTAATTTCCCTCTTACAAATTTAAGATTGAGGTGCGCCGACCTTGTTTTTTTCAGCCTCAAAGTCCTTTTAATGCCGTTTTATAAACACAATAATCCTTTTTTTTAAAATTATTAACAGGCCTAACAAACTGTGAGAACACAAATCCTGTTTGTTTTTTTACAGCCGCCTGTTAAAGTATCGCAGATAAAAACACACATAACAGGGTTAAACTCCGAGAAGCTGTCGAGTCGATCGACTAAATGCGACTCTGCGTGGCCGTAGGGGACTTTTATTTTGGGTTTCTTTACTTTACTCCTAATACAAAACACAATCTTTCACGCGGCTACGGTCTCCCGAGTCTCGCCTTTAAACGTCGCCGTCAGCGTAATCGCTCCTCCTTATACTCCTGTATCCCGAATCTCTCGGATCAATCTGGATAATATTTAGCGATCACGCTTGCTTGCGAATACACTCAGCCATGATCACATGTTACATACGGCATCACAGAACGACACAGTATGACAAAAAAGGAAGACAAATACAATAAGGGGTCTGTCTGCTGATGGAGCGCAGGTAAATTATTCACCATGTCTCCGCTCAATAGGAATACGTAACATTATTCTGTCTGATGAAAGACACTCAAGATCACTTTCCTCAAACCTGATGAGCGTCTCACGAATGCTTTTTATTCCCCGTCCCCTCTTTCAATATTTCTTTTTTTTTTTTTTTTTGAAACAATTTCAAACAAACAAGGAGGACAAAAAAATATATATTTGAAGAAGCGGTTGTTCAAAAGAGGTCCAGACGCTATTATTATTACAGAAATAGCTGCTGAGACGCCGGGCCTCTCGAAAACTATGATCTCCGCTCTTCTGGTGGGCCGTGCGTCGGAAACAAAAGCGGATAGAGAGACGCGCGGACTGCGCGTCTGTCCTTGTCCACACGCACCGTCCTCCTCCTCCACAGACTCATTTGCGGGGAAAAAAAATTGTTTCTTTCCTCTGAATCATCTTCTTTAAATGACACACACACACACACAGACAGACACACACACAGACACACAAATACACAGAAAACAACTTAATATCCGCCGGGTGACTTCTCTCCTATCAACTGCAGTCCACTGCAGTTCATCTCGTCGGTGAATGACAATAAGAAGGGGGGTTTGTGTGGCGTGTGTGAATATTAAATATTGAAATGTATTAAAATGTACATGCAAATCTGAAAACTATGGTAATGAAAAATAAATAAAATATCAAACTCAGGTCTATTCTGAATCTGGCTGTTGTTGTTGTTGACAATTCATAACCGTCGCTGGCGTGCTGCAGCAACGCTCCCACTGTCTACCACTACTACTACACACACACACACACACACACACACACACACACACACACACACCTCCCCTGGAGACAGTGGAGGACTTGACATTTTTAGGTGGGGTAGAGTAAGGCGACTCAAAAAATAGTTTTGGGAACCACCTCTGCCGCCGCTCGTAAGTCAGCGACAGCCCCTCTGAGGGGCGCTTTTAATGTGAAGGGCACTGTCACCGCCGGTCGCCGTTGCTGTTGTTGTTAGTGTTACTGTTGCCGGCTGGGTTACAGCGTACAGCGGGGAGGAGGAGAGGTGAGGTGAACGCGGAGACGGCCTCTTCTCTCAGCATGGCCCCCCCCAAGTCTCTCTGCCTCTAAACCGGCCTGTCAAGAAACTACAGAGGACAGGAACTGCTTGTGAGTGCTTACACTCGCCGGCTACCATGCCGGCTTCCTGCTTTTATGCCATTGGCTGTGTTTGTCAGGGATTGTTTGCGCGCACAATGTGGCCATTCTTTCTCACTTCACCTTCCAGCCGTCCCCTTCGGGTCACAATTAGCTCCTGTTTTTATATTGTTTTTGCCCTTTTTTAACACACACACACACACACACACACACACACACACACACACAGCCATCAAAGCACAGAAAATATAAGAAATCCCCTGGGAATGAAAACATAGGCTACCGTGTGTGTGTGTGTGTAGGCTACTGGTGTGTGTGTGTGTGTGTGTGTGTGTGTGTGTGTATGTTTTAAAACAGGTGATCCCTCACAGTGCATTATTACAACCGTATGTGTTATTGCCAACAGTGCCAGTGTCGGCCATATTTTAAAACACAAACAGCCACAGCAACAGACACATTTTAAGAAGTGAGAGGAGGAGGAGGAGGAGGAGGAGGAGGAGGAGGAGGAGAGCATCTCTCAAATTACTTACCACATTGTTGTTTCATTTAATTTATTTTAATAAAATGTCCTACATCAATCACAGACTGCTGGTTACTGCTCAAAAAAAAGAAAGAAGCTATTTTCTTTGGTACTAAAAGCATATTGAAACATAAAATAGCAAGTTTCAAACCACACTGATGAAATGGTGATCAAAGCGGTCCTGATTGAATGTCTAAAAAGGCGTCAATGGAATCAAAGACAAACTATAATTATTTCCCCCATTCATGAGATAAGACTAAAGGCACCACTTTTGTTTGTTCGCCGGCGTTTGAGACGACGACGGCAACGCCAACACACAAAGCAGCTGAATGTGTGTCTTTCTCCTCTCGATAGCCTTGGTGTCGGCGCACAAAACTAACCTAAGTTATCAGTGGAAAAAATATGAATATATGAATAAATAAATAAATAAATAAATAAATAGCTAGAAAAGTACTTAACAAGTGAACTATATAAAAAAAAAGACATGCCCGTTTAGCTCAGTAATATAACACAATGTGGAAATGGTTTAAAAAGCATAATGGAATTGAATAAGAGAGAACTATCTGGAAATGAGTAATTCAAGCATCGTTATTAGAGTATCACCTCGGCGACGGTGGCATTTCTACATTTCTCTCAGAGTGACATCTGAAGAGGCCGCCGCCGCCGCCGCGAATACTTCCTGACAGGCGGCGTCTCTTTTTTTTCCCGCGCAAACAGCCTCGTCCGACCGCCGTGGTTTCCCTCCGTTTCAGCAATCGACTGTCATCTTTCATATGCGACACATCATTTAGTCCTTATTAAACACTATCCTTGGCTCTACAAAATAAAATGATCGCGCCGATCCGTCGTATCGCGGCGCCTGCAGTAGCTGGAGTGTGTGTGTGCGCACGCGTGTGTGTGTGCGCGTGCGTGTGTGTGGGTGCTCTGCGGGGGGGCTTTTGATATCAAAGCTTCTTCACCAGACTGTACTAACACGGCGTTATTAAATACTCTGGGAGGTGGGAAAACGAGGAAGATGGAGAATGATGATGGCGGCGGCGGCGGTGGTTTAGGGGGGCGAGGGGGGGGTGGGGGGGTGGTGAAGGGGTCGCGGTAGAAAAACTAATTGAAGTGTGATTACGGATCCTCGCGCGCGCGCGAGGGGGGGGGGGGGGGGGGTACTGTTTATTAATATGTCACTTCCAATAAAGACACTCGCTACTCAGACGCGGGTCGTCATGGGGACGCGGCGGCGGCGGCGGCGCGCACGGAGGCGGAGGCAGAAAGGTTAGCGCCGGCGGCCCCCCACGCCGCGCGCCTTCTCCCCTCGCCGCAAACCGGGTGGGTGTCGAAAAAACCCTGCGCCTTGCCAATCAGACGCCGCCGTCGCCAGGGGGTCAAAAGCGTATCTCGGTAAAAGATTGTACGACAGCGATGGTTATTTTTCTGTCTTTTTCTCTGTCATGGGATGGCGTGGATTCAGATTGGTTCCCCCCTCGACACTTACAGGAGCAATCTCTCGGGTTTCTTGTGTCTCTGGGTTTGTGTTTGTGACTCGGCGGCGCAAGTCCCGCTGGTATAAGTCCTGCCGTCGGGCGACTATTTCAGTCGGCGTTCTCCATTTTCTCCTGAAAATGGCATGTTTTCGAAGAATATTTGGACCGGGACGACGAGGCGGGCGCCCGCTTGGTTCTTTCGGTTTTTGTTGTCACAAAAAAGATGTCCAAATTTCGCGCCTGACGCTATTTCGCAAGGGCACCGTTGTTGCATCCTGGGCATAGCGCCGCCCAAAATGATTGTGTGATCTGCGGCCCTTCTCCTGCAGCCGACCAGCCGGTGATGGGCCCTTTTTCTTTTATGTTGTGTTCAATTATGTTGTGGAAAAAACTTTGTATAACACTTAACACTTAACTTGACAAAATAAGAGCGTTCGGGAGATCTGAAGCATGAAAGATAAAGACTTTATTTGTACTCGAGAGCAAGCACAAATATAGCCGAGCTGGTTTGACAAAGAACTGATATTCTTGCCTGAGACTTCAGGTTATATTGGCTCCTTTGTGGTTTCCTCCTCCTCCTCCGTAATCACTCAATCACAACAACATATACATTGTTTACCTATTCGAACCTAGAGATTAGGCTCCTCCCCTGTGGCCCTTCCACAATTGGTTTAAAGTACAAACAAGAACACCAGAATGAGAGTCGGCTCGGCCAGACCTTTCCTCTCTAAAAGCGCGGAGAGATAGGTCCGGCTACGTGAGACCCGGCGGTACCAGACTTTTAAAAAGAGAAAGAAATATCTGACAGTTTCCATCGGAAACTGTGTTTTTTTTTTATTTCTTTCCCCCCCAAGTGATGTGCATCTGATGTGCGCATGGACAGCTGTGTCAGTCGAACAACACATCTGGATGCCATTTAGGTGTCCATCCCGTTAAGTCTTGTTTTCTTTCATGTGGGCATCAGTCATCGTCGTTTAATTTAAGGAAGATGGTTGCATTGTTTCTCACAAGCTTAGTAAAATAACCCCTGACGAGCCACATGGATAACACATTGTCTTATTTGTATTATATATACTGTATTAATGTCAGTACAACAGGTATAAAGTAGCATCTTAAAGTAGTTTGGCAGTGAAGAACAGAAGGTACAAGGTAGTATCTATTGTTGAAGTTAGTAGTACAGCAGGTTTGAGAGTATAAAGTCGTATTTTAGGGATGGATGACTCTTTGTTTTCCTTTGTTCCCCAGACACTTAATCTCGGGGAATGCAGGAAGGGGATTCATCTCCAGCCCCGGCCATGTTTGTTACTTTCCTTTTGTCATGTATTTGTTGTGAAGTTGTTCTTTTTCCTCCCTTTGCCGCCTCGCTGTAAGACAGATACCAGCCGTCACCGAGAGGACAAACCCGGTTCAGAACAACATGGTGGATCATCTGAGGGCCATGGAGAGCATATTCAACACGCAGCCACAGAAGTGTAGTTTTCTATTTAAAGGCGGCTCCGTCACCCAGTGGTGGAAAAGTAACTAAGTACATTTACTCAAGTACTGTACTTAAGTACTTATTTGAGGTACTTGTACTTTACTTGAGTATTTCTATTTTCTGCTACCTACATCTCAGAGGCAAATATTCTACTTTTTGCTCCACTACATTTATCTGACAGCTTTTGTTCCTTTGCAGATTCAGATTTACAATACAAAATATAATCAATAAATACATTATATTATTGTATCAATAAGGCTTTATTGGTCCGTAGGAGGAAATTCACAAGATACCCATCAGTATGTAAAGTAATATATATATATATATATATATATATATATATATATATATATATATATATATATATATATATATATATTAAAATGAGATCCACCTCTACCAGCTGCAACATTAAAGCGATGAACACACATTAATGCATCAATAAATATAATCCAATAATATAATATCTATGATTCCAAAATGGGCCATTCTGCATAATGAGCCCTTTTGGTACTTTAAGTGTACCTTTTCTGCTGTATAAATGTTATTTGTTGAGCCTCGGCGCAAAATTTGATCAAACCGGCTCTCCTTTTGTGCCAAATATAGGGATAACAAGATTGTCTATTTTTAGCTAATCTTTATCCAGGCCTGATACGAGCTGAGGGAAGTCACATGTGTGTGTGTCTAAGAGGGGAAGCGTGTTATCAGGGTGGCTTGGAGAGTGAGGTCACTTCCTGTGTGCGCCTCCAGTGCGCCCGAGATAAGAGCATACCTACTCTCCGGCCTCCCATGGGATCCCTCCCCAAGCAGGAAGTGGGCACAATGGGCTCTCACTATGGGAGTTTTTTCAACGCCGGGGCCACACCTGCCCCGACTGTCAACTTGTCCAAAGTAAGTGCAGATTATGCATTTCCTGCACGGAGTCCATTATTGGCCCCTGCAGTTCATTGTGTGACCCCCGTGGCTCCGGGGTCCGGTGAACTCCGCGGTACATGTCATCGTCGCTCACTTTGTTCGAGTCATCATGGCATCCTTTGTTACTCGGCCACCTGTCTGTGCGTGTGCGTGTGTGCGTGTATACGTGTGTATGGTAGCGTGTGTGTGTGTGTGTGTGTGTGTGTGTGTGAAGTGGGGCTAATGGCTTTAGCAGCGGCAGCAGGAAAAGCGGTGTGTGTGTGTGTGTGTGTGTGTGTGTGTGTAATGCTTCTGTGAAAATCATTTCGCTGTCATCGCGGTGACGGGCCTGGAATGCCTTTTAAGCCGCGCTTGTCTGCGTTGTCGTCGACCGGCCGCCCGGCGAGGAGGACGCTCAGCCCTGACAGTCCTGTCCGTTTCGACTGCTTTGGGGCCGTTGTTTTTTGTGTTTTTTAGATCAGCGATGCACCAGAGTGATAAATGTTGGATATTGGTATTTACATGCACTGTATTTGTACTCTATGCCATATGGATCAAGACATATTTTGATGGCATCCTCACTTAACAGGGATAATATATATTTATATATATATATATATATATATTTTTTTTTTTCCAGAACATATGTATACAGTATATTATATGTTATGTATTACATTGTGTTTCTATTCAAATTATCTTTCCTCTCTCTCTCTCTCTCTCTCTCTCTCTCTCTCTCTCTCTCTCTCTCTCTCTATATATATATATATATATATATATATATATATATGTAGTTATATGCATGTAGTTATACGGGAGAACAATCATCACTTAATAATTGGATTCCCATAGAATAAAATGTGGATATTGGTATTTACATGCTCTGTATTTCTACTCTATTGAACTCTATGCCGTATGGATCAAGTTGTTTCAATTACAGACATACAGTATTTTGATGGCATCCTCACTTAACAGGGATTATATTTCATTTTTGTATTTTTCCAGAACATATGTAAATATTATATGTTGTGTATTACATGTAGTTTCTATTCAAATTCTCTCTCTCTCTCTCTCTCTCTCTCTCTTGCATGTAGTTATCACTTAATAATTGGATTCCCATAGAAAACGTAGTACAGCTCAATTGAATATGAAAGACATGGTAATCCCATCTCCGGCGATGTAAATCGCAGATGTAAATGTAAAGTGCTCTTATATAACACGGACCTGGGGGTGATTACAACCACCTGAGGGAGAGGAACACAAGATCGTTCACATGTTCTTAAATAGACGCTCCTCATCTCACGCTGCACCCGAAGGGGTTAACAACACAACAAACACACACACACACACACGCACATTACTCCTCCTACACATGCCCCCCGCCTCATGAATATGTATGTCCAACAAAACGTGTTGACGTTTCCCAGGTGTTATTCCTGAGCTAGACAGGTACCGCCCCCCCCCCCTACCCCCCCCCCCCCCCCCATCTTGTGTGTTCATCAACCGGTGGGGCGGGAAGAGGGGTCAGCTGAATAATATAAAAAGACGCGCCGTTTAATGCGTTTGCCCTCCCGGTTTTCTTTCTTTTTTTTCTCTCCCCCCGTTTAGTTTTGTGCTCTGACTAGGGGTGGGTGGCGGGCGGAGGTGGGGTGAGTGGGTGGGGGGGGGGGGTTGATTTCCTGAAGGGGAAGTTAATAATTCCCTGTCTGCTCAATGCAAATGAGATCTCTGCAGGGGGGGGTTAGGCTGTTTATGACTGTCTTGTTTGCTCCGAGATTTACTTTGCATCGATTTAAATGGAAACATCTATCACCGGCATCCGGCGATGGAGGCAGCTTTGAGTGCAGAGGCTGTTATGCCGTCAGTGTCTCCACAGCCTTATTAGTGTCTGGGTTGAGGTGTAATTGTCGACGCTACATCCTCAGGATGGAATGACAAATATATTAATGTGTGTGTGTGTGTGTGTGTGTGCGCGCGCACGCGTGTGTGTGTGTGTGTGTGTGTGTGTATTATGTGAGAGGTGAGGGCAATATTTCAGGAGGAAAAACACGATGCCCGCGTTGTTATCTTTAAGCGGGTGTCGTTATACGTTTGAATTGCTAAATTAAGGAGATTTGATTTGCGATGGGCGTGACCTGCATTTTGAAAGAATAATATGAAATATGGAAGAGCTGGAAAGCACATTCTTTCTCATCGCTCATTGTTATTCTACATGTGGCGTTTTATGATAGTGCTCAGACTGAAATTAGGTCACGCAACCAGTGTGCAAATTAAAAGAATGGGATACTGTGTGTGTGTGTGTGTGTGTGTGTGTGTGTGTGTGCGCGTGTGTGTGTGTCAAGATGTGTATGTGCCCAAGAGATAGGAAGCACTGTGACAGATTTAGTAAATATGGTACTTGTCTTAATTGCTCGTTGGCTAGAGAGAAAGTAGAGCTAAATCTGGTCGCTAAATGTGTTGCACATGTGACAAATGTGTTGCACGTGTGAGATATGAGTCATCGTCATCGTTGCTCAACTCATTGGAGAAGACAGGGGGGGGGGGGAGCGCCATATTGTGGATGCCAGGCAGGGTTTTTTCGATTGTGACGTATGTCTCTCTCTCTCTCACCGGAGGATTTTGAAACAAACAGAAAAGGTCAAGAGGGCCCGTCGAGAGAAAGCTTGATAAAGGGAAGGAAGAAAGCATTTGCCTCAGCGAAGACCTTAAGCAAAGCCCCAGCTGCAATCACTGGGGGCCCCTCATTGTGGAAAAAGTGTGAAGAGGAGCCCGGTTTAGAAAATGGAGGGCGTAATGGAGGATTTTGTGCTCATTCAAACAACTGTGATGCCGAGTGGAAAATGGTTCTCCCTCTTGACCCTGTGTCGTTCAAACGTGTTTCGAATGATTACCCTATTAATAATCCTCCATGAACTTCACCATCTATCTCCCGGCACACCTGGTCAGTATTTTTTTTAATTCAATTTAACATCCAGTTTGGCTCCGGCACTGCCAGGGAACTACAGCATGAAGGTACTGTGTGTGTGTTTGGAGAGCTCATGTGTGTGTGTGTGTGTGTACACATGAACGAGATAGGTGAGAGCCTGTGTTTATGAAGTTGTAAAAATGTGTGTGTGAGTGTGTGTGTGTGTGAGTGGTAGTGGGGTGTTTTACACACTCCTCTTCATGCGACCGACCTCTTCTTCATTCGTTCCACACGCCGAGCGCCGAAGATTCGGCGGACGGATCGTCATCAATCATCGATGGAAAAAAAAGAGGAAACTTCCCCCCCTCCCCCCTCCACGTCGTTTGACCTTTCCCAGCAGTATTTCTTTCCTTTCTTTCCTTAAGAAGAATTTCTTCTCGTTATCTTGATAAAAAAAGATGAAGAACATTTTTCTCTGCACACAGAGAGACAAGATACGTCTCTCCTCTCACGACGAGGCGTGTGTGTACACACACACCAAACGGCACCGGCGCCTCGGTGGAGACCTGAAGCCACCGCGTGTTTTAGCAGACTCCCCCCCCCCCCCCCCGCGAGACGTCTTCGCTCGCTCAGACGATCCTCCCAGGAGGATCAGATGACAAGAAGCAGCAGGACCTTCATGTGTTTCCCATTCACAAAGACGGCGCCTTGTGTTCGGCACGCAGCAGTAAAACGCACAAAAGTTAATCGGCTTTGACGTGGGAAGCGCTCAACCTGACATCATCCCAATAATATTGTGATCCAGATCAGCCTCGGATGGTGAAAATGTCAAGCGTGTTTTGCTCGGCGTTTGCCGTCGATGAGCATTAATCAGATCCCCGGCGCCCCGTATTGGGGATACAAAGCCGAAGCTTTTGCAATATGCCAACCGCGGCGTGTTTAAGATAAGCCCGTTCATTGGAAATGACTTTCTGTTAAGTGCCTGAGAATCAGTGATATCGGGAAAGGGGGGGGGGGGGGGCGGCGGCGGCGGGGCGGCGGGGGTGAAGCCTATCCGATTGTCTTATTTATCCCCACTGGGTTTAATTTACCCCTGTGATATGAGCAGTCCCGACCCCCTCTACCTCCCTTAACCCCCACCGGGAGCCCTTCCCCTGCGGAGAGGCGGCTCACTGATGGCCCCGTCCTGCGGAGAATTGGCCTACCGATTGGCCTTTCACGTGTGGAGCGCCGGTGGGGACTCTCTCTGCCCAGCGCCTGTCATCTCCACGCCACCAGGCCCCAGCCAGAGCCCGGCCTCACCACCAGACCACCTTCCCGAGAGAGAGAGAGAGAGAGAGAGAGAGAGAGAGAGAAGGGAGAAGGGAGAAATATAGCAGGGTACATGTGGAGCCCGCTGGCCCCTATACCCCTTCCAACCGGCCCCTTGTCCTCATACCGCCGTCGCCACAGCAGGTGACTTTGCTCCCCCCTTCAGGGGCGTAATCTGCAGTCTGGCAGTGCATTAAAGACCGGACCGAAAGCCGGGGGAGATCAACTCTCACGTCTGCATGTCTGAACGCCGCCCCCGCAGGGGAGTGCGACGAAGACAGAGCTTAATCTACACCTATCCGGCCCATGTCCCATCCGAAAGCCTCAGCGGCCGCCTTGAGCTACTTCATACCGGGAGAGACTTGGCAGCAGCGTCCAAGGATCTTAGAGGTGGAGAATGGGAGAGAGAGAGAGGAAGAAAAAAGATGAAGCTAGAGGACGCCGCCGCTGCGTGATAAGTGCCTTTGACTAAGCGTCACAAAGATCGGGGGGCGCCCAGCTGTAATGAGGAACCCTCACTCATTCACAAAGTGAAGGTCAGCGCTATCTCAGCCATCTGGGCGCTGCCCAGCCGAAAAGGGTACAACGTAAATCTCCTTCAATTTAATCTAAAAAGCTTAGCCGTTTTTTTTTTTTTTCTTCTCCCGTCTCCGCACTCACTCGCTGTCACACTGAGCCATACAAGGGGCTCGCGAACAGTTTTGAAGGACAGCAAGGACGGGATACAAAGGGAATCAAATGTTTATGTAACTGTGGACAGTATGTGGCCGGTCGACTTCCTCCTCCAGGTCATTTAGAGAGGATAAGTCTTCTTTTTTTTCCCGGGTACCAGCATCTGACTTCTCTCTCTGAGATAAGCCCTGGGACCGAGACTCGCCCCCATGAGGCTTGGGGAGAGGCGCATGCTGTGTGCACTTTTGGTTCGGTCAGGGATTTGACCCCACAAAGAAAAGAAAAGACAAAAAAAGCCGAAGAAATAAAGCTTTTCATTATATGTCATCATCTTGGAAAAGCAAAACAAGAGTGCCACCCTGAGAAGGACACAGGCGCAGCTGTTCCTGGGACTCGTTCTCAACCGATCGGGTCCTGTCAAAGTGTGTAATCCTCCGTGTTTGTCGAGACACATGTTGGGGGAAATATTTAATTTACCGTTGTTGGTTTTACTCCAACTTGTTCGAACCTGAACGTGGATGAAAAACCAGCCATCCAAAAGATGACATGTTTCGGACCCTTTTATGGACACTCTCCAACACTCTCCGACAGTTTTTTCCGATCGGGGGCCAACATAGGAATTAATAATTGGCTTGAGTTTATCGGCGATAAATGACTCACGACGTTGCCTTCCTTCCTAGCGGCCCACGCCATATTGTCACCGCTCCATCCCATGTGCCAGGAAACACGCTCTCATCCCTGTACACCATGCGCTCCCACGAGACAAATCAGACCAGAAGGAGAGCGGCGAGGGCCAACCCGGACTTATCCCCCGTAAAATCTATGTCACAAAAATGGCCCAATCCCGTCGGCGCCCCGGACGTGCATCTCGGCTCCCCGATTGGCCGGCCTTAGTCCAAGAGGGGCGGGCCGCGGCGTTTAATCTATTCCTGACCTGGCATGCGCTGTCCGGCGCTATTAGATCACTTACTAAATCCTATCAAGTATATTGCCATCTCTGACGGCGCTCGCCGTCCTTAATAATGTCCGTTATTAAAGCCAGAGGAGGACATGTCCCTGTTTTTCTGCATTGGGTATTTGGGTATTATGGGAGAGGAGGAGGAGAGAGGGAGCTTCTGAGGCGGGATTAGGGCTTTAGCAGGGCGGTGGGAAGCCTCAGTGGGAATATTACTGCAGAGATTTCCCAAGAGTTTAACAGTCCTCCATTTTAACCCCCTGGATAACAATACTGTAACATGGCATCGTGGTCAGAGATACTTTGAAACACAACAAAATAAAAATGTGTCATTAAGCCCATACAGAATTGAAATGTAGTGTTTCACTTATTTTACATCTACATATATTTCTTGACCACCTGCAAAACAGACAAAAACAAGTTTGTGATTGTGCGACTACAGCTAATAATAGCAGCATCTAAGTAGGCAGTGACCAATATGTAATGAACAATTGAATCCAAGTGCGCCTTTATTTTTCCCATCCTCACATCATGTTTTACTTCATCACATTACAGAAACAAGATGCTCTCTGAATAATCTTTCAAATTGGCTTTGTGTTTGTCAGAAAAAAAGGGAGCAGGAACTTTATTTTAGTTCATTTTGACTTTGAAATGAGTCCTCACTTCAACAACTAACGAGTGTTGATGTTACATAAGATCACATTTTTGTAAGATGTGCATCCAGACCCAAATGTATTTTTTTGACAGTCATCTCCTTTCATACCGATAGACTGCTAACAAGGTCTCCAATTTCTTTGTGAATGTATTTTTTTGTTCAGAGGGTTGTATAACACTTTGCGAAATTGCAGCAATGGGCCTTAATCAGTTTGAGCAGTTCTTTTGTACGCCACCCCGCACTAAGCTTGCTCTGATGACTCAGCTGTATATGGGCCGATGCAATAATTCAGTTTTATCAATTTCAGATGTTTGAAACCGTGGTTCACATAATGCTGATAAAGTAAAAGGCCAAATAAAAAAAAAACAGAATGTATTAATGATAAATGGTTGTATCGTAAATGCTTCATGAATTACATTTCTGAACCACTTATTCCTTACCCTCATTAACCCACATCTATTTAATATACGGATTAAACAACAAACGGCCGCCGACCCACAAGCTTATTATGTTTCTAACAAGGAGTAAGTTGGCCTTTTGCTTGCTTAAGGGCACTTCAACAGCATCTTTGCCAGGAGGAGGGTGGAGGTTGAACACCAGCGACACGGCTGATTAATACATGCCCACCGTCTACTGGGTAAGTGATGTGCAGCTATAATTCTTGCGGGTAAATATGGAGGTGACCTGATTGCAGTGGATGTCATGTGATCGGTGTGAGCAGGAAGTGGCAGCGCAGCGCCGTGCGAGCGGTTCAAGGCTGTCCTCACCGCACCTTCGCTGCGACTCCCACAAGGCAAAGAATTTAGCCGGTGACCCGGCATCAAGGGCAGCCCTGGCAGGGCGGTTGATTTATTTCATCTGTATGGCCTTTTTTTTTTTAATTATATATTTTATTTATTATTATTATTAAGTATTTTTCCCCCAGCAAACCCCAGGTGGCGGTGAGACTTAATGTTTGTGTGTGTGTGTGTGTGTGTCTTGTCTCTTCTCGCCCGTCGACGCGGACGCATCTTCAGCCCTCGGCCAGCTGCTGACTCGTGACATCGGCGTGAGCGATAGCGTAGCTATTACTCACGTTTAATGCTAATGTTACTGTTATTATTATGACCCTTTCACCAAAACAATCACACTGATGACCAGGGCCCCCCCTCTCTGCCCTTTCTATGACTCCCCCCCCCATCCCCATCCCCATCCCTATCCCCGTCCCCATCCCCATCCCATCCCCAGTATAATATCCACTTTATCTCCACTCGGAGATACACAAGCCAGAATCGACCCGCCGACTCCCGGCTCCACAACACGTTAATTGTTTCCAGCACCTGAGCCAAGAGTCTCACAGAAGAAAGACAAAAAAAAAGGAAAAGAGTCACAAACACAATTATGCTAATGGGAGCCAAGACAGCACCGAGAGAGAGAGAGAGAGAGAGAGAGAGAGAGAGGGAGAGGGAGAGAGTGGGATAATTGCGTTTTTTTTTTTGGATGAACATGACTTGACATCCTGAAATGCATCTGCTGCTCATCAGTCATCGGCGGCGGCGCGAGAGCTCACAGCTGGAACGCAACAAGTCTGACGCGCAGCACGACGCCGCCGCCGCCGCCGCCGCCGCCGCCGCCGCCGCCGACAACAAACACCCCTGCTTTTCGGGAAAGAGCAACTTTCGGCGACGTGAAATAACAAACTTTGTCTTTTTTCCGGGAGAGGAGTGTCGCCCCGTTGTTCTTCCCGCCGAGTGATGCGAGGAGGAGGGTGATCATGTATGTGTGGGCAGCTGGGGGGGGGGGGGGGGGAGGGGGAAACAGGAGAGAGATGTCCTGGCAAAACCCTGGATGTCACCAGAGGAACTGCTATAATATTCATGCGAATCATCACCCACATGCAAATGGACACATCCACCATCCGGGGTTGGCGCTTCTGCCGCCGCCGCCGCCGCAGGACGGTCTCATTACGACGAGAGGGTTATTCATCTGCGCCGCGGAAAATTAGTTCAACCGAGGTTAATTACACACGGTGTGCGGCGCCGCCGACGAAACAACACAATGCGAGACGCGCCCGCTACCGCCGACGACATAACCCAGAGTAACTTCTGTTAATTAAACGAATGTGAGATTGCATTTTTGCAAGCGAATTAATCTCGGAGGCTCGGTGAGGAGATGAGAGAGAGCGAGAGAGATAGAGAAAGAGAGAAAGAGAGAGAGAGAGAGAGGGGGAGAGATAGAGAGAGTGTGGCAACAGCTTGGCTGGCATGGCGCCGCGGGCACGATTTGTGCACATTTTTCAGTGCCCGCCGGTCGCCTTGTTTCCTTTGATTCAGCATTCAAGGAAATAGCCATTAGTCAGTCCCTGGGAGGCAGGATGCCGTCGGACTGACTAATGTCCTGGATCATTTTCCACGCCAGGGGCGGGCGAAAACGGGCACACCAGCGCCGCTGACCAGTAGTAGGCCCAGTGTGGTTATCGTGAGCATAAAAGGAGGATAGAGGCTCTCTTTTTTTGCTGTTTGTTCCCCTCTGAGAGCCGATGAGGAGGAGGAGGAGGAGGAGGAGGAGGAGGAGATCTGCGCCCACGATACGGCGTCAGCCCGTGAATTTAGGGCACCCGGACGTTTCGTTGAAACGGTGCCCATCGGGGGGGTTTTATGTGTTTTTAAACACCTCGCCGGTGCGAAAGTTTGCTGCGGTTAAAAGGAAAATCGGTTTTATAAGGTTGCGATAGAAACAAACATGCTAGTAAATATACTTGAGGCCGCTTCTTGTCTTACCGGCCTTATAAATAAGACCTGAACGGTTTTTTTTGGAGAGGGAAAAAATAAGCTTGGGGCGGCGGTGGGCGGCGGGAGGGCGGTGGGTGGGCAAAGGAAATTACAAAAGAAAGACAAAGTTAGTGCAATTTCAAGAGGGCTATAAATGCCACACTGACGAGACACACACACACACACACACACACACACACACACACAGACTTCTTGTAGCCTCATAATGGCAACTGTGGGCCTAAATCAAACCGTTGCACAATGAAGAAATGACCACACGGCCTCCACCTGCCAACCGCCCCCAAACACGCCCCCCAACAACAATCAAACACACACACACACACACATACAAACATACACACACACAGATATACATATACACACACACACACACACACACACACACACACACATACACACACATATACACATAGACACACATACACAAACACACACAAACACGTACACACACACACACACACACACACACACATATACATACACATACACATACACAAACACACACACACACACACACACACACACATACAAACACACACACACACACACACTCAAACACACACACACACATACACAAACACACACACACACACACATACAAACACACACACACACACACTCAAACACACACACACACACACACACACACACCACAGTCCTCCACCACAAAAAAAAAACTTCTTTCAAAGTGGCCAGCTGCTGCAACAGCATTCAGGCCCGTGGGCACGGCTGTCGTAGGGGTTGTCGGTTTTCCCCGCCGCTCGTTGTTTTCCGAGAGACGGACGGCCTCTCTGGCCACGCCGGTTTGAAGGCCCCTGTCCCCTCTGTGGCCCCCTTTCCCCTCTGAAAGGGGGGGGGGGGGGGGGGGGGGGGTTGATGTGCGAGGGTGAGGTGAGGTGAGAGGGGGGAGCTGGAGTGCATGCGGCTGAGTAGTGTGGATGAGGTTGGGGGGGGCGAAAGGCGCGGCGCGGCGCTTTTTGTGCCACCGCCGCCGCCGCCGCCGGTGAGTGATGCGGCAGACAGGGCCCGGCTTTGTTTTTCCGTGCCGTTTGTTCTGCTGCTGCTGTACAGAACCGGTGTTTCATGCTGCTTTGGGGGTTGGGGGGGGGGGGGGGGGGGGGGGGGGGGCGAGGCTGTGTGTGTGTGTGTGTGTGCCACGGTGATCTCAGATCTGAGCGCGCTCTGTTCTTCGCTGCCGGGATGCGGAGGCGCTCTTTGCGCCCGAAAAAAAAAAAAAGTGTAATAGCCCCCCCCCCCCCCCCCCCCCCCCCCCCCCTCCAATACACACACACACACATACACACACACACACACACACACACACACATCTTCGTCCTAACTTCTTTATTTAAGCATGTAAAAGAGCAGAGCGGAGCTAAAGAGGAGGAGGAGGAGGAGGAGGAGGGACTAACAAAAGGCGGGGCATCACGCACATGTGACGCTTCATTAATTTGTCCCGAGTGAGAGGGAAATGTAGCGCTGCGCTAACACAGCACAACGGGCCCACAGGTGTTTCGGCACCCAGGGGAGCGGCTAATACTGCTATTTAACCATTTCGTCATTTAGCATGACGCTTTTATCCCACGCGGCCGACGGCGAGTTCAGGCCGAGGTCACGGAGGAGCGGGTAGGGGTGAGGCGTCTTGCTCAGGGATCGTGAAGTATGATTTTCCGGGAGTTCAACACGCCAGCTACGCCCCTCGGAGATAATGTGCGCCGAGGACAAATCTAAGGGGGAAAAAAAGTCTCATTGAGATTCAAAATCGCTTTTACAAGAGCGTCCTGGCCGGCAGACATAATACAACAATTTACATAAAAATAGAAGAATACATTACCGAATCAGAGACTATCATCAAGTATTCATCAGGTGTTCGTCACAAGTCATCAACATCTGGGCAGCAATCAGCGCGAGGATGAATCAGTGAAAACATCGACAGACAGATTCGCCTCCAAGTCATTTAAAATGACTTTGAATGCGGGCAGCGAGACCGGCTCCTTCAGATAGTAAGTAACAAGTCCTGGGATCGAAGACGGTAACACCCAAATATGCACAGCATGTGAACCTGCAGGTCCAGCGGTCTGGGATGGATCTGTTTTGTTTTAGTTTTTAATTTGCCATTTGTTTGTAAAATGAAATGTTGCACCGCTCAACTTCCCCGACACAAACATTTTCTCCGAGCATCCGATTTTAATAATTTATTTATTGGCTTTCTCTCGTGTTTCGGTTGATGAGGAAATAGGGGAAAGGATGTGAATTAAATTGTAAACAAGTGGAGCTGCTTTGATTGCGCAATCAGAACACACACACTTGAAAACCCCAAATTGTTTTTTGACTTTGTATGGGAATTTAGTTCATTATTAATGACTATAATAATGCATTGCATTTATTGAATTCATTGCTTTTTTTTCAAGGCACTCAAAGCGCTGTTGCATAGTGAGTGTGTGTGTGTGTGTGTGTGTGTGGGGGGGGCGGGGCCAAAATCACACCTCATCCGCTACACACAGTGTGTAGCGCCCACCTGGGTGCCGGCGGGCGCCGCAACGCTCGCCGCGCGCTGGCTCTCACAGCGGAGAGGGGGAGGGGCGATGCGATCCGATTAGAGGCCAGCAGGATGATTAGGTGGCCGTGTTGGTACAAGAGCCAGGGGAGTGGGAGTTTGGCGCCAGGACACCGCCGGGGTCAGCGTGACTACTCCTGCGACGAGTGCCACGGGGTCTTAAGGGATCGCGGGGCCTCGTTTCATCATCATCATCATCATCATCATCATATAGAGACAGAGAAAGAGAGAGAGACTTAAAGGACAATTCCGGCGCAAAATGAGACCATATGATCATAACACATGTCCACCGAGGATCAGGGATCAGTTTTCTGGGATCAGTTTTTCATTGTAGTCCAATGGAACCAAAGTTCTCGAAAACCGCTAATTAGCTTATAGCGCTAGCTGTGGGGGCAGACGTTCGTGTAAAATAAATCGCAATTCTATACCACTAACTAAGGCTCAAAATCGCACCACACTTCCACGGCAGCATAATGAGGGTCCCTACATGTAAAACGAAGCATTGAGAACTCTGTAAGTGTACAGACAGTTTATTAAAAAAGAAAAGTTTAGAAAAAACAGTAGCTTCACGAAAACAAGCGGACGCCATCTTTGGAAAAACAGTCACGACCGGTCGAGCGACGAACGCAGCCGGGAAAAGCACAAACGCGAACCGTTTTCTTCTCTATCTCTATGCACACGCGCCGTTCGCACTTCGCACACCTTCTGATTCATCGACATCTCATGCGTCCGCCTCTTCCGGCCCGTTACGTCGCACGGCGTTCGTCGCTCGGCTGGTCGTGACTGTTTTCCAAAGATGGCTTGTTTTTGCGTGAAGCTACTGTTTTTTCTAAACTTTCTTTTTTCATAAACCGTCTGTACACTTACAAAGTTCTCAATGCTTCGTTTTACATGTAGGGACCCTCATTATGCTGCCGTGGAAGTGTGGTGCGATGTTGAGCCTTAGTTAGTGGTATAGAATTGCGATTTATTTTACACGAACGTCTGCCCCCACTGTAGTGATGTTCTTTGAGGAAGAAGGCCGCCGACACATGACCGCTTTTAACTCACTTTATTTGTTTAGCTTTAGGTATTTATCTATGAAGCAAAAGGAGGGGAATTGTAAAATTCACGCGTGGAGCGACCCTTAGCTGGATATCTTAACAGATACGCTGCCTGTAGGGTTTCTGCCCTCCCCCCGGATGTGTGGTTCGGTAGTATCTGGGCAGGCGTGGCCTCTATGACGCATACTATGCTCTGATTGGCTAGTGTTGAGCGCCCGCCCCCAGTGTATTATGTGTGCCGCCATCTGGTGGCCAGGTGCGGTT
Organism: Merluccius polli; assembly: GCA_030340625.1. Classification (NCBI taxonomy): domain Eukaryota; kingdom Metazoa; phylum Chordata; class Actinopteri; order Gadiformes; family Merlucciidae; genus Merluccius; species Merluccius polli. The sequence goes on from JAOPHQ010005121.1 coordinate 416,653, forward strand.
AATACAACTTATATATTTCTTTCTGTTCCCTTGTGGCTATGTGTAGATATTACAGCCTGTTGATACATATGTGCGGTTATACATTTGTCACACCACAGCTAGCGCTATAAGCTAATTAGCGGTTTTGGAGAACTTCGGTTCCATTCGACTACAATGAAAACCGATCCCAGAGAACGGTTCAACTCGGTGGACGTGTGTTACGATCACATGGTCTCATTTTGCGCCGGAAATTGTCCTTTTTAAGCTTTGCTTCGAATGAGCGATGAGCACCTCCTCCGCGTGTCCGGATTCGGGCGAAGGACAATGGAGCGGTTTAGTTTTTTCATCTTTTCGTACAGCAGCCATTTTTACGCATCACCTGCCTCTCGTTTACCGTCTCTGTCACGGTTATCCTCTCTCTCTCACCCACTTCACACCCTCTTGTCTCTCTTCTCTCTCCGCTCTCTGAACTACGGCGGCGGCGGCGCGCTTGTCAGAAGCCCCCAAATTACAATTTCCCATCAGACTAACGCGATGAGATGCTCCGACACAATACGCCGTTCCAGACAGACGGCCCATCGAGAGGCGGCGGAGAAAGAGAAAGAGAGCCGGGCGGCGAGAGAGAGAGCAAAGAGGGCTAAGCGGGGGGGGGGGGGGGGAAATAAGAAAAAGGGGTTAGACGTCGGACAATGGGAAACGGGCGAGGATGTGAGAAATAGAGTGAATCAAAGAGAGGGAATTGGTCAAAGACCGAGACAATATGAGGAGAGCGAGGAAAGTGAGGGGGAGAGAGGGAGAGGGAGTTGGATAAAAATGGCACCGCTGGCTTCCCTCAACTCTTTCTATTCGACTGCTCTTCGGAGTGCGACCCCCCCCCCCCCCCATCCGCCGCCGTGGATCTCGAGCAGCTGTTTTGCCAGATCAGTGGACAGCGAACGCATTAAGGCGGGGGAGTCTGTGCTGCTCAGGATCGGTTGAAATGCAAACATTTCACGCTACCGAAAATCACATCATTTCCGTACCCGCCGAACCCGAACGAGAAAATGCGCCGCCTCCTTTTTTGCTTCCAGGACACAGGTATACCCGCCGAGGGCAATGATCAATGGAGAGAGGGAGAGAGAGAGAGAGAAGGAGGGAGGAAGGGAGGGAGAGAAAAAAAGAAAGTGGGAGGGATGGAGAGCGCCGCTTCAGATTTATAGGGCTTGTTCACAAACCTCATAAACACTGCAAGCGGACTTTTCCTTTTGCTATTTGACTCTTTTTTTCTCAGCAACCCCGGATCATTAAAAGTGTGTGTGTGCGCGCGTGTGTGTGTGTGTGTGTGTGTTTGTGTGTGTGTGTGCGCGTGTGTGTGTGCGTGTCTTGATTTAAGAGTTAGATATTCCTCTTAATGATCGGTGCAGTCACGCTGTGTGCTAGTTCTTGTGTCAGACTGTGAAGTAGGCCTGTTGGCCAAACACCACCGCCCCCCCCCCCCCCCCCCACACACACACACACACACACACACACACACACACACAGACACACACACAGTAGTAATCAGTTTCCAGTGATGACCCCCCACGCTGGGTTACTGACACAGAGAAAATGAATGTCCTGGCTTCCGATTGGTCGATGCGGAGGCCGGCTGCTCTGAGCGGGAATCAGGAGCGCTCACACACACCGTTGGATTTAGATTATATTTCACCCTGCCCCGCGTGTCTGTGATGATGTCACATATACACGGATCCCATGAAGGTGTGTGTGTGTTCATGTGTGTGTGTGTGTGTCTGATTTAGCGTGTAATCTTGCGTGTGTGCGGGTGTGTGTGTGTGTGGTGGAGAGGTGGAAGGGGGGTTAATCTCTCGTAGAGGGCGAGGTAATTTCATTTTTCCTCCGAACCATCGTAAGTGTGTCAACCCGGGAAGTCGCGGTGTGTGTGTCGGCGTGTGTGTGTGTGTGTTCTCACCTCCTGGGAGCCCCTCCGTTTTAGCGTGCCTAACAAGTTTCGGCCCAGGTAATGCGATGGGATCGTAATCGAATGTCACAACATGACAGCCCCGCATGCATGCGGCTGTGCATGTGCACGTGTGTGCGTTGCTTTTAATGTGTTTGTATGTGTGTGTGTGTGTGTGTGTGTATGTTTATGTATGTATGTATGTGGGGGTTGTATGTGTGTGCATGTGTGTGTGTGCATGTGTGAAATTGTACATTTGTGAGTGAGAGTATGTGTGTGTGTGTGTGAGTGCATCTGCATGTGTGTGTGTGTGTGTGTGCGCATGCAAGTCTGTGTGTGTGTGTGTGTGTGTGTATGTGTGTGTGTGTGTGTGTGTGTGTATGTTTGTGTGTGTGTTTATGTATGTATGTGGGGGTTGTATGTGTGTGTGTGTGTGTGCATGTGTGGAATTGTACATTTGTGAGTGAGTGTATGTGTGTGTGTGTGTGTGCATCTGCATTTGTGTGTGTGTGTGTGCGCATGCAAGTCTGTGTGTGTGATAGATAGATACATAGATACAAACTTTATTGATCCCCGAAGGGAAATTCAGTCGTCATAGCAGCAGTGGTACATATAGTGCAATTACCGAATGTGTGAGTGAACGTGTGTGTGTGTGTGTGTATGGCAAGCCGTTTGAGTATTTATTCCAAATCCTACATGTCACACACTTTCTCTCTGCACTAGTTGACTAGTTGGACGCACTAGTTGGACATTAGGTCGCACTAGTGCAACATTTTGTCCTACTAGTTGAACAAAAAGCAATACTAGTCACTCTTTTTCAGCAACTAGTGGCACTTTGGTCCAACTAGTTAACTAGTCAATCTTACTAGTGAAGCCCGGCGCCGCACTAGTAGCACCAAAGTCCCAACTAGTCGGCTTTTTGTGCACTAGTGGCCCTATGGACCCAACTAGTAACGCCAAAAGTCTTACTAGTTAACTAGTGCGCTGCAAAAGCTGCTACATGTTAACTAGTCAAACGTGGATTCAGCGCACTAGTTGACTAGTCACCTACAATTTTCAGCACTAGTCAACTAGTAAGGTCCAAAATGCCCACTAGTAGCACTAGTAGCACTAGTGGAGTTCAAAAATGTCGCACTAGTGGTACTAGTAGCACTAGTGAAGTACGCAAATGTTGCACTAGTCGTACTAGTAGAGTGTCTTTTCACTTCACTAGTTTACTAGTTACAACATTTTCTTCAACTAGTTAACTAGTAAGGGCCAAAAGATCCACTAGTCACACTAGTTGGGCTCTTTTTGCTCTTACTAGTTAACTAGTGAGGTTCAAAAAGAGTCACTAGTTAACTAGTAAGGCCCAAAAAGTCCACTAGTTCTACTAGTGACATTCATTTGGACCTTACTAGTTAACTAGTGAGGCTAAAAGTGTGTACTAGTTTACTAGTGAACGCCAAAGGCTCACTAGTCACACTAGTTGTACTAAATGCTAATGAGGAGGTGGAGAAGAAACATGCGTTGAGGCTTCCTATTGGCTGCCCAGAAATAACTCTGCCCAGCCAAAATTTAACCCTCTAAAGCCTGGTGATCTTTCACTGTTGTTAATCACCAGCTCCTTTCTCACTATTCATGCAAAATAAAACATGAAAATGCGTGTGCCAACAGTCTATTATTATTTGTATTATTTAACAACCTGTTCAAAGTGTATTGACAAGTAACCACATCAGCAGATCAGTGGCAATAACCTAAACAAAGTGAACCATACTAAAAAAATAAAATAACAATTTTAATCTGATAAATAATAATCGCCACTTTTTATATGAGTATGTGAGCTGAGAGTGGGAGGGGAGATGCCCTATAACAGTGCAGTATGTGAATTATTGGCAATGCAGCGGCACAACTACATTGTGTAATCATTGGTTAGCTATCGCAAATGATCACGTATTATTACATCGCTAAACACAGTACATAGGCCAACAATATAGCCCCCCTCCCCCAGTAAGGTTTTCATATTCGTTTTTTATAGTCCCAGGACTCGAAAGGAGTGGCCAGATGTCAAAACATGGGTCTCTGACAATCCGGACAATTCTGTCCGACGGCCCGGTGGAGCGTCCCCGACGGCCCGGGGAGCCTCTCCGCCGGCCAGGGGGAGCGTCCCCGACGGCCCGGGGAGCCTCTCCGCCGGCCCGGGGGAGCCTCCCCGCACCAGGTAGGCGGCGCGACCATAGCCCTTCCCGGTCCCGGAGGAGTATAAACCAGGTTTACGGAGACAACCTGGGAGACGGCAGCGCCTGCCTTTGAATGTTTGTTACATAATCAGCCCATTTGAAACTTTGTTTTTGTAAAATACATAAATTAAAGGCTTGCGGTTTGTGCACGAAGCGACATTTGTACATGGAACGCCATTTGTTTAATTGATTTATAGTGCCTCAAAATCCTTACTCGTTGCACTTGGAATAAATACACAAACCCGTTTGTGTGGGAAATATGTGGAATTGAGCCTTACTATTGGCTCTTCAGTTCAAAATAAAACATGCCAACCAATCAGGACTCAGGACCCACCTCCTTCATTTGCATGCTGCATGCGCACTAGTTAACATGTTGGCCTGAGGAATTGCAACGTGTATACATGTTAACATGTCAAGTACAAAATACACAAACGGCGCGCCATAGGAACGCCGATTGTGTATTTATTCCAAGTGGAATAAATACGCAAACGGCGCGCCATAGGAACGCCGATTGTGTATTTATTCCAAGTGGAATAAATACGCAAACGGCGCGCCATAGGAACGCCGATTGTGTATTTATTCCAAGTGGAATAAATACGCAAACGGCGCGCCATAGGAACGCCGTTTGCGTATTTATTCCAAGTGCAACTAGTAGGCACTTGGAATAAATACACAATCGGCGTTCCTATGGCGCGCCGTTTGCGTATTTATTCCAAGTGCTTACTAGTAAGCATGTACTAGACACAACATGTACTAGACACAACATGTACTAGACACAACATGTACTAGACACAACATGTAACAGACACAACATGTAACAGACATAACATGTAACAGACACAACATGTAACAGACACAACATGTACTAGACAAAACATGTACTAGACACAACATGTACTAGACACAACATGTACTAGACACAACATGTACTAGACACAACATGTAACAGACACAACATGTACTAGACACAACATGTACTAGACACAACATGTACTAGACACAACATGTACTAGATCGGAACGCCGTTTGCGTATTTATTCCAAGTGCAACTAGTAGGCACTTGGAATAAATACACAATCGGCGTTCCGATCTAGTACATGTTGTGTCTAGTACATGTTGTGTCTAGTACATGTTGTGTCTGTTACATGTTATGTCTGTTACATGTTGTGCCTGTTACATGTTGTGTCTAGTACATGTTGTGTCTAGTACATGTTGTGTCTAGTACATGTTGTGTCTGTTACATGTTGTTTCTAGAACATGTTGTGTCTGTTACATGTTGTGTCTAGTACATGTTGTGTCTGTTACATGTTGTTTCTAGAACATGTTGTGTCTGTTACATGTTGTGTCTAGTACATGTGTCTAGTACATGTGTCTAGTACATGTTGTGTCTGTTACATGTTGTTTCTAGAACATGTTGTGTCTGTTACATGTTGTGTCTAGTACATGTTGTGTCTGTTACATGTTGTGTCTAGTACATGTTGTGTCTGCGTTCAATGCAGCTCATTAAGACATCCAGTAGGAGGCGATGTGGTGCAGCAGCGGAGTTGGACTCCACATTCGGGAGTCCCGAATGTAGAGTCCAACTCCGCTGCTGCAGTCATCTTGTCCTCCATCGATAGTTCTCTAGTAGAAGTCTAACAGGAAGTAAACATTTGCGCGGATTTTTTTCTCCTCTGCTAATCTCGCGGTGTTTGTATAAAAACAACACACCACTTAATTTCGGGTTTAAAATGCATTGTAACGTGCGTTACTGAGATTTGTACCGAGTAAAATATTACCAATTATATTTTTGTAATGCCTTACATTACCACGTTACAGCAAAAAGTAATGCGTTACAGTAATGCATTACTTTTGTAACTCGTTACTCCCAACACTGCTCGTTTCACTAGTGGTACTAGTGGCACTAGTTGCACTTTGAATAAATACACAAACGGCGCGCCATAGGAACGCCGATAGTCTATTTATTCCAAGTGCTTACTCGTTGCACTAGTTAGTAGAGGTCCTGGGAAAGATTTGTATGCGCTTCATTTAGCGGAGAATATCTCAACTGTTATAGACTAATATGACCCCATTGAACAACGTGGGATGTGTGCCAAAATCGCTACCCGGGACGAAAGTCCTGAAAATGACCACAATAGGTGACACTATCATCACATTATAGGTGAATGGGACTTTTTTTCCCCTTTATAGATATTCTCATAAACTTCTACCAGTTTAATCTCCATATTAAGAGAAATACTTTTTGTATTACACTTTGTCTTAAAAATAAAATAAAATATGCAAATTAGCCAATGTCTCATTAAATATGCATACATATAAACCCTTGAAGCTATAGATTTTCTGAGGTGATCACAATGTTCACAATGACCATGATTGTAAGGTCATAGAAGAGTGTAAGCATTCTGATTTGATATAAATAAAATGGCTAAAAAACAGTCAACCAATTGCATAGCCTACAACTAGCAACAAACAAGAATTGCCAGTTATTCATTAACCTAAACTTTAAAAGCTATTCCTATCTGTTCTAAACATTGCTGTCATCACCACAACTTTTTTTTTCAACAAAAGTTTACTTGGCAGCCATAGTGACCTGAGATCATAGCAGAGCACATGGTTGTCAAGCAAGATGACTTGTGAGATCAAGAAAATTAAGGAAATCTACTCTTTATTCTTTGTGTTACTGTGTACACTTATTACGTGTCATTATCATAGGAGTTGTAATTTTGTGTATTTAAATAATTATAATGAATTTGTATCAGTTTTATATTTAATTTTGTATTGTAGCTAGCTAACTACAGTTTGTTAGCTAGCTGCTAGTGTTTTATTTTATTTTGCAAGGTAACGCTTAAGAATGTTCTCACTGGAGAAATTGTGACCTACGTAAATGTAGACAAGTTGTTGTGCTGTTTCACAGAGGGCAGTGCTGCTTGTGCTAAATTTATCGATGATCAACTCAGAAATAAGTCGTTATCCATACACTCGACTATTAGTAAAGTCAAGTTTACTTTGCCAAAGACCACCTTGAATTTGGCTTCCAAAGCAGACATCAAAGATGAGACAATCAAAGCTCTCATGTTTATTGAGTATGGGTGTCACCGGGGGTTCACAGTTGAGGAGCTACTTCAGCATGAGATCACCAACTCTGCATTCTTCTTGGTTGACAAAGACGGTTACTTGAGGAAGAGTGCCAAATCACAACTTGGGACTGAGCTGCTGAAGTTGTGTCCACAAATAGATTTAAAAAAAAGGTCCAAATACCCTCCCACAAACACACGCCATCATTATCGACTTCATGGCATTGGTGAGAAAGGTCTCCTTAAAGAAACTTGTTCCACCCGTCAAGACTTTCCACGAATTTGCTATTGCCTTGACATATATGGTCACCAAAGCTGGAGGCAACTGTGGTGAGATCCATATTGTTTTCGACACTTACAGAGACGACAGCATCAAACATGGAGAGAGGGAGAGAAGAGGAAAATCCCAAAACATGGTTGTCCTTGATGTGATCTCACCAAACCAAAATGTTCCAGTGGTATTAGAGAACTTTTGGTCATCTCCCATTAGCAAAACTGCTTTTCAGGCTTTCTATGCTGAGTGGCTGACCACCAATTACAAAGGCACCAAACCACTATACCTTGGTATATCACCACAGGCATGGATTGTGTCAGCTGCGAGCGCTTCTCCATTCCCTCGGCTCAACTGCACACACAAGGAAGCTGATGACCGGATGATGTTCCATGTGCAGGACATTTTAAGTCACCGTACAGGATCTACATCACTGACACTGTCATCAGGTGATACAGATGTCTTTGTGTGCCTATTATACCACACAACAGTCAATTGGAGAAATCTTGGCCTCCAAGAGCTCTGGCTCATCCGCAACTCAGGAGTGAACAGATCAATATTACCTCTTCACGATATCTGCATAGCGCTGGGAGACGAGCTCATACGGTGTCTCCCCGCACTACATGCGCTGACTGGGTGCGATACAACCAGCAAAATATCAACCAAACTTGCAGCTCTGAACACTGTCCGCAAACCAGACAACTCATCTCTGATCCTCAACTTCAACTGTCCACAACTAACAGAGAGTGCAATACAAATGGCGGAAACATTCTTGGTCAAATGTCTCAAACCATCAACAGACATGGAGACATTTGACGACCTGCGCATTGCTGCGTTTGATAGCCATGCTCTTAAGATGGACTTTGAGAGGACCGCTTGCACCTCAACTAATGCGAGAAAACACATACAAAGAGCCTATTATCAACAGCAGCTTTGGGTCCAAGCACCATTTACAGACGCCACCTCGATCTTAAATGCAGATGTTTATGGTTTTGTAAGAGAGGGGAGTTTATTAGTCCCTGAGATTGTAATCTCAAAACCTGAAGGTTTGCCAGATCCCTGCTCGTGTGGCAAGTGTGCACACAAGAATGGCTGTCCCTGTCGGGTAGCTGGTATCCATTGCTGCAAGTACTGCAAATGTAAGGGAGGCAATAGTTGTAAAAATCCTATCAATGAGTTCTCATTATAATCCCCATACCTGGACTCTGTTGAGAAAAAGTTGAAAGTTTTACCTTGCAACACAGGGAATAAACCTGTTGTTCTGTATTTTTCACTTTAAGTTAACGTTCCAAAGATAATAGCAAGGTTGGAAATAAAATGTCTTTATTAATCAAATGCTTGTTTTCTTTCTACAGTTAGGCCTACATTACATTTCTACAGCTACATTACATTGGTAACATCTGCAGAAGCACAATTAAAAATATAAAACCAGAATTCTTACACTACATGGTCATTGTGAACATTGTGATCACCTTAGAAAATCTGTAGCTTGAAGAGTTTATATGTAGGCTACGCATATTTAATGAGATATTGGGTAATTTGCTTTTTTTAAATTTTATTCTTAAGACAAAGTGTAATACAAAAAGTATTTCTCTTAATATGGAGATTAAACTGGTAGAAGTTTATGAGAATATCTATAAAGGGAAAAAAAGTCCCATTCACCTATAATGTGATGATAGTGTCACCTATTGTGGTCATTTTCAGGACTTTCGTCCCAGGTAGCGATTTTGGCACACATCCCACGTTGTTCAATGGGGTCATATTAGTCTATAACAGTTGAGATATTCTCCGCTAAATGAAGCGCATACAAATCTTTCCCAGGACCTCTACTAAGTGGTACTAGTGGCACTAGTTGCACTTGGAATAAATACGCAAACGGCGCGCCATAGGAACGCCGATTTGCTCATTGGGATTTTTCCCGGAAGTTACTACGCGACCATGGCGGACCCGGTCCTGAGACGTATTAGAAGACGATGTACAGCAATTGAGCGAGCATATCATCAAGGATCTGCAGGTCGAGGAGAAGTGCTCGCTATCGACATCTCTATTGCTAATATGAGAAGAGTTGAAGATACTATCAGCGCCGAGGCCATGCGGGAAATAGTTCAGAGTCTCACAGATCTCAGATCTGTCATCACTGCACCCCCGGCTTCCATTGCAGTAGGCCTACGGGCTGATTTCCATGCAGCACAGCCTTTGCATTCAGGTAAGCTGTTTGGGCAGTTATATTATTTCACTGTTTTGGTTTGTCAGATATGGACTTGTCCATTTTCATTTTATTTATAGGCAACAAATCAACCGTTCAGTTGGATGTTTTCTTCTTTAACAAATAGCATACTACTGGACATACGTGCTTGTCTGAAGACGTGCATTCCACTTCAGCAGATCATCAGTCTGTAAACATTGGAGCCTATTTGATTTGTTTGTTGATTTGATCTTATGTTAATAAAGTTTAGGACTCCTTAACTTGGCATTTGGACAGTGAAGGAGGAAGTATTCAGATAATTTAATTTACTACTGTATGGTATTAAGTTCCCACACTGACATGTGGTGTCAGTATGTAAAGTAAAAGTAAAATGTGACTGTTGTAGGCTACTATTATATATTCTATCATTAGTTTATTATGACTCAAGCATTAATGTAAAAGCAGGATTTTTACTGTTGTAGTTGGTTGAGGTGGTCATTTTGAACTATTTTCTATAGGACTGCAACCAATGATTCTTTTCATTATAGATTAATCTGATGATTATTTCCTCCAATAATCCATTGATTGTTTGCTTTGTAAAAAATAGTGAGAAATGGCATCACAATGAGCCAGAGCCCAACGTGACACCTTCACAATGTTTGTCTTGTCCAACCAACAGTCCACACTTCAACACTTTTACAAATACACCTAAATTATTACAATCATTCAAAGGAAAATCAGAAAATCTGGAACCAGCAGATCATTTTACAGGAAAAATCACTAATTGATTAATGGAATAATGATTTCAGCTGTACTACAACTGCCCCTACAACTGTTGGAGTTTAATTTATACCAAATAATCTGATTTTATTAACTCTTTGTATGTTTTGTTTGTAAGGAAACTAAATCTGTCAGACAAATGAAGTGAAGTAAATAGTACATTTCGCTCTGAGATGTCATGGAGTACAAGTAGAAAGTGACATGTAAACAAAATACTTATGTAAAGTACAATTATATCCAATTTGTACTTAATTTAGTAATTGACTAAATGTACTTAAGTTACATTCATACACTGCATTTTGTAGATGTAAAGACTTATTGTGTGACTCAATAGTTGGTCCTATAACTTTATTAGTTTTAGGCCTACTTGTGTGTGGTTCTAGTAAGGCATAAGGGTTAATGACATTAGCCTATTATTGTAAGTCTTCATTCATTGATATTCCTGAATTGTTTTATTTCCACATCTTAGGAAGACGAGGGAGACCTGGCCTTGACATTACAAGGGAGCAAATTGAGCTGCTCCTCACGCAAGGCATCACAGTGAGAGCCATGGCAAGGATGTTGGGCTGTTCCTCCTCATACATGCATAAAAAACTGAAGTATTTTCAGACTTCAGCAAGAAGCAGATTCACTCCCATTAGTGATGCTGACCTAGAGGAGCACGTCAGGAGACTCCACAACCAGTTTCCAAGATCAGGCTCACAAGTAATCATACCACAACACATTCCCTTGTAGGTTTTATGTGTATCCATTTTTATACTAAATGTACTTTATCTTTATTGTCTTTAATTATTAACTCCTTTCAGATGATGTGTGCATACCTGCATGCTGACAGGATTGTGGTACAAAGAAGAAGAGTTCGAGAGACCCTTAACAGCATCAATCCAGCTGCTGCGGCCCAGAGATGGAGCCAGACTGTGGCTCGGAGAACATACCATGTGCCATTTCCTAATAGTTTGTGGCACATAGATGGCCATATGCGTCTCATTCGGTAATCAGGCGCCAGCTGCTGTATTTATATGTACTGGTGGGAGTATTAGGGAGCCATATTGGATGGGTAGTTCACTTACTTTCACTGTCCAAAAGTCCAGATTTTATTTTTACATTATGACCTCTTCCAAATACAGCCTCTTTCCGTCTCTTCTTCTTCCACCTTTTTAATCTCAATGTTTTTGTTATCCAGTTTGTATTAGTGATGGAAGCTATTGGTGCAAATGTTATACAATAATCTATAAGGGTTTACATGTAACCATGTCATTCATTATTGTATTTTAAATGTTTTACAGGTGGGGGTTTGTGACACACGGCTGTATCGATGGGAAATCCAGACTAATAACTTACATCAACTGCAGCACAGACAACACAGCTTTGACAGTGTTGACTTATTTTGTAGCAGCCACATGTGTGTATGGGTTACCCTCCAGAGTCAGATCGGACCATGGAGGGGAGAACACTCTGGTCGCTCTTTTAATGAACCTTCTGCAGGGACAAGGACATGTGAGGCACATTACAGGCCGGTCTGTACACAACCAACGCATTGAACGCCTTTGGAGAGATGTATTCCAGCAGGTTGTGCACTACTTCTACCAGCTTTTCTACTCGTTTGAAGATGAACAAATATTGAACCCTGACGATAACGCTCAGAAAATGGCACTGCAAGTAGTATATAGGCCAGAAATACAAAAGCATCTTAATTTATTTAGACATGCTTGGAACAACCATAAGATCAGAACGGCTAACAACCGTACACCAACCCAGATTTGGATGGAGGGCATGCTAGCTAACAGTGAGCAAGAGTCAACAGCTATCAACAATGTCTTTGGAGATGACCCTTACAGACAAGAACATCTGGAAGCTGGCTTGGCAAGACATGGTATACAGCTCGCCCAGTTACAAGCAGACAGTGAAGACCTTGAGCGAGCAGTGGTTGTGTCACAACCACTCAACCTAAGCTCTCAACAACAGCAGCATCTTCAAAACGTAATGGATGGAACAACAGACTTAAAGGACAGGTACATGGTGTGTGCTAGGGAGATTCAAACTTGGATTCTAACAACGTGATATAGCTACTGTGCAAACACTAACGCAGTGCGTAAACAAACATGCACAAACCTTTAAACCTAGCTGTGGAAAAGCCTCAATCTAAACATGTAAATCTAAACACTACTGCTTGACAAACTATACTTTCCCAAATCCCAACGAGCCCCTTATGGCCTGGAAAAGCATGTCATGCAGTATGCCCTCCTCTGTGACGCCTCTTGGGAGGTAGAGGCACATCATACACGTGGATGCAAAGGGCAACCGACGCTGGCCTGCCTCCTGTTCATAAAAATCAATGCTGGGCTTGCTGGGAAAGCCCAGCGCAGGAACTTCGTCTCCTCCCGTGACAAAAATCAAAATTTCTTCAAATTGCAGTTCAGTCACTTTGTCTGCCAGGAAAAAAATAAATCTAAGTTACATTTGAATTGTTGGAATGGCTGTGACATATTGGCATAAGATAGTTTCCATTTTCCTTAATCATTAAACATCTCGCAATAACACTTTTGAGTCTTTGCCTTCTGTCATAGTACATTTTAAGTGGACCTTTTTCTGCGTAATTAAATTATAAAGATTTCAATTATAGTTCTCTACAAAGGAATAGTGCTCTTTAAAGGAATAAAATGTACCTTCAATCATGTTTAGAACCATCTCCCAGCAGTAGATTGTGTCCTCCTCTGCCTCACGACGGTTACTTCCTCTACTGCTGTAGTTGAAACTGAAGATTGCCTTAAACGCTGCCTTTGACAAAGGTTCCTGCATGTTTGTAAACAAAGGCAGGAAGGCAATCCAGTTTTCCTTGACGATGTCCCACAGCTTTCCAAACGTATTTATACCATCGGTGAATTGGTTAATCATCTTGGCTGTTCTATAAACCAACAGAGACAAAACATGTACATCACTGTGTAGAATTTAGTCCTTAATTCTAAGCTTGGCGGTTCGGCCATGACCAGGACAGAAACTGATCCTCAGCTGGCAGCTTCTCTTTCTGTCCTGGTAATTTGTTACATTACCATTTTGGATATTATTTGATCAATTTGATGCAACATTGGGGAATAACCTCTGTCCTAAATAAATACATGATCATCTCTGTAATTCCCAACTTTTGAATGTCAGCATGTCACAATTCCTTGATGATACAAAATGTTATAAGTATTTTTAAGAAACTATAACAATTACTTATCACAGATTCAGTTTGATATATTCCATATTTACATTATAATTTTCCAGCTAGTGAAGACGCATACAGTAAATTCATGTTTTCATATTGTTTTATAGTAGTTACAACTGTAAAGCTAATTTCATTTGTGTATGATTTACCTGAGAAAGATGTAGTGCTTCACCACATATGCAAAGATTTTAGGCACGTCTTCAACCGTGGCACTAAATATGCCTGGGACGCCGCACTCGGCAATCCAGTCCCCCAAGTCTTGCTTGACTGCAGTCAGGTCCCCTGCAGTCTTGCACTGTAGGATCTTAGACAAAAATCTTAGTGAAAACAATGTAGCTGGAGAGAAATTAAATGCTATTTAATGCTTTCGTCAACAAAAATGTGTTTGTTTAAAATACCAATACAATTCAACATGATATTTATTAAGCACCCTTTCGACTTTGTTTTGGACATCTGGGTCAGGCAGCACATGCCAGTCAAACTGCTCCAGTGACGGCTCCTGGCCGCACATCAGTTGGTAGAGGCTGGGATCCAGGGCTTTGACACATGGACCTCCGTGTGCAATCGACCAAGCAATAAGGTTCCCGCCCTTGAAATATTTCTGCTGGTCTAATGCTGCTTGGTCATAAGTAAGAAAGACCTGGCCAGCCTTTCCCTCAAAGATGCCAAGAGTGGTCTGTACCTCTATCATCAAGAGTCTACAATAAATCAACAGAAAAGAGAAAGACAAGAATGTGTATTACTATGCAGTTCACCTGAAAACATGCACATATTTGTTATACAACATTTAATAAATTACTTGAGGTATACGGACCTGAAAAACTCTCGCTGCGGTCCGCCCAGATCATCTGCATCTTCCCCTACAAACTCAATATGTGGCGATTCGGTCCAACAGAAAGTGACCCTGGAGAGTGCTCTAATGGCACTCTCCAGAAGCTTCTTCCTCCTGATGCAGATGGTGGATACCAGGCCAGCAGAAAGGTGATCCTCTTGAAACATTTTCAAAATGGTGGCAAGATCCACTTCCTCCTGAAGTATAGAACATGTATGAAGTACATTAGAAATTACTGGCAACAATGGTTGGTAACTTTCTGGGAATGTGGATCCTGGAAATGTTGTGGCAATATCCAATTCTTTTCATGAGTATGTGAAGTGCGTAGTCATTAACAGAACTTGTACATAATATTCTCATGGTATTCTTTAGTGAAAAAACGAATACAATCTACCGATGGAAAATGGTCGCTTTCAAAAGGAAGTGCAATAATGTCGTCCTCTTCCCCATCCTCGGAATCATCCACGAGAAAGTCACTAAGAAAAAGATTTTTCCCCCTCTTTAAGTTTCAGTATTACATATTCAGGCCTTTCAAAAACTAATTTCAAACTCTTGAACCCACACTTTTTAACACAATACTGGTATTGTACTGCAATCACTGTATTCACTGTAAATTTTCAACGTAAAGTGTAATATGCAGGTTTATGTTTGTAAACCTATGAAATACCTGTTTTGGGGTTCTACATGTGATCTTCTGTAAAGGACCTTGAAAATACAAATGTAGCATGAAATGATGTCTAAATATATCAAAATAGTTGATACTACACATTACAAAAATAATGAACTTCCATCATGAAAAGATGTACCTCTGAGGTCCCAGCATTCAGCCCCTGTGCAGGATCCAAACTGGCCTCCTGTTGATTGACAAGAGTTACCATTTCTATCCAACTGTCTTTTACTGAGGTTAGCTTTGAAAATAATAGTATTGTAAAAATATGTATTCGACATGTAGATTACTCTTTACTTCAGTCTGAATTATTAAAAGCACATACAACATGAATTATTGTTTTACTATAACTTACGAGTGATGGGTTCAGATCTGTCCTTGGTGGGCTTCCATCAGTGTCCATCGTTGAGAAGAGGGACATGGAGGGTGAAGCCAGAGTAGTGGTGGCTGATGGTCTGGGGGATTGGGATGGACCAACATCAATAGCTGGGGGGGCATTGGGTGAGGCTGCAGGTCTGATGGCTGTCGATGAAGCAATGGGTGTGGACATCTGCATTGTTGATGATGTAGAATCATGTATAGACAGTGAAACTGTCTCAGGTCCAGCTGGTGGAGATGTTTCTGGTAGTGTCGGACTCGTTTCAGGTTCTGAGATCTTGATGGACAAAACAAACAATCAGTATTATCAATGTCAAGATATTCAGTAGTGTTGGCCCAAAACAACAAAAACTCACCTCGGATGGCAGTGTAATATTTGTCTGGGGAATAATATAAAGCCTGCTTCTGCCAACTGCGGTCTTCAGCTCCTTCAGTGTATTTGCCTGAATTCTAATCAGAGACTTGGAGTAATTAGCTCTTGCCAGGTGGAATCCAATTACATTTAGGCTAACCATGGGAAAGCTTTGGCAGATGTAATTATTAAGCTCTGCAAGAGTCCAAGAAAGTTGTATGAAACTTGTACTTGAGACTGCTCTTTGTAGATCATGACTCGGAATCCCTGGAAAATAAAAAGAGAAATGTTGTATATGAATACAATAACAATAATATTTTGTCTTACTAGCTATTGACTTACATTCAAAGCCTTATTGTGTCTTTATAGGCCATGAACAACATACATTGCTGTGTTTGTTATGTATTGAGCACATGATGTCAATAATTGTGCTATAGGCCTATGCAGAAAATTCATATCCATCACTTGTGACATAAATAAACTTCTACACAGTGTGTACATTACCTAAGCCAATGCTGGTTAGTTTACAGCATTCTGCATGAGGTGGAAGGTGAAGTTGACCAGCATTTGGCAACAGGAAGAGCCTAACTCTCCAAAGTCCTCTTTCGGTCCTATTTGCAAGTGCTTGTGTTTCTGTATGAAAACAGAATGTTGCATTTTACAAATGGTTATACAAATGAGCCAGTTGCACCTACAGCGAATGTGTCACGCCCACGCCTGGACCCTCTGCCCAGCGTGGCATATCCAGGAACTACTCTCGTGATAACGACTTATTTTCATCCGTTATCTCGTAATAACGATTTATTTTCATTGTCATTTTCCCAAGATAACGGGATCATTTTCTCGAGATCTCGCGATAACATCCCTAGTTGTGTTGCGTACATTAGCGAGCTAGCTCTGAGCGTCGCACAAATCTCCGCGAAAATGACTCAATGTTTCAATAACGGAACTTAATCCATTATATCCAATAGCATTTTGAAAGCCCAGAAGAGCTGCACGACTGCATCATTTTGTCCACATCAAGTTAGCAGAATGACCACTGAATCACTTGATCCACTGAATGACGCTTCCTGTAATGATTTAATAGACTACACTATTGTTTTATTTTCTCGAGATCTCGCGAAAATTATACCGTTATCATGAGATAACGGATGAAAATAAGTCGTTATCATGAGATAACGGAGGAAATTAATAACTCGTTATCACGAGATAACAGATGAAAATAAGTCGTTATCACGAGATAACGGATGAAAATAACTCGTTATCACGAGATAACGGAGGAAATTAAATGTATGAACCTATGGCCCTTCAGGGCTTCCGTACCTGTGTTTTGTATGTTTGTGGGATGGATTTATTTAAAGCATTTATAGTTCTGCGTCGGGTTTACGTGACGCAATGCAATTCATTGCCACAACGGTAGGGGGATTCCGCTCTTTTGCACTGTCTTCTGCGCATGCGTGGGAATCTGGTCGGATCTGGTACTGACAGGGCCCGTAACGACGCAACGTTGAACCATAAATCGCCCTTAACCCTGCACTAAGTATATACACTAATACTAACCACTAATTACACTAATTATATACACTAACACTAATACTAACCACTAATAACACTAATTATAATTATAAAAATATATTATAAATGAAAGAAAGAGGACGCGCCTGGGTAGACTGTCGGAATAGCGTTGCGCAATGATCGCATCGAATTCATTGCGAGGTCATAGACATTGGGATAGTTACCTGACGTATGACTTGCTCTTCTTCGTCTCCGGAATGTGCTTCTTGTGACTCTCAACAAGTTGTCTTCATCCCTCTGCGATGCCATTTCGCGTCTTGCAACGTCCAGCGCGTTGAAAACGCGAGCCATAACGTTCGTAAAACGATCCGTGGAAGCTTCAGGTGCAGGGTCGCTCATCACACCTGTTGCTGCTGCTGCTTCTTCTTTGTGTTTTATGCATGGACTAAAATGGCTTTGTGTTTTACGCGGCAAACAACGTGACTGTGGTGGCTATGCGCCACCTACTGGAATAAGTGTGAATCGATAATCTAACTATACATTCACTAATTATATTAATAAAGAGGAGAATTGACAAAAGACGAAAAATACAATAAAGAAAATAAAGTTGTATTCGCTTTATGAAGTTCGTTCTCCTAAGATATTGAAACTAAAAAAGATAACACTTCTCCCCAAAACTTATTTGTAAAAGATTACATCAGTCAAAGCTCAACTTCATTCAGTAGGCCTATCAGTCCCCCCCAAAATAAAACAAACGAACACACCTCCTGAAATGAGTGCTGCTACAACTCAAGTGACTTTACAGAGCTGGCCCTTTAAGGCTTCACATCGCAGTTTGAACATCGACCAATCAAATTCCTTGTCCCGCCTGCCTCATTTGCATGCTGCGCACTAGTTAACATGTTGGCCTGAGGAATTGCAACGTGTTTACATGTAGAGTACACAATGTCCACTAGTTGCACTAGTGAGGGTCTTTTTGACCTTACTAGTGAACTAGTGAGGTTCATAAAGAGTTACTGGTTAACTAGTAAGATCAAAAACCACTCACTAGTTAACTAGTGAGGGTCTTTTTGACCTCACTAGTTAACTAGTGAGTGGTTTTTGATCTTACTAGTTAACACGTAACGCCTAAAATGTCCACTTGTTCTACTAGTAAGGGTCTTTTTGACGTTACTAGTTAACTAGTGAGGCCCAAAATGTTTACTAGTTAACTAGTAAGAGCACAATTGTCCACTAGTTAACTAGTGGGGCTCATTCAGACCTTACTAGTTAACTAGTTACAAACATATTTCTTACTAGTGAACTAGTTCAGTCCAAAAAGAGTCACTAGTTAACTAGTGACACAGATTTTTCCCCCACTAGTTAACTAGTTTGACACATTTTGTCGCACTAGTCAGACCCTGTGCCGAGCATGTAAAGACTTTGACCGAACATGTTGGACATTTTTCTTACATGTAGGGCCTTTCTTTCAACTAGTTGAGCTTTGGTCCGCACTAGTGCGCGAGTGCACGCAACTAGTGCGACATTTGATTAACATGTTGGGCTTTTTGCCGCACTAGTTGATGCTTGCGGCGCACTAGTTGACGTGTTCATCTTACTAGTTTGACAAAACTGCTCACTAGTCGACATGTGCGCGCGACTAGTTGAACTAGTGATGTGATAAAATGTCACTAGTCAACTAGTATGCAGTCGCAGCACTTCACTAGTTAACTAGTCGCACGCACATGTCGACTAGTGAGCACTTTTGTCGAACTAGTAAGATGAACACGTCAACTAGTGCGCCGCAAGCATCAACTAGTGCGGCAAAAAGCCCAACATGTTAATCAAATGTCGCACTAGTTGCGTGCACTCGCGCACTAGTGCGGACCAAAGCTCAACTAGTTGAAAGAAAGGCCCTACATGTAAGAAAAATGTCCAACATGTTCGGTCAAAGTCTTTACATGCTCGGCACAGGGTCTGACTAGTGCGACAAAATGTGTCAAACTAGTTAACTAGTGGGGGAAAAATCTGTGTCACTAGTTAACTAGTGACTCTTTTTGGACTGAACTAGTTCACTAGTAAGAAAAATGTTTGTAACTAGTTAACTAGTAAGGTCTGAATGAGCCCCACTAGTTAACTAGTGGACAATTGTGCTCTTACTAGTTAACTAGTAAACATTTTGGGCCTCACTAGTTAACTAGTAACGTCAAAAAGACCCTTACTAGTAGAACAAGTGGACCTTTTAGGCGTTACTTGTTAACTAGTAAGATCAAAAACCACTCACTAGTTAACTAGTGAGGTCAAAAAGACCCTCACTAGTTAACTAGTGAGTGGTTTTTGATCTTACTAGTTAACCAGTAACTCTTTATGAACCTCACTAGTTCACTAGTAAGGTCAAAAATACCCTCACTAGTGCAACTAGTGGACATTTTGTACTTTACATGTAAACACGTTGCAATTCCTCAGGCCAACATGTTAACTAGTGCGCAGCATGCAAATGAAGGAGGCGGGATAATGACAAAATCCCGAGTCCTGATTGGTTGGCATGTTTTATTTTGAACTGCAGAGCCAATAGGAAGCCTCAATTCCACATATTTCCCACCTCCTCATTAGCATTTAGTACAACTAGTGTGACTAGTGAGCCTTTGGCGTTCACTAGTAAACTAGTACACACTTTTAGCCTCACTAGTTAACTAGTAAGGTCCGAATGAATGTCACTAGTAGAACTAGTGGACTTTTTGGGCCTTACTAGTTAACTAGTGACTCTTTTTGAACCTCACTAGTTAACTAGTAAGAGCAAAAAGAGCCCAACTAGTGTGACTAGTGGATCTTTTGGCCCTTACTAGTTAACTAGTTGAAGAAAATGTTGTAACTAGTAAACTAGTGAAGTGAAAAGACACTCTACTAGTACTACTAGTGCAACATTTGCGTACTTCACTAGTGCTACTAGTACCACTAGTGCGACATTTTTGAACTCCACTAGTGCTACTAGTGCTACTAGTGGGCATTTTGGACCTTACTAGTTGACTAGTGCTGAAAATTGTAGGTGACTAGTCAACTAGTGCGCTGAATCCACGTTTGACTAGTTAACATGTAGCAGCTTTTGCAGCGCACTAGTTAACTAGTAAGACTTTTGGCGTTACTAGTTGGGTCCATAGGGCCACTAGTGCACCAAAAAGCCGACTAGTTGGGACTTTGGTGCTACTAGTGCGGCGCCGGGCTTCACTAGTAAGATTGACTAGTTAACTAGTTGGACCAAAGTGCCACTAGTTGCTGAAAAAGAGTGACTAGTATTGCTTTTTGTTCAACTAGTAGGACAAAATGTTGCACTAGTGCGACCTAATGTCCAACTAGTGCGTCCAACTAGTCAACTAGTGCAGAGAGAAAGTGTGTGACATGTAGGATTTGGAATAAATACTCAAACGGCTTGCCATACAAGCTGGCACAAGACACACACACACACACACACACAC
>JAOPHQ010005121.1:442500-447500 GCA_030340625.1 Merluccius polli
ACAGCCACCTCTGACCCTGCTCTCCACTACGATAATGTGGCTTTCTGGTTGAGCGCAGTGTAAACACAGAGAGATATATGGAGCCTGAGATGAAGGATTTCACGGTCACGAGAGAGAGAGAGAGGGAGAGAGAGAGAGAGAGAGAGAGAATGGGGGGGGGTTACCAGATTAGAAACAGTTTATCATTTAGGGGGGGCTGACATGGTGTGGTGGTATGCAAAAAAAAAAAAAAAAAAGTACAAGAAAAACATTGGCGCTCAAGTGTTTATTTGAGCTTATCTCCATGTTAAGTCGTGAGCCGGGGGAACATGGCATCCCGCTTGTTGTTTGAGCCGTCCTTCTGAAATAATAATTCGGCTTAACATCAACAACAAGTTACAAGGAATACAAACAAGTAGCAGAGGCCTGCTTTTAGGGTCCAGATAGGCGCACACACACACACACACACACACGCACACACACACACACACACACACACACACACACACACACACACACACACACATACACACATAAAACCTTGCCACTGTTGTTTTTTGGGCTACTGAGAGTCCAATTTAAATCTCAGTGAAAGGGAGTCATTACACACACAGTTCCTCTGGCTGATGTGTGAGATCTCCTCTTGTTTGCGGGAGGCTCTTATCATTAGGAGCCCTAATGACTGGTGATTACGTTGCTCTGCCGCTCCTCCGTGTTCCTACATACCAGCGCACTAATGGAGCTGGTTTGGGAAATTAGCCCAGTCTCCATCTCTCCCCGTCTTTCTCGCTTTCTCTCAGTTTCTATGCATCTCTCTCTCTCTCTCTCTCTCTCTCGCCCTCTCTCTTGCTCAGAGATGGTCTGCCTGCATGTCCATCTCTGACCTTTATACTCTGTCTAATATTGTCCTGGTTTTCTCTCTTCATACCTATTCATCCGTCTCTCTCTCTCTCTCTCTCTCTCGTTTGCTCATCCGTCTCCCTGTCTCTCGCCCCTTTGCCGCTGTGACGCGGGGACCTCCACACTTCATTAACAGTGTTTGTGCAAGACGCGGAGGCTTTGGTCACCGGTGGGGCTCCTGAGGGGCCCCAGGGAGCGGGGGGGGCGGGGCACAAGGGTCTCCTTGCCCGGCTGAGCTGTGTCCACACAGCTCTGATGGCTGCTTTGACATGCTCTTTTGACTCTTTTGTCTTGTGTGTGTGTCTCTCTCTTGAAGTGAATGCCGTGACAACGCCGCCCCACCTGGCTACACAACCCCCCCCCCCCCCCCCCCCCCATTCAACTGTGACGACCTCATTATGGCGTTTTTGTACAAAGCTCGAATCTCTTTACCTCACCGCTGTGGCGTGTCCTGACTGCCGTTTTGCAGACCATGGGTGTCAAAAGAAAATATTAGGAAAGGATTTGCTGCGGGTGTTTTTACACGCACGCACACACGCACGCACACACACACACACACACACACACACACACACACACACACACACACACACACACACACACACACACATGCAGGCACACAGAGTGACGGTACAAAAATCTAATTAAATGAAAAGAAAACTACACTGCAGTGGTGGAGTCTGCGTGTGAAGAGTTAATGTCAACCGATGACGCCAACAGCATTGGATTGTGGCTTTAGTTCAAAGCAAACAACTCTGGACCGTCTTTCCCAACTGCCTGGGACATCTAAATGTCCCAGGCATGTTCCTCGTCAGCTTCATCAGGGACAAATAAGTACAGATGCAGTCACCCCCGCCCCACACACACACACACACACACACCCACACGCACAAATACCATAATTACTCTAAAGTAATCAAAGCTAAAATCCAGGCAAAATCACCAAACAAGGAAATTGCTAAATTGAAAACAAAATTACATGTATAAGTCTGCTTTGTACCCAGTGGAGAGGTTGCCTGAAATAAATCCATTGAAGGTTGAAAGCAGCTACGTGTTAGGTGAAGAAACCAGAAGGTACCATTTTAGGCTGCACTTTTAAATGTTTCAAGAGGAATAGATTAAGCCTTTTTAGGCCAGGCCAGACCTCATTGCAGAAAACATCACTATCCTCTTTTCGAGCTGACGTTTGGTCGTTGAAATATTAAACACGTGGAGCAAAATGCTTTTAATTCTTCCCTTGTGAAGAAGGGTAAAATATGGCAAGATTTGCGAGCGTCCTCCATATGCTCGCAAATCAGACTTTAGATGAACATCTAAAATATGATGGCAGACGAGCTCAAATCTTGGTGAATGGGGTTTTTTGGGATCGGCGCGATCTGTAGATGCACGTTACATGGAGCGGGTCTCTACTGGAAACAACCTGACCGGGAGAACCGCAGCAAACATGATATGGCTGACCATCAATCTCAGACCCAGAAGAGGACTGATAACTAAAACGATAGCATCGTCTTCCCATTATCGGTATCCCTCCTTGGCCAACAGCGAACGCAAACTCGGCAAAACTAAAATATTCCCGTAGCGCGACAAGCTAACACGTCCTGTCACCAACGTCCTTAGACAAAGTGCATGTAAAGGTTTAAAATCAAACCTGTGTAGTAGACTGGTCACTGTAGAAATACATTTGTTAAAAATAAACTTCTGAAACCTCCATCTTGCACTCACGAATGAGTTTCTCTTGGGAAGAATATCTCCGTAACAAAACAGGAAACACCGCCTAACTCCGCCCCTCGCACTTTCTGGCGTCCGGCCCGGGCGCTGTTCAGTCTCCACCCAGAAGTTCGGCTGTAGCGTTGTCGAACTTCTGGATCCCGGGTTAGTCCTTCATGACTAACTGCTCTTTTTATTTTTTGGTCACATCTTTTTTGCAATGTAGTTATATTTGTTGCTTGTTTTGTGTATTTCATTGCCACTCTTTGATGAAATCCATCTGTTTCATCTAATACACTTATAGTCACTGCTGTGTTTTTTTTTTTTTTGTTGGCAAATACACGTTACAAATAAAAGCTAAAATTCGGGATACAGAAGTAGGGGGCAACGTCGCTATAATCGTTATTCAAGCCGGTGTGCCCACTTACTTGGGGAATACGGCTTAATACAATTTGTTTGCTTAGTCTCGCAAGTATTAAATCAAAACAACATATGTCTGACCACAAAATACTTGCGTTTCCGATTGTCACGGTGTTACATGAAATTGCATTATCCTAACTGCTGATTTACATTCATGAGAAAAAATGTGTGCGGGTCGATGGGCGGCCGTTGTTATTCTTGGAGTGGCCACAAATCATAGGTAAAGAACAAGCACAGACACATAAATACACACACAAAAAATGGCGCAAGGCATATTGATAGACACAATCCAACACTTTCCTTTCAGCCCAGAGTTCGGACATTTCGCTAGCTTACCTCACTCATTCATTTATCTATTCATTTTATCCTACAGGGACTTACTGTGAACTGAGATACAGGGCATGCAGGAGCAGGTAGGGGTGAGGTGTCTCAAGGTGCTCAAGGACGCCCACAGGTTAGGCTGTGGACATGGGGGACATCCAACCCAGATCCTTTCGTGTGAGTCGGACTACACTCTCTGCCCCCCCCCCCCCCCATCTCTCCTCACGTCATCGTCTGCTCTCTCTCTCTCTCTCTCTCTCTCTCTCTCTCTCTCTCTCATATCCAACAACTGAAAACATATGCTCTGCGACGCCGTGTGGCTGATCAGAGTGATGTCTGTATCCAAAACACAGCGTCTGCACATCACAATACCATCTGTTTCTGGAACCTCCCGTGGGCGTATTGGGTCCAATTCACTTTCTTTCTCGAAAGAGAAAATAAACCCAGACGATCCACATAAAACGTATCGCGGCGCAGACACTGTACACTTCCTCACTCCTGTCTCTGTGTGTTGTCTCGCGTGTTGTGGACATCCGGTCACGTATGTGCGCTGGCGTAGAAAACCCCACTTTTTTTATTCATTTATTTTTTACAAAATAGACACACAAACACTATATTTCATATAATTTTCCCTCTTTTCATATAGATTGTGTGTTTATCTGCCTGGGTGATGCTCAATGTGTGTGTGTGTGTGCCTTTTTTTTTCTTTCTTTTTTTCCACACACTATGGCCCGCTCAAAACAGCCAATCATCCGGCCTTGTTCTTCACCAAGCCCGACCTGTATCACGCCAGACAAACCCTCAGTCCTATCAGTCCTGCAGGTCCAGAGAGAATGATTGGTGACTTGAAGGCATCTTGTTTGTTCTTTCTCTTTGCAGGAGAAAGTCATTTACAAAGCTGAGCATGTTGATGAGCGTGAATGTTGCCCTCGGTGGTATGTACCCAGATGTGGAAATTGGAAAGACGTTACACTCCAGGCCGCCCTTTTTCCTGAAAAGACAAATAAACAAGGCTGACATTTGCTCTTATCTTTCTCCACCCCCCCCCCCCAACCCTTAAATCGCTTGCTGAAGGGGCTGTTTCACCTTAGAACTACTTCAACCAGAATGTGTTTCTTTATGTTCAATATCGGCACGTATTACAAAGCCCTCTCCAATTTGACCCCAATCAAGCGGGTGTTAAAGATGAAGCACATTCCGCTTGGCTGCGAAAAACACACATCAAAACAAACAAATGACTGAATCGATAAATAAATATATAACTCCTCCCGTGCAGCCATTAACCTTTTTTCTTTCTTAGTTTATTTAGCACAGACCACCTTGTTGCCAACAAGGGGGTGGCGGGAAGGGAGAGCGATAGGTGCGTCAAACCTCATTTAAAGTTGCCCTGAACCAAAAGTGGCGTGATCGCGGCCGTCGCGCACGATAAAATGGCGATAAAATTTGTCGCGTGCCGCGCACATCTGGGCGAGCAGAGCGGACAAACTACGTGTCCACAGCAGAACCGAGACTATAAATGCCATGGCCCTGCGTGGACTGGCGGCGCGCATTACGAACGCCGCATCTATAAATTCCACATTGAGACGCCTTGCCGCCCCCCCCCCCCCCCCCCCCCCCTTCAACTTTCCCCCCTCAGTCCCCCCTATCCACCATGTGGACAATATAACCGTTTT